>OY757187.1:21419365-21972095 GCA_963583895.1 Melanophora roralis | reverse complement strand
GTGTCCTCGGTGGCCTAGAGGTAACGCGCTTGTACTGCAGTGTAGAAATCCCTGTTCGAATCTTAGCTTCGGTAAGTACAAAAATGAAATTTTTAAATTATAAATTAATTATAAATTAATTATAAAATAAAAATAAAATATAAAATTCTTCTTCTTTAATAAAGGTCCATAAGTCAAAAAAATGACATTTCATTTTCGAATTAATCCCGTTTATGGCTTAAATCAATCTTTTTTTTGGCTTACATCAAGTACGGTTCCGAACTTTAAATCAATCCTATTTAGGCTTAATTGTGGCTAAAAGTAAGAATTTGTACTTAAAAAATTTTACTTGGAGTAAGAAATTTCGTACTTGATTTAAGAAAACCGTACTCACCGTACTTTTGACACCGATATGGCTTGATTTAAGTAAAGTTTTCTTAGATAATTTTTTGTGTGTACGCCTTTAAATTGGTTTTGAGGTTATGTCAGATGTAATAACATATGTACGTGTGAAAGCAAAAATTATAAACCGTCTCTAAATTGACAATTTTCACAGACATATGCAAATACATGTGGATTGCAGAAGTGACTAGTCATGTGTAAAATACATATCGTCTGAAACCACTTTTAGGCTGCACGATGATGAATGAGTCAGTCAGTTACCAACGTTGTTCCTTTATATTCTTATGTAGATTAACGCAGATCGGCCCATAAATTTTACCAAGGTTTTGTTTATTGAAAACGCTGAGTAAGACCTTCATCTGGTTTTGCAAGTACCCATATTTCAGCGCCATTAAGAAGCACGGGTACAATAAGCGTATTGTATTTGAGTGAGTGCTCTGTTCTTGCTAAGCACAGAAAGCAAATTACTTAGTATTTACCAGAATGACCCTTCACCTTATTTATATACGGAGATCATTATTATTTCTATTGATGTCGGAGTCGAGGTCAAATGTCGGCAAGAACGCATAATATCCCTACTACGTATATAGTGTGGTTATAAATAATTAAAAGCATTTTAGTTTTTTATTTATTGTATTACCTTTAAATATTATGTAGAAGAAACCCAGACGACAAAATTTTTCGGTATTTTCTGAATCGGACAGCACTGATTAGGGGCAAAACAATACTACTAAGCCAACGATATTTTTACTTTATATGGTATCGGTTCAAAAATATCGATAGGTACTCAGAAGCAAACAAAAAGCATCGATACTTACTTGTGTCAAATTCTTCATATGATATGTATCAATTTTGCAGTTGAAAATTTGAGGAGCCATATATTATATCATGTTTATAATTATTATTCAAAACTATTTTCTATTTGGCTTTATAACATACTTCCCTATCTGCAATCGCGCAGCTAAATATCTTCTCTTTCAAGCTATTAGAAACTCATTAAATTTATGTTAATGAGAAGTACAACAGACATGTGGAAACATGAATTCACAATGACTTTACACTTGTCAATGTCATCATAGATTCATGCTACATGTACTTTATTATGCTATTCTTGCCACAAAAAACAACAAAAACAGTAGCAGCAGCAAAAGTATCATCATAAAGAACCATTTTGGTAGATACTTTCCTTAAGTCCCCAAATGTCTATTTTTGTGTACATTTGCGTTTGTATTGCAACTGCAACTAGTCTGTAGGTCTTCTCAATAAGATTGATGTTGATTTTTCGTGGCATTAATGTCAAGGGGTGTGAGAGTGTGTATGGGGATTATTTATGTACCATTTATGTAGTGCCAGAGTAAATAAGTAAGAATTAATTTGTAGATTTTTATTAAACGGCAAAAACATTTTTTTTTCTGTGTGGCATGTTAGATAGTTTCTGTAGACAAATTAAAATGATATTAGATGTAGTTGATGCTGTATGCAGAAATCTTGTTGTTGTTTGTGTGACAGGATTTGATTAAAGGAAACAGATATTAGTATAGCATATGTATAAGCGCAACATACGCAGGGCGAAGCAAAACTCATGGAAAATAAAGACTACGCAAGGTGCTGACACTAGCAAGTCAGTCAAGCCCGCACAGTCTTTAGGTAAAATAAGCAGTGGGGGAAAAGCAGTGAAGACAGTTTGAGCACACATTTGGACGCACACTTTCCAGGCTTTGCAGATATTTTCTTCCTGCCAGATTTTTCCTATGATACGGTGGGAAATGGAAGTTGCGATATTGTCCCCCATACCAGAGTTGGATGGAGAACTAGCCCGGGCCTGAAGTAATATTTTGGGCGCACACAGCAAACGCCGAAGTATTCCTTGGCTGGTTGTAATTTATACGCATGTAATTCGGAGGTTTGTATTTCCACTGAAATCAGGTAAAAACCATTATTTTTACCTGAAGGATTTTTTAACTTTCAGTCTCTCTTCATTCATGCTGAATGCCTTGAAAATAATTATTGACTTCCACAGCAATTATTAAATTGCTCCTGGTCTGTTCTGTGGTCACCAGCATCCCTATACGAACGGTCTTACCGATTGAAAAGGAGCTTTACTATGATAAATGCGCAGTGGGAGTTTCCAAAATTGCAGGGTCATTGAAATCATGAAATGAACGAAAGCTGCCTTAATGGCTTTAAACTAGACAGAAACAGGGGAATGTGGAACATAGAGAGCTTGCGGTAACTGTCACTGAAAATTTGTTCAGTACGATGAGCTCTTTTCCTAAAAAGACGGAGTTGCCTATCTGGGGTTGACATAAACTAGATTGAATGGCATCAATTTGGTACCAGAAGAACACATAAAGTACCTTGCAGTAATTTTGGACAGTAAGCTGTCGTGAGGACTCTATGTGAAGGAAACGGTCAAAAAAAGACCAATGAATGCAGGAAAATGCTATGCAAAACGTGCGGTCTAACGCCGAAACTTACGCATTTCATCTACACTGCAGTGTCTCGGCCTTTATTACGTTCTAAAAAAGCGCGCAGATATTTGCGGGACTTTGTATAGCTGGCGCTAAGCATAGCACCCATTCGGAGCCTCTGGATTTTATCTTGTATTTGAAACCTATTCATCTGGTTTCAGAAGGAGAAGAGATTTGGCGCTCGCCTGGGGAAAACGGGACCATTCGCGCTGGTGCGATATATACCTGGCAGAATTATTGAGGACACGAAATGTAACAGTGAATACACGGCCGCGAAACTAAGCTTTATAGCAAAGCGGAGTGTCTTTGCTTCGGTATAACTATAGAATAATACGGCTGGCTGAAGCGTTTTCGCTTACATCATAGGACCTGTTACTTTTTTTCCGATTAGTGCAAGAGGCGGTCGGAGACGGGTGTTACCATTTTGCTAACATTTTTGCTTAACTCAAACAATTCAAAATTTTTGTTTGAAAAAAGCTTATGGTTTCCAAATATAATATGTTTTTAAGCGAATAATAGTAATAAGACACTACAAGAATAAAATTTCTGCTCATAATGATCATTTGAAGACTGTGACGGGTGTGACCTTATAAATTTGATCAATATGTGAACAAATTAAGCGCTTGCAAAATAAATAAAAATAAAACATGAACCAATTTTGTTTATATTTTAATCATTTTTGTTTTCTTTTAGACGTAAATTCATCGACTTTTTAAGAAAGAAAATATTGATTTTCCCCAATTTGGGCTGTTTTACGCGGAATTGAGCAGCTGCGAGAAGAGAATTCTTACGTCAATATACTTATATGTAATATATATACATACATATACATATATTGATTGTCGGGCGGCAATCAAGGCTATGTCCCTGAACCTCTCACACGCTCCCCGTTTGTACAGGAGCATAGGTCGACTGTGTGCCGTGAAATAGGTGCATGTTTACTAGGTTGGGGGCAAAAGAGTATTGACCAGAATGAGATGACTGATAAATTGGCGAAGCAAGGAGTCCACTTACCCATGAATGTTTGGGCTTTACTTCAATTCTTCTTTAATCATAAAGATATTTCTATTGGGCTCAGCGCCACGAAGGTCTGGGGCCAAATCGTCGCACTCGATTCGAATCGAAATTAAAAAATTCGTATTATAATTCCTATACTCAAAGATTGACAACTCGATCGATCGAATGAAATTTCGATTCGAATCGAATGCGACGATTAGGCCCCTGAGCAAATACCAATTTATATAAAGTCATCATGTGGAGACGTTACGAACCGAAAGCGGTCAGGTTTTTGCTACCTTTGCGAAAGGCTGCTTATAGACTCCTAGTGGAAAGGGTAACAAGTCATTATTAGACAGCGGTTCACGCCAAAATAGTAAGAAGGCTGGCCTGCGAGGGTTGCATGTTCTGCGGCCAGGGAATAATATAACTGTTAAGCATATTCTGTCTAACACTCCAGCGATTGTGCAAACTGTCATTTGCCATCTGTTCTAAAACCTGAAGGAGTTATCTGGGGTTGGAAAAACGAGGCTGCTGGCATGTGCCAATATAGTGTGGAGCACACTTGAGATTATAACATCGGATATGTCAGATTTTCTAGTTATTGTTTCTTCTTCTTCCTCCTCTTCTTCTTCTTTCTTTGTTACATACTTTAGGTTATAAACACATGAAAAATTTGTTTGCGATAGAATTATATGTGAGGCAGTAATAGCTTAAAATGCTTATCCCCGGAACACATCATCATCAGTTTCAATGCGCTTGTCCCTATACTGAGAAGGCTATCTGCGCCAAATTTTTTTAAAAATTTAAAAAAAATGCCTCCACAAGATATATGGAAATCCAGCCAGACGGGCAGACGGATGGACATGCCTAATCGACTTAGAAAGTGATTCTGGGGCTATTGACTTGGACGCGGTGTGTATACAAATATGTTTATTTTTTTTAACAAACATTGTTTAGGAATGATATAAAAAAATAAATTTTTTGGATTTGAAAAAAATTTAAAAAAGTTTCTTAAATACTACACCCAGTTTAGAGCCAATGAAATGCAACAAACCCTATTAATAATTTCGTAAGTATTATCAATACATTAAGAATAAAATTGTAAAACAAAATTCAATAACTGCACAAAGTTTAATTAAAACTTTTTACACTTCATAAATTACTTCCGTTAGGTTCTGAATAAAAAATTCTTTAACAAAATAAAACGACTGGATATCTGCTTGCAACTGGTAATAAAACTTTTGCAGCAATAAACTGACTTCCACGTAAAAGAATTAATAACCATTAATGTAAAGTTTATATTTCAATGTCGCCAAAATGAAAGGAAAAACCTTACAGATGCAAAAATCCGTGACTAACGGTCTTTTAAGCAATAAGTGACTTTTTTAATTATGCAGTAGTGGTTACTTTAGTAGCACTCATTCTAAAAATTAAGAATATAATTGTGAGTGTATTAAATGTAGGTTTTTGAAATTAAAAACACAATGACTTTGAATTTTTTTGCTATTTTGTGTAGCATTTCTGTAAATTTGTAAAAAAAAATTACTTGAAATGCACTTTACTGCTCCTAGAACAATGAATGAATAAACAACGGTGGAAAGTCAATTAAAACTTATATACTTAAATGTTTACACACAGACGCACCTACAAATGCCTTGCAGGAAATGCCAATAGTGACACTATAGTAAATCACTATTGACGATGTCATCAGTACTACTGACAAGCTATACACCAGTTAATGCTTTTTGCTATAGACATTTAACATTTGCGTGTCATTGGAAATCCACTACTTGCATCGGTGCTATTGAAAACGTAGTTCAATTGTGCTCATATGTAGACATTGGAACCAACGATTCATTAGTACCTTTTAGCAATTTACGTCGACAGTACTACTGACTAGATATACCCCAGGCAATGCTTTTTGCTATAGACATTTAATATTTGCGTGTCATTGGAAAGCCACTACTGACATTGGTACTATTAAAAACGTTGTTCCTTTGGGGTCATTTGCAGACATTGGAAACACAAGTACTTTTTAGCAATTTCGGCTGACAGTACTACTGACTAGATATACCCCAGGTAATGTTTTTTTGCTATATATGTATATTAGACTAAAATAAATAAAAAAAAACCAAAAAAATAAAAAATATATATTAGACTAAAATAAATAAAAAAAAACCCCCAAAAAATTATAAACAATTAAGACCATTATATGGGTTTTGCGAAAAACTTAAAGCTTTCATTCGCTGTTAAAAGCTATTTTTCTTTTAAACAAAGTGAAATATAAAAAAAAGTAAACAAGTTGTTTATAATGTTGCCAAAAATGCAGCAATATAAAAACACTTGTCTCCACGTTTCCTTCAGGGTATCTACATCAGAGACCTGCGCCGATCGGCTGAAAGCCGGCTGACCCAAGCCGCCGATAAGTTTGTGATAGCCGCCGCCGCCGATATTTTCTCGGCGTTTTGTCGGCTGAAAAATAGCCGCCGCTCGAACATTTTTTAAACTTTTTTATGTTGTTTGTTGCGTTTACCACACTAAATAATGCAACAAACAGAGATTTTTAATGCACTTTAAACTAATATGTTAATAAAACTTTTAATCCGACTATCTGCCATTAACATTTTCATCGTTATTTCCAGTATTTTTTGCATATACTTCCAATTGGTGGAATCCTATAGAAAAAAATTATTTTAAAAACAATTTGCTTCGGCTTTATACTAGTGCCATACGTCGAGAGCTTCATAAGGAGTGCCGTCTGTCTTGGAATTGGCAGCAGTTTTTTTGAGTTTTCGTTTAAAATTAAAAAAATAATGTTTAATTAACTACACAGAAAAAATTACGTAGTAAAAAACCAAACAAACGTTCAGTTTTTCTGAATATTCGTTAGGTGTTTTGCACCCTGAACGTTTGTAGTAAAAAACTGAACATGGCGTTCAGTTTTATGCTGAACGCTAGTTTGGTTTTCTACTATATAGGTTTAGTTTTTGAATAACTAAACGTTTATTTGGTTTTTTACTGGATGCGTTTAGTTTTTGAATAACTAAACGTTTATTTGGTTTTTTACTGGATGCGTTTAGTTTTTGAATAACTAAACGTTTATTTGGTTTTTTACTGGATGCGTTTAGTTTTTGAATAACTAAACGTTTGTTTGGTTTTTTACTGGATGCGTTTAAAAATTTTAGAAATAAAAAAGGTTTTTTTTTAAGTTTTTGAATAAAAAATATACATATTTATTTAGTTTTAATTTAAAATAATTAATTCAATTTTTTTTTGTAATTTTTTTAAGGTTACAAACTTTGATATCTAAAATACATTTTCCCATTGCTGGCATATGTTATATTTAAAGGTTTTGAAGTAAAGGAGTCAATATCAATGACATACATTAAATTATTTTTAGTATTTAATACTTCATAAGAAAAAAAGTGGTCGCTAAACTCTGCCACTTCCACACTACTACATACTACAAAAATTTTTGAATCATTTTTTATACAAAACTTATATTTAAATATATTAATTTCATCACCATTTTTTATGCATAAAATGGTATTTTTCTTATAAGTTATATTTTTGTACGTTATGCAATCAGAAGCTAAAACATTTTTTAAATCAATGCCAAATTCGTTGCTTTTTATATAACTTGAGCTTATATCTTTTAACACAAAAAGGGAATTGCTGAACAAATCTGAAAACCCATCTTTATATTTAAGAAGTAAATCAGAAAATTTAAATGAACACTTTTTCGCAATTGTTTTTTCTATGTTTTTTCGCGATGTAATGCCATGGGCATAAATTTTCATTTCTTTATGCTTAGATTCGAATCGCATAGCCCACATATATTTTAAAGGTCCGCATTTGGAAATAGCTCTTTTATAGTGAGTCATAAAATGATGCTTAGGCTTTAAGTTGCCATATAAATATAAATATAAGGTATGATGTTCTCTTACAAGTTCATCCAACTTTTCAAGTTTTTCATTACAAAAATCATTTTCCATTAAAAGGTCTATAATTTTAGAAAGCACTATTACAAGATTCCAATGTTTATTTTTTACCGGAACCAAATCTCCGATCATTAGGGGAAGATATGTTACAAAACATATCATTTCACTTGCAGTCATTTTAAAACGTTGGTTTTTAATATTATTCATTGTTATGTCAGGAGATCTATTAGCTACTTGAAATTCACCATAAGGAAAAAGACGTTTTCGACTATTTAAAGAATGCAGACTTATAACATCAGTATCAATTAAAGACATTATGACTCTTGAAATATCATAATGACAAACTCCTTCAAAAATGTCATGCATTATGTCGAATGACATATTTTCAACTAAATGAAAAGATGACAAATCATTAAAAATGCATTCACTTTTTACACCAGTTACAATATTTTTTTCAAGGACATCTGATTTGTAATTAATTATTGTTCGTAAATTGGTTTCAAAGGTACCCACTCGTGTATCGGTTTTTTCTTCCCGACAATACCTGCAGAATCTTATTGAATTAAAAGACTGTGTTAAACCTAAAACCGAGTTTAAGGCTAAATTATCCCCAACTATTAACCCCAAAACAAAACAAACTTTTTTTGAAGAAATAATAATTCCTTTTTCTAATCGCTTCAAAACTTTAACTAGTGGCTTAAAACATATTTCAGGCCCAAAAGTTTTTAAATATTCACTGGAGTAAAAAACAGCCGGAAATATAAAATCCAGCTTTGATTGCGCAAATTGAGGAAGTGTTGGAAAGTTGTAATAGCAAGCGCATATTGAGTGGGTATGTGTACCTAAAGCGTTATTGACTTGAAAATCGTCAAAGTATAAATTATACACAATTACTATTTCTGAGCAGGATGAATATTTTTGCATGACTTCCCCATTTATGATATTGCATAGTGACTTTTTTTCTCTCAACGCTTTTAAATTTTGTTCTACGGTGCTAAGTACATTAGGTAGCTCAAAAAATTTTTTTATTTGAAACTCTAAAGGCATAATATGCAAACATTTTCTTTTTGGACCCAAAGTTGGATTTCCCATCACAACGATTTCATCTATTTCATTACTTATAACAACTTCTTCGCATTCTTTAAACAAACCAGCATTTTTCAAATATTTTATAAATTTAAATTCACTTGTATAGTTTTTAAACGGAACTTGCAGTGAATTTGGTATTTCAAGTTGCAAAAATTTTGATTTTTGCAAATAATCGAGGGTAGATTGCCATATGTTTTCAAACTTATTTAAAACGGAATTGGCATCTTTTCGAGAAAAAGAGTTTTTTGAGTATATGCTTAAAGCAAATTTTAAAATGTTATGCTCTAAAGCTATCAGTAAAGCGTTGTCGTTTTGTTTTTTATCAATTACAACTTGCTCATTTAAATTTTCATTTTTATTTAAGCAACCGGGTGCAGTCAATTCTTGTTGTTCATTAAAAAATTGTGGAATATTTTTTTCTTCGTTTTGTTGTGTGGGTCTGGTATAAATTTTTTTATGTTTAAATAAGTGGCGTTTAAAAGAACTAAATCGTGAAAAAATTGCTTTACAATTTGTTATACCACAATTTTTCGGATCAGAGTTGGTTAAGAAATGAAAAAATTTGAGATGATGTATAAATTCGTCGATATGTTGAAAGCTTTTCTTGCACTTGAAACACTTTAACATTCTGAACTTAAACTTTTTAACATGTGATTTAAAAAACTAGCTAAAGAAGCTGAATGTATATCTTCAGGAATATAAATTTCATAAAAGTACTGCTGTACAAATGTCCATGCTTTAACGCATGGATCTGGGTATTTTAAATTAAGCACAAAGAAAAGCTTAAAAGCACAATCAAAAGCTGCCAAAAACGATGAAAATTTTAAAAATGTTTTATCAAAATACGTGTAAAAATTTTGAGCAGATTGAAAACCTTCAATAATAACAAATGGCTGCAAAGTATTTTTCAGCGACAAGCATTTTTCTTCCAGCTCATTGATTTTTAACTGTATATTGTTGATTGTGTGAACTGTAACGATAAAATATTGTTGAGCATCTAAAATTGTATATGGCTTTCCCCCAAACCCGATTGGCAGCAGTACAGCATTCAACAAATTTAACAATACGCTGTTTTGAAAATCTAGATAAAATAAATCGATATTAAAAAACGCTTACAAATTTTTATTAAACGGCAGACATTACCTTGATTATTAGATTCTAAAGCTTTTTTCAGTAGGTCTCTAGAATTTTGGTTTATAGGTTTAACTGAGTAGTATTTGATAACGTCCTCCTTAAATTTCGACCACTTTTCGATTAAATTGTTCTTCTTGGCCGGATATGCAATTTCAAAATCAATATTTATCTTAATGAGAAAATAATAATTTTATAGATTTCAAAAAGTCAAAAAATAAAAAAAAAACATACTAGGTCAATGGCTCTCGCATCTTTTAAGACTGTCCATTCCTTTAAAAAAGAAAAATTATCTAAATTTTTAATGTCTTCTTTTCTTAAAGAATAAGTGCGCGCCCATCGGTCGCGTATCAATTCCCAACTTTGCAGAGGACACAGCAATTCTTGCTTTAACTGCTTAATATGATCGTCAATTTTTTCTGTTTCTGCTGACAGCGTTTCAGTTGAATCAGGTTGGTTAAGTTTTTTATGTTTTGCCTTAAAGTTGTGATAGCGATGAAATAATTTTCCTCCTGGAGCTTTTTTTCCCTTGCGAGGAAAGTAATAATAGTCCTAGACAATAAAAAAACATATTAAGAAAATTTTATTCAAATACAAGTTTTGTAAAATTTTAATTAATTTTTTTCAAGTTTTTTTAAGTTTATTTTAGCAACAATTAGACCATTTTTTGATTTCTTGATTTTAATTTTAATTAAATTTCATTTTTGCTGTTTTTTTCGCAATATCTACACCAACAGTTTAAAAACGTTGTTTCTTAAAAAATTAAATTGCTGTCAAAATAAATGAATAGAATGGTCAGCTAATATACTTTTATATTTACATGATTAAGGCTATTTTGTGAGGCATATTTCAAAATTTAATTTTGATTAAAAGAAACTAAATCAATATATTTGAATTTATGAAAGTTTTTACAAATTGCAAAAGTAAATTATCAGTAATACATACAAATTAGACCGTACACAAATAATGTGTAGTTGAGTAGTTATATATGAAACAAAAACAAAAAACCAAAATTTGTTTTTTGTTTTGATATAAAATTTTGAACGTTCGTTTGATTTTTACTGGGATATGCAGTTAAATTTAAAGGTTTAATGTAAATACTTACAGAAACTTTCTGCTCCTTAGGAAACTCTCTGCATATTTCTTCTACGATTTTATTAAAATCTGATGGGGTCAAAGTTTTTCCGTGGGTAAACGTGTTTTCCAAAATAATATTAATTAATTTGTCTCTTAATTCAGAGGACAAAAACTCGTTTTTACAATAAAATTGTTTAATCGTTATACCATTATCTGTTGATGATAGCAGCTCTGCTATTGTCTAAAATAATTAAACATTAAACAATAAAAAAATTAAATGAATAAATTAAGCAGCTCTTGCTTACCTTTTCTAAAACTTCACTTTTATTACCAGCCTCTTTTAAGAACTAATAAATGAAAAGTTATATTTTTAATTTTTAAGCTCGCAGTGCACGAAATGTAAAAAGCTAAATGTACATGTAGCTCTGACGTAGTTTTGACTTCATCATAGTACCACTTCGCTTAAAATGAGTCGTGGTAGCTGTTTGATAACGTCAAAATAACGTCAGAGCTACATGTACATGTATATTTTTACATTTCGTGTACTGCAGGCTTTAGCCACACTTTTGATTGGTACTTACTGCACTGCTTCTCCATTTGGTAAGCTTTTCGCGAAACTCAGAACGGGGGCCAACTTTTTTTATTGCATCAGAAATGTCCTGTTCGTTTATGTATTGAAGATGCCTATATTCAATTCCCGCCTCTAAATGAAATAAAAGTAGGTATTCGTTTTTTATTCTAAAATATAATATTCCAATATCAATTAATAATATGTAAATATGTACCTATTAATTTAATCGTAATATCACTTACCTTGCAAATCTGGCAAAAGAAATTCCATGTTAAATTGCTTTAATAATTCTTCCATTATGACAACTTGTTTTGAACATTAACACACCACAAATGAAATTCTATTAAAGTGGACAGTAGTATTGTGAAATAATAAATAAGGTGACCTCGTTAGCACAGCTGATTATTTTTTTGCTCCTTGTTATTTGTTCGTTCAATATGACACACACAAATAATTTTCACCTCTGTGTTGAGGCATCATGGAAGTCTTTACAATTCATTGTTTTGTTTGTATCTCTAATGCGGTCATCTTGTGTATTAAAGCTTTTTACTGCACGAACAATAAATTACCCAGTTAATTTTTGTACTAACAAAAATAAAACTGCAGTTGAAAAAATCAAAAATTCTATTCGATTTAATTCTTTATATTTATATTTTTACTAAACAAATCGGAAATTTAAAAATTTTTTTTGGTATGAAAATTATTTACTCCTTCATATGTAAACTGATCTAACAGATTTAATACAATCACTTTTATTTTTCAAGGTTACCTCAGGAAATGATTGCTGGGTTATTTATTGTGTCCCGTTACATTTGCTTTTGATGTTTTCTTAAATTAATTTGTAATATGCGTAAAAATATTTTTACCACGTTACGTTTAGAATTTCTAAACAAGACGTTCGGTTTTATGCCGTTTTATATGTTGCAATTAATACATACATATTTATGTATGGATGTGTTTACTTTTTTTATTTAACAATGTATGAAGCTGAACGTCTAATTTTACGTTTATTATGAGAAAATTTACTGAACGTTGCATTCTGTTTTTCTAAATGCACGTTTAGTTAAAAATACAAAAGAAACTGAATGTTACATTCAGTTAATTTAAATGAACGTTCAGTCCAAAATAATAAAATAATAATAAAAATTAAAAAAAAAAAAAAAAAGTAAACAAAACATTTACTTTGTCTTTGAAATACCATCATAGTATTTAATAAGCTTGGTTTAGTCAAATATTTTTTTTCCACAGCTGAACGCCGCATAGTAAAATACTGAACGTACGTTTAGGTTTAAGATTTTTGAACGCAGTCTTAAAGGAACATAGTAAATTTAACAACGCGCATTCAGTTTTACTTTTTCTAAACGTTGCGTTCAGTTCAAATAATTTTTTCTGTGTATCATCCTTGCAACGTTTAGTAAATAAGTATGTGCTAATGCATTGTACATACATATATGTGTATGTACTTTCAGCCGTCGCGGAGCCGGCTTTGAGCCGCCGCCGACAATTTTTTAACGAGCAGCCGCCGCCGACAAAAGTCCTCGGCGCAGGTCTCTGATCTACATATGTATGCACATACTATGTTCAGTAGCAGGTTGTCCAGAACCCGTAAATATGCAACAACTTACTCGTAAACCTTATTTCTACGCAGCCTTAGCAATATGTTTTAATCGATTTTGTTTGGATGGAAAAATATTTTTTGAAAAATAAAATATTGAAATAAGCCGACAAGGAAAACTTTGAAGCAACAGTCGCGCCAATGTGAACAGCCCTTAATGAAAATGTATACATCACAAGAACTGTTTACACTTTTCAATTTCTATAATATCGATTTTAAACCCCATTTAGTATATATATTCTGCATATGTATGTCTGTCCCTCTGTTGAAATCAAACTATCAGATATATATGGGGGATTTCATGTCAAGTGACCCAACTTTTAAAACCGATGTCTTTCGATTGGAAAGAAATTTGGACCAAAGTAAGTACTCTCTGCAAGAATTAACTTTGGTCCAAATTTCTTTCGAATCGAAAAAAAAATTTGGGTCACTTGACATGAAATCCCCCATATGTATCTAGGCAGAACGCTATTTAAAGTCAGCAATATCGGTTGCAATGGGCCGAGATATAAGCCAAAACCTGAAATAACTATTTTTTTGGGACCAATTCTATGCTTCACATATACTTTGTGAATAGGAGCAGAGGAAGTGATCTTCCCCCTACAATTGCAATAATTTTGTAAAATTTGAATCTGAGAAATTATAACAGCCTTCGTCCCTAAGCCTGACACAAAGTAGTTCCAATACGACACGCAAGCTTTAAAAAAATTAGATGAGGGGCGGGAGCCCTCATACAAATTAACCAATTAAAACAAATTTCTGATACACCATATTTCGAAAACTGTAGCAGCTGCACAGAAAGAAAACTCGCTTTCTAAAATCAAGAATTTTATTCTTGAATTTATCCAAAATCTTTCTTGAAATTTTTAAGCACGTAAGATTCGTTTTCTTAAATCAAGCCTATTCGGATTGCTTCAACAAATCAAGCAGAAAAAAAGCTTGTTGTTATAATACATTTTTTTACATTTGAAAACAAAGTGTCTCAGTGGCCTAGAAGTAACGTGCTTGCGCTGCAGTGCAGGAAGTCCCTGGTTCGAATCTCAGCTTCGGTAAGTACAAAAAATGAAATTTTTAAATTATAAATTTTAAGTATCTATAAAATAAAAATAAAATATAAAATTCTTCTTCTTTAATAAAAAGCTCCATAAGTCAATAAAATGACATTTCATTTTCGAATTAATCCAGTTTTCGGCTTACATCAAGTACGGTTTCGAACTTAAATCAATCTTTTTTTGGTTTAATTGTGGCTAAAAGTAAGAAATTCGTACTTGAAAAATTTTACTTGGAGTAAGAAATTTCGCACTTGATTTAAGAAAAACCGTACTCACCGAACTTTTGACACCGCTATGGCTTGATTTAAGTAAAGTTTTCTTAGATAATTTTTTGTGTGTGTCGACCCCAACATTTCTACAAAAAGTAATTGTGCAACAAAAAAAAGCTAGTTGAATAGACAGCCCCATACGAATTAAAAATTTTTATGAAATTTATGGTACGATATATTTCAGAGCATCGACTTTAAATTTCAAACAAAAAGTAATTGTGCAGCAAAGATTACATGCCGGAAAAAATATATGAGCAGGGCAAGGGGCAGTCCCCATGCAAATGAAAAGTTTTTATGAAATTTTGTATACGCTATATCTCGGAAGCCATAACAGCTATCGACTTAAAATTTCCAGTAATTTTGCAGCAATGCATGTAGGTTGGAAAACAAATTAGTTGGGCAGGATCTTAGGAGCGGAAGCACCAATAAAAATTAAAAAAATTATTTATATTACAAATTCATAAATCCCAATAAAGTTAAAACACCAAACACTTTGCAATTTGCTTAAGAAATTGCCAACAATATCTATGTCGCCAAATCTTAATTTTAACCGCCAATCAGCGATGCCAATTTGGCGCGTTTCGCGCTAGATTTAGCGCTTTTTTCGCTTAAAAAGTTATAGAATTGAGCTATTTTTCCGACGGAAAATAATTAAACACTGACAGGTTTGATTTTTCACCTTTTTTTAAAACCAAGAATGTAAATTTTGTGAATCAATTTAGAAATAAAAGTGCTGCTTTCTTACTATTAAGTAAAGTTCGGTAAAAAACCCCGAAAATAGATTTCCCAAAACAATAAAAATACACAAAAGTAGGAAAGCTCAAAAAGAAATTCTTTAAAAGTTACCAAAAATTGATAATAAATTTGTGGGAATTAAATCTACTAGTTTTTGCATGTTTTTTTTTTTAATCAATTAATTGGCACATGTTTCCCAGACAAGTTATGACTTTTTATTTGTTTTTTTTCCAAACAGCTGATTGTTTGAAAACTTTCCAAATGAACACAAAAAAGTATGGGCTGCTTTGTTCTGAAAGATGAAAATGTTGCTCCTAAAATCCGTAAGGTTAACGTATGGGAACACAAAGTAATTTTCTTTTTAGTCAAATTATTAACAAGAAACATCAAATTAAAGCTTTAAAAATGAATATGACTTTATTTTTTTAAAACTCTTTTTTCATGCGACTTTTTTGCTTTAAACGACTTTTTGGGACACTTTTTTTGGAATTCTCAGTGGTCACTCGTGTCGAGGGTTTTAAATTCAAACTTTAATGTTGTTCTCCTTTGTAAAAACTTAACAAAATAAAACATTAACTGTCGTAATTTCTACGACTTACAACACGTACGACAGGTTATGAATTAAAGAAATGTCTTAACTTAAAAGGAGAACATAAATTTAAATTTTTATTCCAAATTATCTATTTAAATGCAAGTAGTCAATTTTCCTTTCTTTTATAACCTTTTAATCAAGGCTCTTTGTTAAAATTATCATTGTACAATATAACATACTTATATTTTGCATATTTTTCCCTATTTTCACTTTAAACGATAACGCATGGCCTCTTTCGTTGACCTAAGATCTGTTTTTCCTTCATCTCTTTTTAATTTATTTATTTATGTTCAATAGTTGCATTTTGTCTACTTAAAATAATTTTATTTTGCAAAATATATTAAAAATAATCGCATTTATAGACATAATAAAGAGACATTGTCTTTTCATTTTAAATGGTCAGATGATAATAATTTTTCGCTTCCTGAAATTCTTAAAGCTTAACGAGTTTTTGCGTAAATATTTTGTAAAGCAAGTACAAATGCTATTAGGACAATTATTTATAAAAAAAATTTGTTATCATGAACCATTAAACATTATCAAGACCCTGATGCTGGTAATCTCCTCCCTCCGATATATTTTGTTTCTCTAGATTTATTTGTAAAGATCACAGTTTGGGTGATGACGTTGCGCTTGGCTAATGCAAATGAACTGAGAGTTGTTTATTAAGATTAAATTGTGTTTTTATAAAAAAAAAACAATACCTATTCTTTATTTGTGTTTAATGTCTTCTGTAGCAAAACCAAATGGCTGATGCAACAATTTTTTTCTAAATGAGCTTTAAAATGTATAAAAGTTCCAGATCTCAGAGAAATTATTTTAAACTGAGATAAAAAATTTTTAACTTTAACATTTAAAATCAATATACATAAATATTTTTTAATTTTTTTGGCAAATTTTTTGAAAGACCAACTGTAAGTAAATGAAGAAATGTTTTAAAAATGATAAACAAGAAGCAAATCTATTTAGCAAACTATTGCTTATAGGTATATAAGTCCTGGTACAGGATATCACATTTAACCGAATACACTGCGAATAAATAACGATTTCACTCCAATCAGGTTAAATTTACTCAAATGGATCAATATAAGTCCTTCATCCCTAAACATAATGCTCGTACCAGCATTAAGAAAAATCTCTTAATCACGCCAAGCTTGATATCAACGCCTTGTTATTTTTAAACTGGAGTACTAAAGAACTTAAAGTACTTAAAACATTAAGCAGCAAAACTAACATGATACAGTATTAAAACTTAAATCAGAATCTTCAGTTATCTTTTTTTTTTAAGAAAATATATTTTGAAAGTTGTGTTTCTCTCACTGTGTAACTTTTTACCTTAATCAAGTTTTACAAATTATATTCAATATTTTTAATTAATGAACGAAAAAACTGCAAAAAGGCCAAAGGCAAAAAGGGGATAGTACCTTTTAGTAAAAAAACTATTTGCTCCAACTATAAAGGCATCAATCTTACACATTGCCTACAAATCAGTGAAGCTGAGGTTTAAGTGTATTGTGCGATTGCCGAAACCCGTACCATAAAGTACGAGTGTCTTACTGGTGTATGCATATTAGAGGCCTGCATCAAGCCCTATTTCAAGCTAAGTCAAGACCCGAAAAATTTTCTAATTCTTGCACAGAAAAAACTGAGTTGTAGAATCAGTTACGAATTTCAGAGAATCAGTAAATATTATGTCTGGCTGAGGACCTACAACGAAAATTGTAACTTTAGACAAACAATTTTGCAAGAATTTTATTGAAAAAATTATAGTTTTAGTTTTAGATAAAAAAATTTGTTGAGTTGGTTAAATATTTTAATTGTCTAGGCGATAATTTTGTTTGATTTAAAATTCAAATAAAAATCTTACTAGAGACTATTAAATAAATTTACTAAAAAAATAAATCATTTTGAACAAGATTTTGTTTAAAAAATTTTTTTTGTAGTTTTTTGTGTGTGTGCTGTTGTGCGATTAAACTGTTGAATAGATACATAAACAAACATATATACAAGCAGAAAAATAAATATAAAATTCATACGCAATTACATTACATTACATACATAATTCAACCCCCGTTTTTAAAACTATCACACCAGGAACATCCCGTCAACAGTAAAGTTTCAAGATGAATTGAAATGTGTGATCATGATGAATTGATGTGCCGTTGTTGTTAACTTAAGTGTAAAATTTTTTTCATTTAAGTTAAGTTAAGTAAACAAAAAAATGGCGAACAATACAGCACAGCACCTATTGTTGTGTGTGCACACGTAAGGTATATGAAATTAATTGAAAATTCAAGATGATGCCTTATTTAGTAACGTCTTGAGCTGGCCTTTAATGCATTTCGCAATATCTGCAAAAACGAGTCATCAGTTCTAAACTAAACTAAACTAAAAGTTGTTAATCGATTTAAGCGAAATATGGTTCATTATATTTAAAACTAACTTAGCTATATGTATGTCTTTAGTCAAAAGTTAAAATATTTTATTCTGATTAAAAATCAAGTAATAGCGCTTTATTCGGCTGTGCCGAACCTTATATGCCCTTCACATTGACCTTTCGAACCCCGGAAATAAAAGTCAGCTGATTATTCAATATACCTTGGAGATGTGGCTATTAAAAAACTGTTACTCGCGCTCTCCATATGCACTATGCGCTAACTAATCTAAATTAAATTAAATAAAAAGAGGTTCTGTCTTATAGCCGTTCCAACAGGTTGCACAAGCCAAAACATATAATGCATATTTGAAATTGTTTCTGGTAATAACATCGCACAAAAAATGTTTTCTAAAACACTTACGGATGTTATTCTCAGTGTACATAATCAACTGTCGTCAAGTAAGCAGTGTTTATTTACACTTGTTGTATTGTAAAGAATTGAATATTCAAATATTTAACAACATTTTACTTACTTATAATGCCACTGAGTTTCAAAACAAACACTCTTCAATCATTTATTAAAAAAAACAACAATAACAGCGACTGCCCATTTGCAGGGTCATTGATGTGTCCGCATTGAAGTTAAAAAAATGAATAAAAATAAACAAAACGGTAAGAAATTCTTTTTTACTTTTAGTGTGAGTTAAAAAATGACTAAAAATACATAAATGAAATCCAAACGGTAGCTGTGACCCTTTTATATCGTGTTAATAAGCCTTTTATTTCCATGGCTAGTGGCAATGACTCGGTTCGTCATCGTTGTAATGATGTTTATGATGATGCTAATAATGACGATAAAATAGATGCTTATATGATGATTGCCACTTTCGGTGAACTTTTTGATATATTTTTACCTTTAGTTTTTTGGGATTTTCAACTTATACTCACTCACTCATTGTGTCGTCTAAAGTGTGTTTATTTTTTTACTAAACACTGGTATGTAAGTTGTTTTCTGGGCTGAAGTAGCGAGCTACTTGTTGGTTAAACACTTAACAAGAGTTGTAGTTATTCTTATACGTATGAAAACATTCAAAGTCAGTTTAACTTAAGGTACCTTTACACGGTAATACATATATTACGACTTGGCAAAACATGTTGTAAAAAATACAAAATCTCATCATGCAAAATCATAATGTATTTAGTAGGAGAGGAGAATACGGATACAAAATTTAAAAGTGTTCGGTAAATGTTTACTTTCTAAACCAGTTTAGAAACTTACGTATTCTCATCAGATCAGAGGTGTAAAAGATTGGCAGAACTTACAACATCTAATGAAGGTGACTAAATTTAATGAAACAAAACATAAACAAACAAAATCATTGCAGAAATTTTTCATATTCATGCAGAGCTTAAACCATATGTCGTTACCACAAAAGAGAACGAAAAAAAACAGATTTTGATTTTACCAACACCATTCGTGTAAACATGAATAATACTTAGGAAAGACTTTTATTAAATTTTCTTAAACACGGAGAGAATTTCATAATATTTTGATTTTACAAAGTCTAAATACTTTGTATTACCATGTAAAGCCACCTTTAGTTGTATTTGTTGGCTTTGACTTCTTCATATTACTAGTGGGAGTATAATGCGTTCATGCGGATGTTTGTAACATCTTAAAACCCTCAATTATGCTGATCGACTTAGCAGTCTAATCTTTGGCCAAATTTTGCCCTATATTGAAGCTTTATGCCATCAACTGTAAAGCATTAAATACATTCCTCGCTACAGACTACCGAACACAACCAATCAAAAATAGAATACACTTATGCTTATGAGAATAATTGTTTTAATGGCTACAAGGCAACAAGACAACGGGTTGCTGTCAATGCTAATTTTGTGGCGTGGTCGAAATTAAACTAATTTCTATTTTTGTACGCCACAGCTAACAGATTAGTGCTTCCAGTACGGTAAGATGCAAAAAATATAGTCGAAACAATACAAAAAGACTTTAGGTGGCACCACTGAAAGTCATATTGCTCATATGTTTATTTTGTAGTGGTAGTCTAGTAAATAATTGAGTAGCAGCTACACGGAAACAAATAAAGCAAGCAACTTTTGTGTTTGTGTGTTCCTGTAGCTTGAATGTGTTTAATGCATTACACGTAGTTTTATTGCGACCTGTCTGTAATCTAATTTATTTTCGTTTAGGTTTAAGATTTTTGAATGCAACCCAAGGCGAATTCATACAAGGTGGACGCAGGCGAAAAATTCGTACCTAAAATGTCAAACACAAATATGGCATCATTGAAAAAAAACACAAATTATTTGTATATGGCATCATTAAAAAAACAAAAAAAAAACTATTTGCAGAAGAAAAACGTAAATAAAATTAATTTTACAGTGTTTTTTTTTTTTGCACAAAGCACAAGAACGCATCATTTGGTTTCACTATTTGTTAATTAAGAACACTTTTTTAAATTTTTAGTTTAATAATCTAACCGACGCGTAATTTTTTTTAAATCAAGAAGAAGTACATAGACAAACTTGACACATTGTGAGGAAAATTGCACGAGCAAAAAATAGTCAGCTGATCTGTCGAGACCACCTTCTCCATGAATTCGCCTTGTAAGCAACCTTAAAGGAACATAGTAAATTTAACAACGGAAATTCAGTTTTACTTTTTGTAAACGTTGCGTTTAATCGAAATATTTTTTCTGTGTGAACAATTTAGTTTAATATCATAAAGATGGTGTTCTTCACTTAACTTTCCGATATTTCCTCGTACATGATTTTTTTATTGAAAATTTAAAAAAAAAAATATTATATACATGTATGTATATGTACTTGATGAAAACGCAAAACAATTTATTTGTATAAACTAATTTAATGCAATTTTAGTTAAATCTTATACCTATGTATGTATATGTTCCTCTCACTCCTCGAGTGAGCCTAGGGCCATTAAATCTTAATAACTTTTAATATTTTATTCAAAAACTTATTTAGAAGCCTATTTATAAACGATCTTTATAAAAAGTTTAAAAAACGAATTTTCCGTTAAAAACCCTGTTCTATAATCCTTTTGTAAATCATAAATATTACTCTAAAAGTTTTATTCGAAACAAATGTTCATATCGATGTTTTAAAAAGGGATCTTGTGTGTATATTTGTTAATATATTAAATGAAACATTCTTAATCGTTTTCCTCGAAAGCATTTTGTTGCGGCAAACCCGTTCTAACCCGACGACATATTTTTTATACATACCTACCTATGTAGGTATGTATATCGTCGAGTTTAATTTAAGTAAAATTTTTGGTATACGTATGCATGTATGGATGTAAAATTTTAAAACTTATGGTTCAATAACATCTATTTACATGGTGCTAAAAAATAATATCACACAACCTTTGTTTGATTTTAGCTTTATTTCGTTTAAGTTTGTACCTAAGTTATACTTGTACATACATATGGGTAACCAAATTTTCAGTCAATAACCCATTAAAAATATGTACCTACAAGAAACAAAAAAACTTAAGAAAACTTTAACTTTTTTGCCAACTAACCTGGGTCCATCATATTTTGATCGTAATACTCAATGATGAGGCTGGTAATAAAAAAAAATTTGCACAAAATTTTACACTTATTAATCTTTCAGGACTTGGCCAACAACACTTGGAAAGTCTTAGTTGTACTTGTTATAGTAGTGTTAATTTATTAAAATATGGGCCAAGGTTAAAGTTGTAGTTGCAATTGTTTTTTGTAGTGGTGATGATGGTGGGGGTATTACTTCATTAAAATTTGATGACGTTTGGGGTGATGCTGTGTCTGTTAACGCCGATACAGACGTTCGGTAGAACGGTACCGTTTTTCATATATTGTTACTTAAGACGTGCATACTTAAGTGTTAAACAAAACTAATCGATGCCAAATGATATTCAAACACCTGTGTACATACATACATACATACATACATTAGAATATTAAAAACACACTCTACTAATTTTTTAATTTCGTTTTTTTTTAATTTCTTTTCTTTTTGCTTTCAAAATCTAAATTTAACACTTTGTGAAGATATTTGATGTGATAGACTTGGTTATTTCTTTTTTATATTTTCTGTTATTATTTTTTTTAGTTGGGATCAATACAAATTCACACGTTTTTGTTTGGTTTTCTTACAGCACTTCTAGCAATTGTTGTAAACTTGTTTTATTTTTTATTTTGTAAGTATTAATGTTTTTAGACTTAGAATTTTATAAAAAGAGGGTACGCACTTTACACGTTTGACTTTTTAGCGGTTAATTAAAAAAAGAGGTAAAAAGGTGTTAACACTTTGAACATTGCTCGTAGCTACCTATTTTAATTTGAATTTTGATAATGCTGCGTTTTAACTCACTAGACCACCCACCTGAATTTTTTAAATAAAAAAAATCATATACCTATACATACTTACATACATATGTACATGTATGAACATAATATACATATATGTAGCTTTTACATTTGTTTGTTTCATTTTAGACTTTTAAATTAAAAATTTTTTTTAGTTGTTAGTAAAATTTCTGACAATTTTTAAAATAATTTTTTATAATAAACTTGTTATAGATACAATATAGTAGGTACCAATGTATATTATTTTAATGTTTGCCGCCGTTAAACAACACATAATTTTAAATTATTTTCTAGTAGCTATCAAATATATTAATAAGTGGGGAGGTATTTGTTTTATTTCTTTTTTATTAATATTTTTTGTTGTTCTTTTTTTCGTTCCGACTTGTTGTTCTTCGTCAACCGTACTTGTTGCGACTAATTTGAGGCGTAGCGATATCGCTCTGTTAGCATCACTGACAACGATGCTGATCGATCAGTAACCTAAGAACAAGACAGAATAATCAAATAAGAAACAACAACAATAGGACACGCTCAGCCAGCCATCCAACCATTCATCCAATGTACTACGGCAATACAATATTGAAAAGATATACATATGTATGTAAATACTAACGCACTTCCATACATAAATAAGTAGGTACAAGTATATGTGTATTTGGCTACATGTGCATATAAAACATTTCACAAAAGATCGTTAATAATTTTGTTCTTTGGGTTACATACAGCGCTGCCATTGTTGGCATTTTCAAACCGAATTTAATGGGATCTTTTTCCTTTGGTGGAAAGCATGGTAGAATAAGAAGGTGGGATCGTCCCTAAAACAACAGCTTCTTATAAAATTTCAGCATTTATTTTGTTGTTGCTAATTCCAGCTTGGTTGTTGAAAATGTTGCGAACACACATACACACAGTATACGCAATCATTGTATAACATTAAAAAATTGTCCAAGCTAAGTTAGAAAACATATGACGGAAATAGAAGTCAGCTGATCAGTTATTCCTACCTTGTTCAATATACCTTGGTCGAAAGGTTAGCTACAGATTATCTTGGCCAGTTTGAGCATATGTACCATATTAATCTTAAGAAAGTCAAAGCATTGGTCGCTATACATATTTTTAGTTTTGTTTTCCTATTATATTTGTATATGTATTGTATGATAGGACAAATCAAGCTCATTTACAGAAAAAAACTAAAAATAATTAAATTAAGCAGTAAAATATTTTAAATTTGTGCCTCTTATTAAATTGACGATATCATGGTTGGTTCACATGGTAGCTTGGTTTGCCGCAAGCTGTCAGGTAGAGTTGTAAAGCTGGCTTTACATGGAAGTAGTAAGGTATTTAAACTTTGTAGAATCAAAATATTATGAAATTCTCTTCGTGTTAAAAAAAGAGATTAAACGTCTATTCTAAGTATTTTTAATGTTTGCATGAATGGTATTGGTAAAATCCAAATCCTTTTTTTTCTTACTTGTTTTCTTTTGTGGTAACGGCATATGCTTTAAGGTACAATATTAACAAAAACAATACAAAATAACTTCTGAGTTAATTTTGACTGTTTGTGTTTGGTTTCATAAAATGTAGCCTCCTTTAGAGACGCTGTAAGTCCTGGCAATAGTTCACACCGCTGATCTGATGAGAATGCACAAGTTTAGAAAATAAACATTTACAGAACACTTGTCAAATTTTGTATCCGTATTCTCTCCTACTTAATACATTATGCTACCTATAACATTATGGGATTTTGTATTATTCTACATATTTTGGCATGTCATAAAATATGTGTTACCGTGTAAAGGTACCTTAAAATGATTCCGCATAGTGGCTGAAAACCGTAGTGGGCCAAAAGTCAAATATATGTCGAGTTGTTCACCACAGTCCTAATTTTTGTTATATTATTTTAGAACCTTGTGAATCCACTAATTACTTTTAATTATGTGTTATTGGGGATGTTTAGTGCATAATAAATGTCAATAATGCTTTTACTGTTAAAAATCTTTGATTTTGGTAAGTTCTGTCGAAAAAAAATTTATTTTAGTGGCAACGCTACTTACTTTTTAATTCCATATACTGGGAGAGAAGTGTTCAAATGAATGCATAACTGTATACATGTGACCGTTTTCAATGTGTTCGTAAAATTGACTTTTCTGTTTGGCTGTTGCCTTAGTATATGTAGCCCTTAATGGCGCTGTCAATAGCGTTGTTGCTGTTTTTTTTTAATTTTTAAGAGAGAAAGAGTTTATGGTAATGAATGAATTAAAAGAGTGAACAAGTAGCAACAAAAACAAAAGCAATCGGGCGGGGTTAATACTGAAATGCATGAACGGCCAATCTGAAGCCAGCAAGCGTAACCGTAACACGCTGTAATTGATAAACCAGTGTGTGTGCCTGTGTGCAAGAATTTGTGACAGACACAAGGAAATCTTAAATATTTTAGGGATACCCACCCAGCCAAGCTGACCGACATCTATAAAATATCTGACAGGACTTCAAGAAAATCGCCAAAGTTCTTAAGAGTAAAAATACTGGTATAAACATCAACGGATTATTTTGCAGTTGCACATTAAAATTTGCAGTCATGACTAACAAAAAATTGTACTTCATTAAAAGGTACACACAAAAAAAAAAACAAAATACCTACTCTTAATAATATACTTAAATCCAGCCGTAGCGGTGTCAAAAGTACGGCCAGTACGGATTTATATCTAATAGGTACAAATTTCTCACTTTTAGCGACATTTAAGTATTGATTTAAGCTTTAATGGATTAATTCTACAATTTTTACTTTTTTAATGAAAAGTAGTTTATTATTATTTTATTTTATACCTTCATACTTATACACGCCTATATATGTAGGTATTAGGGGTATACCTATGCATAAGCAATTTTTAAACTAAATTTTCGTACAAAATCAGTAGTAGGTATTTCAAATCTATTTTAAATTTAAAAATATTTTATATCTGTCCCATAATTTCTATAATTTTAACACTTTTCTTAATTAAGTGTGCGATATGTAGTTGATATTGCTGTTGTTGTTTTATTTCTTCAGCTGTCCCATTTGTTGTTGCTGATTTTACAAACTATTGCTGCTGCTGGTATTTTGCTGCATTTTCAATACCACCGATGCATCAAATCATGCTTGGTTTCATTTAATTATAAAAATGTATAAAATTAAGTCTTCCTCGAAGCAAGTTGTTTTTACGGTTAAAACATTGAAAGCAAAGTAGCATAGCTACCTATTTATAACTATTTTTGGCCAACAAAGCGGTCAATAAAAGATTAAGGGGGAATAAAAAAACTTAAATGTTTGATTACACAATTGCCACAGTCCACTAATTATTAGATTATTTTATAGGTACATAGATAGGTACTAGAGTATCTATTTAATTGGGTTTTTTATATTATTCGATCTAGGTACCTATTCATTATTAGATTTTAAAATTTCAATTTTGGTCTGGGGTTTTTCAATAGTTCGATTATCTCGAGTTTTTTAAAATTTTTAGATTTTATTTTTAATTTAAAAATATGAATTTTTTTCAGGTATTGACTACTATTAGATGTGATATTTTCCTTAACATATTTAGTAAGACATGGATGCAGTGCCAAGAGAAGTTCTCATCTGTTGACGTCAAAAAAGATTTACCTACACCAATTTCGAATATCCTGTTCTGAAACAAAATGAGCGATCAATCGAGTAAAATATCGTTTCGAGTCGAATGCCGTAATTTGCCCCCTGATTTTATATAAAATATTGTGTTAATTTGAATGAATATCTTGTTGGAGGGTTTTTATATTAATATCCAGATATTTTAAGTAGCATTTCCAGTTAATTTTACATTAATAATATTTTAAGTGTATACCTATGTACCTATATAAGAAAATGACAAGTACCCAATTTATACAAAAATATGATAAATTTTTTAATTCTAAAACTAACACGAAATGAACTAACCCTTAATAAAAAAGCAAAATCAAAATTTTATGCAGAAAATCATTTTTATAACAAAAGAAATAAAAACGAAAACATTTATGGAGCAAAGCAACATCAAAAACTCAATGAGACATGTGCAGCGATTATCTTTCTTCTACATACATAAATCCAATAAAGGGGAAAATTTCATTTCAGGCATAAACATTTAAGACAATAAAATGCAAAATAAGAAATAATTATTAATAGATACAACCTACAATACGGCACACTACTAAAATCCGATTTTAAAGGATAAATATTTATACATATACAGGGTGTCTGGTGGCAAATTTATACGTTTAAATACGATTATCCCAAAAAGTAATGGAGGGTTGGAATAATCGTTTGTACGGATTCGTCAGCCATGATGTCGTAGTGGTCTAATGAGCACTGCGCGTTCGCTGTGGAGACATTTTTTAAGAGTGATGATTCTTACGCTTATTGCTCGTCAGAAATTTTGTTCAAAGTTCGTGGGTGCAGAGATACCGCGCAACTGCTTCGGCTCTGAATGTTCCACGGCCAGAGCCCAGTCGATCTTCAAGGACTCCCGAAAACATTGAACTGGTTGAAAGCTGTTTATGTAAAAATCTTCGACTTTTAATACGGAAAAGAATAGCCTCACTGAGACTTCCGAGAGCGATTATTCATGAAATTTTAAAAAAGGATCTAAAGTTCTATCCTTTTAAAAATCAAATCGTGTAAGAACTGAAGAAAGTGATTTTAATTTACGCAAACATTTTTGTGAAACGTTGTTGGAGCGTTTTTTAACTCTTAATCCAATTTTTTGGAGCGACAAGGCTTATTTTTACTTAAACGGCCACGTCAAAAAGCAGAACTGTCGTTACTGGTATCCAGTGTGACCAGATTTTCAAGTAAAGTTCAAGCTAAATCACTCTTAAAAAACAGCTAAAAAGTGCTGAAAACAAAAACTTAAAGCCAAAAAATAAAGCTAAGTTTTTTTATTCGTTTTTTAAAAAATTTCTTTGTTATTTAGATATTTCTCATAATATGAACGAAACGTTTGTGTGCTAAAAATATTTAAAAAGAAAATTTGTTTTAAAAATTTTGATTTTATTTACAAAAACTTGGTAGACCTAAGGTATGGTTAAGAAAAATAATAATATGTGTTCATATAACATATGCATATACAAGAGCTTTTTAAAAAAGTTTGTAGAAGCAGGTGTTAATTTGCTGCCTGTTTTGGTAAAAAATACTAATTTATAAGATATATATTTAAAAAAAAACAAAAAAACGAAAATTTGTTTTTGCTTCAAATATAAATACTCACACACAATTCGTTAATTTTTTTACAAAAACACGTAAAATTTAGTAATTTATTTACAAACTTTTTCATAAATACAAACACATGAAAACAATAAAAATCGAAACTATAAGATTACATATACACGATGCAATTTTTTTAATATTCCTTCATTGAAATTTTTGTTAGTTGACATAACGAGTATAAAGAGACTACTTTTCTAGGCAGTTCGCTAAAAATCGAAAATTTTCATTCAAGTTACATAAGTACATACATACATCATGAAAAAAGCCTTCATTTAAATTTTGTTCAAGAAAAGAAAAAAAGATGATCTTCAATGTAAAAAGTTACATTGTAAGAAAGCATTTTTAAAAGTATTTTTATTTGTACGTGTGTGCCTCAATAAGTATTTAAAACCAATGACTGTAAAAATGGAAATTAAAAAATATTATTATATTTTTAAACCTATCTATAAAAATAATAATTATCTTTTTTAGCCGTTTTTATTTAAATTAAAAAAATACCGTCCTGCTAAAAAAACAAAATTTGCAAAGAACATGATTTTCAACAAATATAGCTTAGTACCATCAAAATGCTGAGCTTTACTTGACCCTGCGATGTTTCATTGTGCCTGCTTTTTTCTTAAAAAATTATTTCGGTCCTGTTTGATTTGATTTTTTTAACAAAAATACACTTTCAAATTCTTATTAAATAAAAATATTAAAATAATAATTTGTTTCAACGAAAGACATAAGTGTTTTACATTTTTGAGCAATACATGAAAACATTTTTTAATTTAACGGAACAAATGTTTGTGTCGCATTTGGATTTTTCTTTAAAATTGCCGAATTTAAAAGTATTTGTTTTGGAGCACAAAATCTTAGGTTTTTTTTTTTTTTTTGTAATACCATACCTTCCTTATTTCTTTGTTTTATTGAAGTTTTGTGCTGTTTCACGTTTTTTAAATGTCGCTAGAAGTAAATTATTAAACAGAACAATGTTTCGGAAACTGTAATGTAAATTCGAAGAAACTTTGGAGCTTGATACCTTTCAATATAATTAAGATAAATACCAAAAAATATAATACGACAAATTTTTGACCTTTTATCTAGCTTCAAAAACTACCAAAAAAGCTAAATTCAATTTTGAAAAAAGCTAAAAAAAAGCTAAAGGCTAAATGTAAATATTTCGGGCTAAATGAAGAAAAATAAAGCTAAATTTAGCTCCAAAAAAGCTAATATGGCCACACTGCTGGTATCCAAGAACCCGCAATTGGAACATTAAAAACCATTGCATTGTCCCAGGGTAACTGTTTGGTGTGCCTTATCCACACATGAGGTAATTGAACCATTTTTTTTAATTTTCGAAGCCAGGCGACGAATGTCAACGGTAAAAATTATCGACACATGATTACAAAGTTCTTTTTGCCAAGCCGAGAGCTCATCCATCGTACTCTTCACACACGTGGTTTCAACAGGATGGGGCGACTGCGCACACAGCCAGAGCTTCGATGAATTTGCTTTGGGAAAAATTCCCCTAAAAATTGATCAGTCGCTTTGGGGATATCCCACAGCCACCGAGGTCGCTCAAAGTACAATACTTGATTCAGAAAATAAATTTAAAAAAATATAATAATTTTTGGACAGCTGCCATAGATAAAAATAATTTTGATACACTTTCTTTTGCTAGAAAAATACTTTATTTTCTAGTTTTGCTCTAATATAACAATTTTTCAAGTAAAATTATTTTTAATGTCAAATCATTTGCCAAAAATCAGTACATTTCAGTACACGAAATTTTAATCAGTACACCAAATGAGAAATCAGTACATGTACTGATGAAGTCAGTACCCTATGCAGACCGCACGTTTGTTTGATTGTGTGTTTGTTTCTTGTTTTTGACCGCTATGTGTTTGCCTATGGTTCTTGTTGCTGTTTATGTATTACTTGCGCTATCACCTTGCATAGACCACCTCGTCTTTAAGTTGGATTTTTTTTGCAGTCTTAATAAGCATCGGGTGTTAAATAATTTACATATTAATGTTTACATATTAATTTTTATTTAGGCTAAAATATGTTAATCTGCATTAAAATATACTTGTATTGTTTCGCTATCATACCAACCGCATCTGTATTTTTTATATCTTAAAATATGCCTTTACATCCTTTGTGTTAATGTAAATATGTTTTAAATTTCAATAGAGTTGTTACATGAAAATTTCAAATATAACTATATGTATAAAAAACAAAATAGAGGGAGTCGTGCGTTCAAGTATCAGGTGTCAGGATTCACAGTCACTTGAGTGAAAATGACTATAAAATATTTTCGACTGCATGCAAGTAATAAATTTTAAAATCAAATGGACACTTGTATTTGGGAATCTTAACAAAAATCAAAGAAAGATGCGCAATGTACCTCTTATTTTGTTAAGTGGACACAAAAATGTTCGTTAAGCTGAGTGTGTGTGCGTGTTGTAATCATGCGATGATCGATGACTTTATCTGCCCATGTTTACGTGGCATAAAATATCAAGTATTTTTGTTGGGCAATTTCAAGTCAATAGACAATAAAATATGAGTGTATGTAAATGAAAAAAGGGAGCGATTACGAGCATAGACAATTTGACGCTTCCGCATGTAAGGAGTCGCCTACCGAACCGAATTATCAAAAGGATACACATGTATAAATTTAGATAGGAAGGCACCTCTTCGCTGCATAAGGGGTTTGTGTGGGTTTGGTCTTACAAAGAAATTGTGCATATCTGTGTTTATAGATGTTATTAGTTACCCTGCAGATAAATTAACTGATATGAAGTTTGAGATACGTATATCTATATGTTGATTTTATTCTTTTTTTCCTTTTTCATACATTGAACTATCGATTTTAACATTCGAATATCATAGAAAACAAACTATGTAGTTCAGTTGTGTAAAGTGAAAATATGTAGGTATATACTAGTTATTGCTAGTTCAGCTATGTATTTAATACTTGTATTTTGTTTTATAGGGTTTTAACTGTATAACTTATTGAACAATGTAGTCGATATTTATTTTATAATATTTTTTTAGTTTTGTTCTTTTTTGGTAGGACGAGTAATTATTTTTAACAACACATAACTAGTTTTTTTACCTGCAGGGTATTGATGTATAAACACAATTGCATAAAGGTATTTGTACTTTTAATACCCTTCAGATAATATTGAACCACTTGGCCCATTTCAGCCAAAATGGACTTTTTGCAACATGGTCCTATGAAATGCAGTTATGGATGTTGCACTCAAAAGGGCTCGTGTTTAAACGATCGCATATTAAGTTGTCGTAGTCGTAAGACTTATGCATTAAACACATTCAAGCAACAAGAACACAGGAACACACGAACACAAAAGTTGCTTGCTTTATTTGTTTCCGTGTAGCTGCTACTCAATTATTTACTAGACTACCACTACAAAATAAACATATGAGCAATATGACTTTCAGTGGTACCACCTAAAGTCTTTTTGTATTGTTTAAGCTATATTATTTGCATCTTACCGTATTGGCAGCACTAATCTGTTAACTGTCGCGTATAAAAATAGAAATTAGTTTAATTTCGACCACGCCACAAAATTAGCATTTACAGCAACCCGTAGTCGTGTTGCATTGTAGCCATTAAAAAAATTATTCTCATAAGCACATGTGTATTTTATTTTTGACTGGTTGTGTTCGGTAGCCTGTAGCGAGGAATGTATTTAATGCTTTATGCTGCACCCAGGCTTGCCATTTTAGCATTTTTAGTGCTAGATCTAGCACTATTTTTTTTTGTTCAGCCCTAAAGGCCTCAAAAAAAGTGCTAAGTGATAGTAAGCACTTTTTCTTTAGCTATTAATTCTTAAATAAGTGTTTTCGTTTGCTCTTAACACAACTGGGAAGAACGACAAATTTATTGTTGCGAATATTCGTCTTAGAAAATAAAACACATTTGTGTATATAAAAATGCACACAAACAGTGGGTCGACTTAAATTATTCTTCTTACGCCGGCGAACGACGTATAATAAGGCACAGAGTGACCATTTTTCATTAATTATTTTATTTTGTTGTTAAATAACGGTACTTTATATTTTTAGAATTATTTTCACTTTTTATTTGTTGCATATAAATAGTTTTTTCAATTAATATTTTTTTCAATTTGTGCTTCGTTTTGAGGATATATGGTCACTTTATCACAGCTGTTTTAATTTTTTTTTTTTTTTAATAGTAACCAGCACTCAGGGGATGGCCCCTACACATGCATTGCATTGTGTTGGTATCAGGAAAATAGGTTATGGGAAGGAGGATAAAGGGAGTAGTGTTTGTGGACATTTGATTTAAATCTCCCGATATTTACTGTGGCAGGAAAGACATCAGTAGGAAGTTCATTCCACATACGAACTTTTTGGCCGAAGAAGGAATTCTCCCTGTAATGAGTGGTGCGATTCACTGGCCAGTCGACTACGTATGGGTGTGCTCTTCTAGAAAAATGTGTATCACGCAAAAAGTTTCGGGTCTCGGGAACAAGTTCCCTGATTTCCTCAGAGCACATTCCACTATAGTATCGATAGAACAGCGAAACACACCCCACATCACGACGGTGTTCCAGTGAGTCAAGACGGTTAGATACCACAACGTCGCCGATGAGTATCTTCGCTCGTTCTTGTACGCGGTCAAGTAGCCCCAAAATAGACCCTGGGGCACCAGCCCATACATGGGAGTTATATTCCATTTTCGGTCGGATATAGGTGGTATAAATATTGAGAAGATCAGATGGTGTAAAGTAATTCCTACACCGTTTAAGAAAACCAAGACATTTCGATGCTTCTTTCGACACAAGAAAAATGTGTTCCGTCCAGCGGACATCGCACTGGATTCTCATGCCCAGAACATCAAGAGTCTCTGTCCTCTCAATAATTATATCATCCATTAATACAGACGAGGCAGCATCGTCTATTGTGCGTTTATGTGTCAGAAGACAACATTGGGTCTTACGGGCATTAAAATCGACCCTATTCGCACGGCCCCATTTGGAGATTACCATCAGATCGCGGTTAATCGAAACATTCATACTCTGTCTACTAGCTCCAATCTCCAGAGAGCTAGGCCTATGGTCAAAAAAGTATGAATGGCATATGCTGCTGTTGTCTGCAAAAGAGTAAATAGGATTTGAAGTTTGACATAGAAGGTCATTCAGAAAGATAAGAAATAAAGTAGGAGAGAGGACGGAGCCTTGCGGTACCCCTGAATTGATCCTGAACTCGTTGGAAGAGATCCCATCTATAACAACACGAATAGTGCGATCTCTGAGAAAACTCGATATAAATCGAGAAAATTTTTCACCGACACCAAAAGCAATTAGTTTAGATAGAAGCGCACGGTGCCAGACCCTATCAAACGCCTTAGATATGTCCAGAGCCACCACTTTACTTTCGCCAAAATGATGAATTGAGGTACACCATTTTTCTGTCAGAAAGGCCAGTATGTCCCCCATAGACCGTCCTCTACGAAAGCCATACTGGCGGTCGCTTAATAAACCGTTCATCTCCAGATAGTTAACCAGGCGGTAGTTAACCATACTCTCCATAACCTTGGAGATCGCTGAACAAATTGCTATTGATCGGTAATTGTTCTCATTGTGTTTCAGTTGATTAACTTACGCAACGAATTTCAACAGACAAATATGTCGTGTAGTGCGGAACTCGTTGTTCGTCCCAGTTGTGTTTAGATCATTATGTATAATTAACGTAAAAATAATATACATAATATACCTATGTATTTAAAAAGACCAAACGTATCGCTTAAAATCCTATTTAGCTGATGTAAATGTGATGAATTATTTTTTTCCAAAATTTAGCACAATTTTTCTACTTATACAACATTTAAGCACTTGGTCTTTGACAATTAAGCACTTTCATGATATCATCCTATGGCAACGCTGGCGGAACCATAGAATAGTTTTGAAACTACCTACTTCTATGTAATGCAGTAATGGGATAAACGGTCCGGCCTTAAAGCATCATAATGTTAAATGGGATGTTTTTTTTGCATACAACTAAGTAACCTTTAGAGGAGTCCTATTTCTTTATGGACTGATTCATACACGCATGTATGGACTAGTCTCGCTATTTGCAGGGTATGCATAAGAACATACAAACTAATATGATATATGTTTGTAGATATTTATTTTATGTAACATTACTAAATGACATTTTCTGCTCTACATCAGACAGGGTGTTTTTCTTTTTGTCATCCTTTTGATATTTGATCTTGAAACGCTACATGTTATTCGTTAAGTGTGAACAATAACATTAGATTTCACAAGTCGTTCTCATGTGATTCTGCTTCATTGCTGCTTCAAAATTGTTGTCAAAAACTGTATATGTTTGATTGGTTGGTTGGCTGCTTCATCGTTCAACACAATAAAAATAATATTAATTTGCTTTGCTTGTCTTTTGTTGCATTAATTGTATGTTCAATTTTTTTTTAAATACTTCATTCGGAAATCATCAAAGTTAAATGTCAACTAATTTGTTGCTCCAAATTTAATTTGAGTGCTGGCTACATTTTTTACCGCGTCCAATTATTAAGAAAAATAATATAAAACATATTTAGTTTATTAGTGCCAGATACATACATATATACATATGTATTTGTACATATGTAATTAAGTACATGCATTTTATTTCTACTTTTTTAAAACTATGAGCCAAAAAGTAAAAAAGGGGTTAAACATTTTTCAAGACTGGCGAACACAATTTTAATTATGTTTTTATCATTATTGTTTTAGAAGATATAAAAAGTACCTTAAAAGTAGCAAAAGATACAATAAGCACTAGTCAAAAGGACGTCACAGGGAAGGATTTTCTCGCCACTACTGTTGAATTTGGTGGCGAAAGAGATATTAAGGCGTTTTGGCTCAAAAGGGATAAAGATAGTGGCTTATGCAGACGACATGGAAGTACTAAAGACGGATAAATTTTTGTCCACCACGAACAAGGTGATGCAAACTGCATTATTCCATCTTTCTGCTTAGGCTAAGGACTTCAGACTAGGAGTAAGCTAACGGAAGACAAAGCTAGTATTCTTCACGGGATAGTACAAACTGGCAGATTTTAACCCCCCGTGCTTGACGAGTTTGAGCAAAGACTGACTGAGAAGGCCAGTCCAGAAATCTGCCTGGATGGCAAGTCACCTTGGTGGCCGAATGCGAAAGAGTGGGTCGTACGACCCTAAACGCCAGCTTTAGCAATAGAAAACTACTGGTTGCAAACAGATATGGCAAACTGAATTTACACATATGTTCCAAGATCAATTCTTACTTATGGTAGACTCATCTTAAGGAGCTTATTTAGACTTAGTAAATTGGGTATGATTAGGGCAGGTTCAGTTGGTTACGCTAGCATATTGGGGAGGGTCAGGGAAGATTTTGTCGGGTTTGACTGATGATAAGGCTGCGAAACTTGACTTTGGGATCACACCTTAGGTAGTGCTCCCAGACGGGGGAAACTGGGAAGAATTCAATAAACTTCTTAAAGGGGTGTGCAGCTTTCTGTGATGATCCGAAGATCGATCATTGTGGGTCATTGTGACGTTGTTGGCAACAGAGTTACCGATAAGCTGGCGAAGATGAGGTTTGCCCACGATATTGGGCTGGAATGTAAGCTGGTAAAACCACCGATAGGCCAAAGGTCTGATAAAGCGGATTACATGGTCTGCAGGATTCTGTCTAAAAAGGAAAGGTAGTAACCTGCTTTTAAAGGAGAGCAAATGGAATCTGAGGTGCGTAGTTGGGACTCTCAAGGCGCACTGCGATGCTAGATATATGACCATTAAATAAAATAGAAACTCTTTAGACTTTTACAGGTTTTGCAGGAACGAGGAGGATATAGAGACTTTGGAACACTTTGTCTGCAAGTGCTCAAGGGTACAAATCCTTGAACAAAGGTGGCTACAGAAGCGCTTCTTAAAATGTTCTTGGTGTGGTCTTTGGTGGACTAGGGAAAATTATAGGATTCAGCAAAGGGGTTGTGTAGGAAATAGATAGATTTCCTTCTACAGGGTTTGGAGGTTGCGCCTGATTCCATGTTTCTTTCCACACAGATATCTTTTCCAATGCCTCTATTATATACTTTATGTTTACTGCAAAGTTTAAAATTTAATCATGACGATCCCCCAATCGTGTTTTGCATAATGGAGACAACTTTGTACCTAGATAACATCAAAGGACACCCACCCGTCAGTTCCAATCGCTATGCATTTTTCCAAATCAAGACCAACGTTTTTAAAAGCTTTCAAAACTGCTGACGATAGGGTGTTTAAATGCGTCGATAAAGCCGATAAATTCCTCTTTTACTAACTTTTCGTTTACGTTAAAATACCTTAAAGCTAAAGAAATTTGGCTTTTTCCTGATAAATCACTAATTTCGTCAAAAATAATCGAATAGAATTTTGCGTCATAAATATCTTTTAGTATAATTTCTAAAATAAGATTATGAAAACTTTTATTTATTTCATTTTTAATTGTTTTTGATATACATATGTATATAAGGCAACTAAAGGGCAGTTTTGGAAATGGGTGCCTAAAATTTTCGCCTTTCGAGATTGTATTTTTAGGAGAGAGCGAAGGACCATCATCTCGATGTCCACGCAGAGTTATATTATGTCTTCCGAGGAAGATTATAGATATAGATTGCAGATATTCCCCTCCCCCCCGTTTCCTATTGCTCGAATAAGTAAATCGATGTGACTTATATGAGCATTGGTGTGGGCTTTAGCAGAGCGGGTCTTTTCAAATTAGTTGGCAGCAAATAAGATCGTATATGTTAACAGTTTTTGGGGCAAATATTTAACATATTTGACCATACCCTTAGTTAATTAAATTTATATTTACAGCTGACTATATACCTACCTTTTTTTTAACCCATTAGGTTTTTTTTAAATGCCAACTTACCTCCACGCTAAATATTTTTTAAACTATTTGTTTAAAATACATACATACATAAATACCTGGTTGGCCAGTCAATCAAGCTTAACAACTGAACAATTAGCATTAAACAACATAAATAAATAAACTACCGACATTTTGGCAATCAAGCGTTCGCTTTCTAAACACCATCATTAAAACCTCCACACAAGAGTCAACGTCATCCATCTGTTGTTGTGTGGTTAAAAAAAAAACTAATGAAAACTAGAAAAGGAAACAAATAAAAATCCATTAGATTTTTAAATTCCAAAATATAAAATTAACAAATAAGCTGTTCATTACTGACTTAAAAGTATGCTTTTTTATGTTTGCTCGCAGTTTGTTTGAACTTGAATTTAGCGCTTCTTTAACGAAGGCAAGAGACCGACCGGTTTTGTATTTAATATCTAAACCTACCGATCTATGTATGTAAATGTTTCGATTTGGGTGGTCTGGTCTGTTCGATACTATAGCGTAATACCACGTTCCAAGCAGAATAAGCAGCCTATGAATGTATGTATTTATTTTATTGTTTTTATGTTTTCATTCATATTCGGCCATTAATGAAAAGTATACACTAACACATACATATGTACACTTAAAATCATCACAAATGCCAACAAACAGTAGAGGACAAAATATGTGTCCATTAAATATGTGTATGTATAAAAAATTGACAGGGTTAATTAACACAATGCTTACTTACTTACTAACTTGAATTTTTATAGCAACCTAATTCGGTTCTTGGCTCAACTTAAAAAGGGTTTCTAAGAACTTCCCCCAGGTATCACAAAGGCACCGAGGAAACGGACCCAAGTGGGCTGTACTACTTTCGCTTTATCACTTCCGTAGCCGATTGTTCTACCTAAGCTATCTAACAACTTCGGTCTTCTGTGCTTCTTGAAAAGGTTTTTCTGGACTTTGTATTTCTAACGGAGTTTTGTTCGTCTCCTTTTGCGCCTTCTATCGGGATCATATTCAAACACCTTTTTTCTTTGAAGCCTCTTCATTCATTCGCACAAAATATCTAAGCCAACATAGTCTTTTTAATTTTTGTGAGCTTCGCTTCATCGATGCCAACATATATATGTAACTCATACAGCTCTTGATTCGTACCGATATTCTCTTCCTGCGCAGATTGGTTCATTTATCTAAAGGTACTTTTTTCTAAAACACTCCAAGGACAATTTCGTCTTCTTGATAATGGATAATGGAACCTGGTGCTACTAGTTGTCAAGTTTCGAGCTGTGGCAAAAGAGATCAGTCTCGTGCCGTTATCAGTTGTATGTTTTTAGAGTCTAAACTTTCAAACTGTGGGATCAGAGATGCTTTCTCTTCCTTTTTTTAATTTAAAATCATGATTTTTAGGTCATAGCTGGGGCGTGGGCTGACATTAAAGTATTTTGCCTTCAGGCGGGTTGTATCGATTCACTCACTCGGGAGATACATATTCTCCTGCTTGCAAAAAATCAGCAACCTTGTTTAAACCTGCATGGATAATAACTGTACTATATGTCACCTTTTCTTGTTCTGGCAAAATCATGTCCATTCTATCGCCCCACTTGGATGGCAGTAATCCGGACATTTCATGTGTAGATCTTTAAATAGTTGTGATGGTCCCCAACCTTAGGAGGGGGAAAAGCTTCCTAATTTTTTTTAATGGCTATAATTGAGTCCACTGCATGTATGTGCTTGCGGCACACATCAGTTGTTGTTGTAAAAGCACAAATATATCGTTTGTATCCTTTCCCACGCTTGTTACACCTACACCCAGAAAAAAATTGACACCATACGGTGTCAAAATGACCACATCCGTTGTCGAAAGTGTATCAACCACGTTTGTGGTCAAATTGTACACGTATGGTGTCAATTCGACAACGCAGTATTTGCAACGATATTGTTGTTAAACTGACACCATACGTGTACAATTTGACACCATCGCGGTGTCGAATTAACACCCAGCCGGTGTAGAATTGACACCCAACCGGTGTCGAATTGACAACCAACCGTTGTCAAATTGACACCCAACCGTTGTCAAATTGACAACCAACCGGTGTCAAATTGACACCGTTCGTTGTTGATTTATAAACCCTTCTTCCGTTCCCATTCCGTTTCTTTTTAATGAAAAAACCGTTTAAAATTAATAATACATTGTTTTTATTAAACGAAAATATTGTTTCAAATAAAAGTACAAAAACTTAAATAAACTTAATTCTAAAATACAATTTTCCATTGTTCATAGGGTATAAATGAACTGTGTTTATCAAAATCATAAATGTTACCTCATTTTTTTTCCAGCAAAAAAAGCTTTTCCCTCAATTCCACACGCAGCCCCAATGGTGGCACTGCTCCCTTCAAATCTTCTTTCTTTAAATAAGGCAAGCTTCTTAATGTTACTTGTGAAGCTAAAAAACCCAAAATATATGTTTATTATCGTTAATATTAAAATGTTAATTTAACTTTAATTTACTTACATTTTAAATACTTAAAAATTGATTCCATATTAATAGTTTTTAAAAATTCCATGAGTTAAGCATCGTCACTGTCTTCAGCAATATTGTTGCTTGCAAATCATGAATCACTGGCCACTACCACATCACCATTTAATTCTAGTAACTCGCCAAGAAGATTTATGTTCTCAGATAACTGAATTTCGTGGTTTTGTTCCATTTTGAAAAATTTTCGTAAAACACTTTTGACTGAAACCAAAATAATGAAGATTTTCCAATATTTTAGCGTTAGCAGAGAAATCGGCAACGATACGTTGTCAAATTGTATACAAACGTGCTCAAGTTGACAACGGGCGTTGTCAAAAACTAAATATTACGACGTTAGCAGAGAATTTGACACCGATACGTTGTCAATTTGAACACGTTCGTGTACAATTTAGCAACGGACGTTGTCAATAACTACAAATTTTGCCTCTCGAGTTTGAACTGACAACGTATGTGGTCAATTTGAACACGTTCGTGTACAATTTGACAACGGACGTTGTTAAAAAAAATTGACAACGTAAGGGTGTCAAGTTGACCACAGCCGTGGTCGATTTTGCAACGTCTTTTTTCCCTCAGTGTACGGACATGTAGCGTATCGAAAAAATTATAAAGTTTATAAATATGTAAGAGAGGTTACCATTCCTCTTGTCCCTTTTCTTTGGGATATTTCTGATAGTTTGACACCCAAACCCAGTCCGAAGACCTTGGCTAAGCATAATAGACTTTCCTTTCTATAAAGATCCAGAACATATATTGTTTGTGCGATTGATAATGAATGTTTAAGAAATCGAAATGGCAAACTGTTATACATAAGTATACCTTAATCTCAATGTGAAGGGTATAATTAAGTATTTCTAAAATAAAGTTTAATTTTATTATCCCCTTAATATTTTGAAACTGACTTAACACTTTTTTAATTTAACCAAGGGGTTGTTAAAAGTAGGTTAAAAAAAATCCTAATTTATACTTACACACAAACATATCGAGCAGTCATAATTTAAAATTACTTAATTTTATTACATTTAAGATTTTTCCGGTTTTTAAAAACAGGGTTGCAACTATGTAATTAGATTGAGCTTAACGGTAAAAAACCTTAGGCTTTGGTTTTGCTCTAAAAGGCGTGACCACTAAAAATTATAGGTTCAAACTTAATAATTTATTGAAATATATTTTTATATTTACCATTTTTAAAATATCAATATTTTTTTCGTTTATTGTACCACGCTTGCCTACGAAAAAAACTTATTTCAGGACAAAAAGCATCAAACAATTTTTTGCCTAAAATATTGGTAACGTTTTTTCAGGCAAATATTTGACAGATTTGACCGTAACCTTAAAAATAAAGTTTACTTTTATGCAAGAAAAAAATTAATTTAATATAGGAATTGGTTTATGAAAAAATAAATTATTTTAATGAATTTTGAGTTGGACTGTTTATGATTTAGTGTGCGGTATTAACATTGTTATTAAAATTTTATTATATTTTTTGGGGGTCTATTTTAACACCAGCAGTAACAACAAAATGGTTGTCGTCTCAATAACATACAAAAGCTCACAGCCAAAGGTGTGGGCCTGCGCTGTTGATTCAAGTTCAAACGTGAATAAATTTTAGTTTAAACGCCCAACCAAATATAGTAAATGGGGGTTTATGTTCTATTATAAATTTCTATATCTGAAGGTCTCAACAAAAATTTAATTAACAGGTAGTAATTGCTAAAAAAAATCTTAATATTTTTAAATGTTGTAAACTGTATCAAAAACACAAGTAATGTTTGTTTATGTACTTAAATATTTATGAATTTATTTATAACCGCTGTAACGAACTACTTGTTAATATAAGCATTAAAATTCAAGGTAACAAAAAACTATTTAACTTTCCTCCTAATTTTTTAAGTTTAGCTTTTTTGACAAATGTTTGCTTTTTAATTTGGCTTAAGTTCATATAATTTTTTTTTATTAGAAAAAATTAATATTTTCCGTTAATGTTGAAAGAAACTTTTATTTGAAAAAAGCATTCTACTCGCTACTAGCCGAGTAGAATGCATTTTCGATCTACATTAAAATCAATAAAAAAGCAATGGAAAAAATTATGGTGCATGATGAAGTAAATTTTTGTTTGGGGGCTTACTTTTTGGGACTTATGGTAAATTTTAAACCGATAATTATAAAATTCTATACGACAGTTGGAGCCGTAAGGCCAAACCCCAAAAAGATGGTGGTTGAATGCCTTGCAGGTATGCAACATTTTACGTCGACAGAGCGGACATTTTTATGGGGACTATGTGAAATAATGTGCCGATTTTAGGAAATTGAACTATGATTACTAGAATACATGGACATCCTGCCCGACGGAGGAAAGAACATGCATCAATTTCTTTAGAAAACAGTTCCTGCTTTCCAGACAGAGGGTGTCCTGGTAGGTAAGGTGCCCCGGGTAGGTCAGTGGTAAGTGCACTAGTCTACTAGTCTGGGGGTTGTGGGTTCGCCTCCCACCAGAGACTCTGGTAAGTCTGCTTCATTCTTCTGTTCTTTCTTATCTATTCTTCTCTAAACTTCTTCTTTCCTTCCATCTCAACGTATTCTATCTGCCTCTCCAGGTAACACAAAGGGACCGAATTAAGCGGTCCCAAGTGAGCTGTAATCCTTTCCTTCAACGGCTGCCTGTTCTACCTAACCTAACCTTACCTTCCCGACATCTGCACAAACGCAATATATTCTTACAACGTGTGAGGGGTATGGATATAGAAAATACAATTTAAAAAATACAAAAACCAACAAGTTATTTGCTCTCTAAAACTTATTTTATGCTTATAAAAAGTAAGAAACATTCCTCACATGAATTTAAAGTAATTTTATTGTGGAGTTTTAATTCCAACTCTAAAGCCAAAAATCTATTCGGTTTATATCATATTTTATTGCCGCCTCCCGTAATTAGACCCCTGGTCTGTCGATTCACTCAAGTGAGTAAGCTAATCGTTATAGTCCGCCTAAAGGAAAAATAATTTTACATCAGCCTAATTTGTGCCCACGCCCCGTCGGAAGAGAAAAGAAATGGAAAGGCATGAGTGTGAGGACTTTAAAACTCTGTGGAGTCGAAACGGTGCAAAAAAGTTCTACCATCTTATTTAACAACAGACTCGAGGCTACGACATAGGCATCTCCTCCTGTAAAGACCAACAAGGCTATTTACTGACACATTGCCTTGTTCTGAAAATCTGGAAGGAATACTTTTCCAAATTGTTGGTTTCGGATGTCAGTGGCGATAGAAATACCCCCTTTGAAATTTTTGAAGAAAATATTAATATCCCGGATGAAATATAATAGAGCGGCAGGAGCCGATAGCTTATCGGCGAAACTGTTTAAGATCGAAGGCGATGAGTTAGTAAGAAGCATGCATCAACCTACAACATTTGCCTTGAAGAACGCAGGCCTGATAATTAAAATCTCAGTGTGCTATGCCCTGCCCATAAAAAAGAAGATAAAACTGACTATGGAAATTATAGGGGCATTAGTCTCCTACCCATTGCAACAAGATACTGTTAAATATACTTAGTAAAAAAAAATTAAGTGGATGCAATAATAATAAGGATGCCTTCCCCGCTAGCTCATCGGTAACTTTATTACGAACAACGTCACAGAAAGCCAGTACCCAACAGAATATAACATTGATTGTCGCCTGGAAACAAGGTAACAATCATCCACAAGTATAGACTTAACGTAATATTACTCTAGAGCTTTAAATGAGGTCTGACCGTCGACATAGAATGCCACAAATTCTTCACCTTCCGCATTTTCCCGTTTTATTTTCGCGGCTTTTCTCACCCCCCGATCCTCCGCCGCCATCGATCCATTAGTGATAACTGCACCATTCTCAATCAATTTGGTACTTTTCTGCCCTAAGCATATTCGATTCACGAAGTCTAAATAAACTTCTCGCCGGACCTTTAGTCAGGAAATCTTCAATGGAAATAAGATGTAGAAGAGCTGGCAGTGGCGTGCTCCTGGCTCTTGAAATGTCATTTTTGAACTTTTGGCAACAGTTTCCTTATGTTGTTCCTCTCCCAAGCCTTCCCCTACGTATTGGTCGTATAGCGGTTGTAACCCACAGTTATTTTTTTTTAAGTTTTTACAGGTATAGAAGGCGTTCAGGACTTTCCTAAACTTTTCTTCTGCACTTGTCTTCCAACAAACCGTGCAATCAAGGACGATACCAATATATCTAGCCTTCTTTACAAGTCTTATCTCAATGCAGTCAGGCACAGGCGAATCAAAGTCTCTCTGCATTTTATAAAAGCTTCTTTCCTGGGTTTACATCCATTCCCTTGTCCTTGCCCGAAACAAACACATCGGACAACGCATCTTGAATCATCTCACTCGTCGGGCTTGTGCGATTTCAGTACTTCTAGGTTGTTTGCATAAGCCATTACCTTTACACCTTTTGGATCAAAATGCCTCAATACCTCGTTGATCAACCAGATCCTCAGTAGTGGCTGCAAGAACTCTCTCAGTGTCGTCCCTTGATTGCTGCTCTCCTCAGGTTTTTATATTCAAAAGTAGAGTTTATACACACAAAAAACTACAAAAACAATTTTTCAAACAAATTCTTGTTCAAAATAATTTATTTTTTTAGTCAATTTATTTAATAGTCTCTAATAATATTTTTATTTGATTTTTAAATCAAACAAAATTTTCGCCTAGACAATTCAAATATTTAACCAGCTCAGCAAAATTTTTTAACAGAAGCTAAAATTCTTGCAAAATTGTTTGTCTAAATTTACAACTTTCGTTGTAGGTCCTCAGCCAGACAAAATATTTACTGATTCTCTGAAATTTGTTACTGATTCTACAACTCAGTTTTTTCTGTGTAATTCTGTTGCCAAGCATAGAATATATCATCTTAATTAGGATGCCTTGTTTAGTTTAAAAAATTTCTAGTTCCTTTTTTTAGAATTTTCGTATTTCATCACTTTACTTTTAATACAACGATGCGTCTAAAGAACCAAAAACGAGAAAATCTACTTTAAATTTTAATTTAGCTCCTTACACAGAAAAAACTGAGTTGTAGAATCAGTAACAAATTTCAGAGAATCAGTAAATATTTTGTCTGGCTGAGGACCTACAACGAAAGTTGTAAATTTAGACAAACAATTTTGCAAGAATTTTAGTTTCTGTTAAAAAATTTTGCTGAGCTGGTTAAATATTTGAATTGTCTAGGCGAAAATTTTGTTTGATTTAAAAATCAAATAAAAATATTATTAGAGACTATTAAATAAATTGACTAAAAAAATAAATTATTTTGAACAAGAATTTGTTTGAAAAATTTTTTTTGTAGTTTTTTGTGTGTAAACAAATCTGGGAATAATTTTCAGTTGATTCAGTCAAAAATTTGACCCGAATTTGTAAACTTGTGTTTTTAAGTCAAAGAAATCAAAATATTTGCATTTGCTTTTGATGATGCATTCTGACGAGTTGGTTGCAAATAAAAACGATATTGTGCGGAAACAACGCTCCTTTTTTACTTTGATGTGACATCTACAACAACAGCAACATCAAATTAATGATACCCTACATAATATTTTAATATTTATTTAAGGCGGTTGCATAAAATTTATGATCCTTAACGCTTCCAATAACAAAATTAGTTTATTTTATTTCATTTCAAACACTTATGTTGTTGTTTATCTTAAAAAAAATATTGTCAGCAACTGTTTTCGGCTGTTTTTGTTGTCATTTTTATGAAAAAATTAAATCAAAAGGCAGCGATTTATATTTGTGGCAGCCCTTGTCTGTCTGCCCTGACGTCTATTCCTTGCAGTAGTCAGTTGCTTTGTTTATTCTGTTGCGGCATGGAAAAGTGTTGTAAATCGAGCAGAACAGGTCGTTTGTTTTATTTATTACTTCACTTTAAAATACTCGCATTGTTTATTTAGCTTAAATAATAAAATAAAAACCAAAAACAATTTGAAAAAATTAATTGTTTTTATTTTTTTTTAAGAAAATTATTGAAAATATAAATAAGGATGTAAAAATTACAGTTTGTTTCCTGAATATGCCCTAAATAAATTATATGACGGACTCCCATTTGGAAGCATTACCTTTTGAAAAAATTATGGCGTTTTAACTGCTTATATTCAGCAGTTAGATAAAATCATTGGGCACTGCTACACGTTTAATATATATTGTGATATTTGGATCGCGATCCATTTAAGTGGATTGATGGATCACGCTCGTATGCTACATGTTCAATATTTATCACGTCAGTATTTACGTTATTTTTGGGCTGTGCGGGTTAATTCCGATTCCACCGGCAGAACCCACTCGCTTTAATTGTCTTCTGCCATTATCCTTTACTACAATAAACTTTACACAAATTTTCTCAATTGCTTTACTTTTCATTAATTTAATTTTTTCCACTGCGAATTTTACTTTATTTATTTCATTCGACACTTTTTACTGAAATATCATGATATAATATCATAAAAAATGCTACACGTTCAATAGTTATCACGCGATCCGCGATCCGGATTTTGGATTTCATATTTTAGGCCATTCTGCGATATGTATCGCGATCCATCAATATTGCATGCTACACGTTCAATAAATATCGTGATACTACAAATATCACGATATTTATTGAACGTGTATCAGTGCCCATTAAGCAAGTGCCCTGCCAAACTGATACTGAATTCTAAGAGTTATTATTATTGCTTTTTATTAAGCTTAACTAATGTACTCACATTTAATATGTTTTTAGTAATTTTTTTTAAACTCTACTCTTCCATATGTAAGTTGGAGATTTTCCGTAAGATAACTTCTTTCTTTTTGAGATTCAAAAATAGAAATACCTGTTTTAAAAATTGAAAAGGCTTACAAGTACATATCAACAAATTTATTTTCCGCAAGAAGGTATTTGCGAAACTGATTCGGATCACTACCTTTTAGCAGCAAACATATGCTCCCGCCTTAGTATAGCAAAACACGTACGTAACAGCACAAAGAGAAAACTAGACATCGATATGATGCATTTACAGCCCGAGCTAAGTCCACGAAGTTATCAAAGCTCCTTTTATTAAGCCCCTTCCTTCTCCCGATTATATCAACGGGCAATGACAACATGTTCACAGCTTCATTAAAAAACCACGCCCGATAAGAATTAAGTTACTGAAAGCGGCCCAAAAGGATCCAACGGTAATGACGACGAGTTTAAAGCCATCACAGAAGCTTAAAATGGTGCATATAAGGCAACACTCACAATACCTATGGCAGCTCGAGCTGTGTTGGAACCATACCAAAAGTTGAGAAGGAACAAAAACCGCCTATTCCGAAAGAAGAAAAAAAAAATTGGAAAGGCGGTAATGTGAGAAAATGTAAGTATAAGAGAGCAAGAATGGCCCCAAAAAATTCTACCAGCGGGCAAAACGCCCAACAAACGACTCGCATACTGGCATAGCTTCTTCTAAAGTTAAGTTGGGGAATCTGGTGACCGACATGCAGTGCGTACTAAGAATTCCGAGAGAACATTTCTCCAGCTTGTTAGCGGGGGAAGAATGATGAAGTTAAAGGCCCACCTCTAGCACAGATGAGATTTAAGCAGAACCTGGCCAGTTTAAAAACAACAAGCTCGCAGTTGTAGACGGAATACCTGCAGAGCTGTAAAAGACTGAAAAAGAATAGCCTTGCATCAGCAAGTCTGCCTCATCTGGGGGCATAAAAGCATGCCCAAAGATTGGAAAGATTGATTTATAAAAAGGAAGACAAAAGCGTTTGCGCCAACTACCGCGAAATAAGTTTCCTGTCCATCGCATATAAAGCACGACGAAGTAATGCCACACTGATAAGGCTTCAGGCTAAAGAAATCTAAAATCTACCAAATTTTTACACTACTTTAAATCCTCGAAAAGACTCTCAAATAGCAAAGCGATACATGCTGTCTGTTTATCAAATACAAAGCTGTCTTTGAAAAATTAATAGGAAGAAAATGCTTAAAACTATGTTTGCGTTGAGATTTCAACAAAACTTTTATGTCTTTGACAAAAGATTCTGAGTGGCAATAGAATGTCCGAAGGTGGTTCTTCTAACATTCATGAACACAAGAGGTCCTCGAAAGGGTGACAGTTTATAGCGCAAATTCTGCAACATTTTAATACAGAAAATATTAGAAAACAGAAGAGGTTAAGAAAACAGTCAGCACCAAAGGCCACATCCTCCTTGCATGATGACATTAATTTTGTCGGAAGGATAGAGTAAGAGGTAACTTATGCTTTTTCCAGAATTGAGAAGGAATTTACAAAAATTGGCCTGATGGTAAATGAGAATAAGGCTTAACTTATGATTGCAACTGCTAGGTAAACGTCGCGATGACGAAGGGCTGACATTGGGAAAGCCGGCAATTACAACGTCGAGATAGTAGAGAAGTTTATAAGCCTCGGCTCCGCCATCAATAGAAATAGATGTAAGCCTCAAAATAAAGGAAGGAATAGTGGCAAATAGATGATACCTTGGGCTAACAGATAGTTTAAGGACAGAATTAAAATAAAGCTACACAACACGCTTATTCAACCCGTGTTTTCCTGGGGCGCCGAAACATGGGTATCTCCAAAAGCTTTGCTAGCGTTTTTGAGAGAAAAACCCTTTGCAAAATCTTTGGTCCGATCTGTGTTAACAGGGGGTATAATCGTCGAATAGGCAAGGAGCTGTATGAGCTATAACCTGTTATAAATGTAGTCAATTGCATCAAAATACAGCGATTGCGCGGGCTGGCCCATGCCAGCCGATTGGACACAAAGACATTGGATGACAACTACCACAAAAAGCGCAGACAGGGAGGATCGAGACTCCGGTGGAAGGACCAAGTTAATGGAAACTTGCAAATACTTGGTCTAACAAACTGGAGAGAGAACTCACAAGACTAAAGCGCTTGGAAAGCATTTATTAGTCTGGCCAAGACCAACAGCGTGCTATAAAGCCAACAATAGCAGGTAAGTAAGTTATAAGTCTCTTAAGAACGACGAATCAAATTTAATCAGTTCCAATCGGATGGATAGCAAAATGTAAGACATCCATCAAAGAGGTGTTTTTAAGTTTTAAAAATAGTTTGGAGTAGAGTGCAATGAATCGCCAAAATCATAGACAAAATGGATCAGTACAAGAACAGGAATAGCGTTGAGAAAAATATAAAACCGTTTGCAAATGACAACTTTTTAGTTTAGTTCATGAATAAAATTTATTCAAATCAGTTTGCCCTTACGGTAAGAGAAGTTTAAAACCAAGGTATATTGAACAAGGTAGGAGCAACTAATCAGCTGATTTTTATTTCCGCCATATGTTATCCAACTTGGAAAAATGCTGACAGCAATATTTTTGACAACCAAGTTGGATTTTAACAAGAACAAAATAGGTGGTAAATTTTACAGGAAGTTGTTGTTGTAGGGACGATCCCACCTTCTTATTCCACAATGTTTAAAACAATCTTGAGAGTTCTGGTTTGTTTATAGTAATTCTCAAAAAGTTAATTAAGGCAGAAAATATTCATGATTTTTTTAAAAATTTGGTTAAAGTCTACTGATGATTTGGTGTAAGAACCCATAAAATTCATATAGACAAACTTAAGCTAAAACAAACCCTATAAATGGACGACATTATCTTAAAATATTTCGAGATATCGCATTACAGACATATGTACGTGTACACATATATTTATGTATTTTATAAAATTATTTCGTTTTTTCACCACCTCCTATTCACCCAACCATTTTTATGCCCCTAGAAGTGTATAAGAGAATGAATATGTATGTATATCAGTTTGTCATTTGTAGTTTGTCCAATATTCATTTGCGGCACCATAAAGTATATATGTACATATGTACATACATAAATTCGGGATCCTATAGATAGAGAAGTCGATTTACCCATGTCTGTCTGTCCGCCTTTTAATATTAAGTTTCCCGAGTCAAGTGCAATCCAATGGAACGCACTTAAAAAAATTCTTATTATTTTCAATAAAAAACTTTATGCTTTTGGACAAATATTTATTTAGATTTTTCGTTTATTTTGTTTGACATAAAAGTTAGATAACAATATTATTAGGATCTAATAAAATATTGTCTAAAATGCTAAAATTTAAAAAAATATGTTTATTTAAATAAAATTTTTTAAAGATCTTTTCTGTGTAGTATTTATTTTATATTATTAAATGTTTAGACATTTAAAATAATTTCAGTCTAAAAACACAAATATGTACATACATATATACATACATACTTATGTATTTACATATGTACATTTGGTAGTCGTTTGAACTACTTTCAAAGTAGATATAAATTTTTTTTTAACTTAAGTTTGCATATGAATTACATATTTAACTTTTTGCCGCTTTATTTGAAAGAATTGTAAGAATTAAAACAAAAATTAAAATTTTCACTACTTCAACGTTCTGCAACATTAAATTTGGTGTAATTCTCGCGCGAATCCATAAAAGTGAACTTGAAGCGGCCGCCATTAACACTTTTTTGTTAAAGATAAATTGCCTATTTTCTTTTGACGCACGTTTAGGCATGCTTCAGTCATGCATGATTATTTTATTTATGTACATAAATATCGCCCATTTGATCAAAGAACGTCATAACTCAAAAACTGCATTTTTGGAGTTAATGATGCAGAATTATTGTTTATGTTATGTTTTATATTGTGTATTACACACAAAAAAATCTATAGGTTATACATATTTCCTAAAAACATAGTATAATTTCAACTAAAAAAGGCCAGAATGGCAGTTACTATATTCCAAAAGCAATATGCCTTAAATATTAGTGGGTTCCCATGTTCGAAAAATCAACTAAAAAATTAGTCAAAAATACTTGCAAATTTCATTAAACTAACAACGATAGCAAAGTACATTAATAACCTAATAACTTTAGCAAAATTTACCTTTTTTAAACTAGCTAATCTCCAAACCAAATTAAAAATTTTTTTATTTTGATACAATATTTTATTGAAAATTCAAGAAATATATATATTCAGGTATTTTCAAGAGGTTAACTTGTTTCGAAAGTTGAATTTAAAGCAAAAAAACCTTTAAAAATTTCAAAAAACATCCATTTCTAATTACCATATTTGTCTTTTACTTTTTGGGTACCGTCAAACAAAATTAATCTTTGGAACATACCTGAGTGGAAAGCCATGACCGGATTTCAAAGGAAATCTTGAGTTCCCTATTTGCAGAAGCAGAGAAAAAAGGTCTGAATTTTGAGAAGCTAAACTTGCCCTAAGAATATGGCTGCATAGTTTCTTGAACTGGCTACAGGGAACATGTCTGTTGATGAGAAAATTGTTTTTTTTAAAACCTCGAGGAGCAACAAATGTGTTAAATGACTTACTTTTTAAATCATCTATATGAATTACTTCTGCATTTGCTAAAAAATCCAATTCAACATTTCTTATTATTTTATTTTATATAAATTTTTTTACGCACTTTCATTTATTAAAACATTTTTTACCATTGACAACTAAATAAATGAAAAACAGGTAAAAAAAATATCGAAGACGATACCTAATTCGCTTAGTAACACTAGCTTGGATATTGTAATATGCGATTTGAAATCATCTATTTAAATTAGTTGGTAAAACTTTGCTTTTTCTGTTCAACCAAAAAGAAATTAACTAACGAAGCTTAGTCAATATAACTTCTATTATTTTTTTGTCTGTAGGAAAATTTTTTTTAATAACTTTTTTCGAAATTGCTTTATGAGTTATGACGCTGTTTCAGCTAATTAAATAAAAATTCATGTATATGTGTTTGTACAAATTTACATATGTATGTATGTAAACTACATAAAAAATCTTTAATAAAAAATTAAATGTTCAAAAGAATTTGCACATCAAAGTAATAGACAACAAAATATTGTGTAAAATTTATAATAAAGGCGTTCAAAGGCTTTTGATACTTACCTTGATACATACAAACTATGTACATATGTATGTAGACGAGACTCACACACATCATCGTCAAAATACCAATAAGCAGCCAACTTCGCGTGGAAAGAAGAAAAAAACAAACTTGACTAGTACGTACCCACTTGTATTCTCTTTTAGTGTCCCTCCACAAAGATCAAGACTTGACGACTCGGACTTGATGTGTGCTAATCTCGTTTTACATACGCCACGTTGGCCAGGTTTGTAAGTCATTTTAACAACCGGTTCATGAGTAAAGTTCGACTTGGAGGACATTTTAAGGACATTTCGAACAAATTAAAAATGAAATTTAATGAATGATAAACCTACGATTCATTTTGCGTTGCTGTTTAATTTGCGTAGTAACAAAAATTAAAAACTACTACGACTACAGCACATACATAGAATAAAAAATTTTTTTCGAAATATATTAGTACACAGAAAAAATTTAATTGTAGAATCAGTTACGAATTTTAGAGAATCAGTAAATATTTTATCTGGCTGAGGACCTACAACGGAAATTGTAAATTTAGACAAACAATTTTGCAAGAATTTAATTGAAAAAAAAAGAGTTTTAGTTTCAATTAAAAAAATTTGTTGAGCTGGTTAAATATTTGAATTGTCTAGGCGGTAGATTTGTTTGATTTAAAAATCAAATTAAAATATTATTAGAGACTATAAAATAAATTTACTAAAAATTCTTTGTAGTTTTTTCTGTGTAACGCTTTTGGGGCAAATATTTGACAAATCTGATATTAAAAAAATATTAAAGTCAACGATTTGGTCAAACTACATAACAATGGGTGCTTACCTAGAAAAATTACGTTGTTTTGAAACGTCTTAAACATCAGCTGATGAATATTTATTGAATTTACAATTTAAGCTGTTAGTGCAAATTTAACAATTAAAAAATTGTATTTACAATTTGGTTGTTAATATGACGTATTTTTTCTGTGTACGTCTCCATTAAACAAAGCCATGTCTTGAGAAACGTCAATGTACGTTATGACGGGACAAATTCGTGCCTGGACAAATGTCAAAACCCCAATAATAAAGTTCGGTTTTTTATACTGTTTTTTTATATACTGAGTTTGACGTTTGTCAAGACAAAAATTTTGTCTAATGGAGATCGTAGATAAATGCACGTCTTGGCGAGACAAATTCTTACAAATTTAAACGCTAAAATTTGCCTCGTCAAGACGTACAATAATAAATAGGCAATACCAACTAATAAGTACACAGAAAAAAATTAGGAAAGAACATGGTAAAAAAATTATAGGTGACTGCAGTTCGGAGAGAATTATTTGTTAAAATTTACCTTACCTGAAATTTGAAAATTCTAGTTCTAAATAAAATTCAGCAAAAAAATTAGGTTAAACTATTAGGATTTATATTAGTTTATTCAAATTCAGTCACATGTTTTTTTAACCTGCATCTTTGGTACTGAAAACTTCTATAGAAAACATTTTTTAGTGTACACAAAACTTTGATATTCTAAACAGATATAAATAAAAGCTCATATTTTCTAAAATTGAAAACCTAAAAATTTATGTTATTAATCATATTAATGGGATGGGCACTGACCTGATGCTTAAGGAGAGCAGGGGGGTTATGAGGTGCATTATTGGGACTCTCACAGGGCACTGCGATGTGAGATATATGACGAACAAATGGTACATGGTCTCCAGATTTCTGCAGGGTTATGCAGGGAAGAGGAGGAAGTAGAGACGGTAGAACATATTGTCTGCCACTGCCCTGCGCTGCAGATCCGCCGACAGAGGTGGTTTGGAGGTCGCTTCTTATATGGACTTGGTGAGGTCCCTGGCTGTGGCCTGGGGAGCATCATAGGGGGTGTTGAGTGGCTGGACAGATAGGTGATTCAGTACCTATTACTAATGACTTCCTTGGACTTCTAATTTTTCATCACTGCCATGTATACATTAAAAATACTTAGAGCAGACTTTTATTCTCTTTTCCTAAACACAGAAAGAAATTCATAATATTTTCATTCTACAAAGTCTAAACTCTTTGTATTACCATGTAAAGCCACCTTTAATAGAACTTTCGACAACGTTACGGATATATTTAAAAAAAAATTTATCCAGCCGGTCAAATTAAGGGATGGACAAACGGATATAGTTTTATCGAGTCATTAGGTGATTCTCGTTTGGTCGGTACACAGAAAAAACTACAAAAAAAAATTTTCAAACAAATGTTTGTTCAAAATAATTTATTTTTTAGCAAATTTATTTTATAGTCTCTAAAAATATTTTAATTTGGTTTTTACATCAAACAATATTATCGCCTAGACAATTCAAATATTTAACCAGCTCAACAAATTTTTTTAACTGAAACTAAAACTCTTATTTTTTCAATTAAATTCTTGCAAAATTGTTTGTCTAAATTTACAATTTCCGTTGTAGGTCCTTAGCCAGACAAAATATTTACTGATTCTCTGAAATTCGTAACTGATTCTACAATTCAATTTTTTCTGTGTAGTATTTAGGTAAATATTGTATTTTTTTGTCGCAAATAAAGTGAAAACACACCATGACTCCACCACCAAGGTCACGTGAATCTAATACGCTCAAAAATTCTATGTTTTATACAACTTTGATACTGAACTCATGTGCGATCTGTGACAAACAACTAGGAAACACTGTTGTTTGCGAAGGCTAGAGGTACACCACAACCTCCAGATCAACACTAAAATTACTGCATTTTCAGTCAACCCTGGCATGTTATTAACTCAAAACCTTAAAAAATATTACTTACAATCTTGTAATATTGAGCAAGCGAATTGTAAAATGTAATTCAGCGTTGAAGCTTTTTGAAATCAAAGCGCGCAATTCTCTTTACTAAAACGCGCAACAAAGCGCTTGCAAGCTATATAGAGTAAAAACCCGCTAAATTTAAGGCGCTAAGATAACAAAGTCAATACGAAACTTAAATTTTATGCTCAAAATAATGTTTTGTTTAAAAACTTTCACATTTTTCAAAATTTTACAGGAAAGCAAACACATTTTCTAAACCGAATTTTATATGCCCTTTATATTGGTCTCTTTAAATTTGAAGTCGATAGCTGTTATAGCTTGCGGGATATGACACATAAAAAGATTCTTAAAAATGGTTTAATTGTATGGTGGCTTTCGCACCCGATGGATATGGCTTTGTCGATTTCCCTATCTAAAGGATCCAAAATATATACACCTAATGGGGTCGCAAATGGATTTTATTAAAATTACAAACAGAATGACAAACTGATATACATTCTTATTACTATGTGAAGAGTATAAAAAAGGAATAAAAATCAAACCAGAAGACAAATAGTATAACAGCCGTTCTAATGATCGCTCATCTTTTTAAATTCCCCTAGGAAAACATTAAGCTCAAAAATATTTGACAGTGCATGTAAATATTTACAAAACAAACGCAAGAATATACCTATATATTTTGAATTTAAATCAGCGTTGCCCAACAAGAGAGGATGGTTTATGAGTATTTATGGATGCTTTTTCGCTGCATTTAGTATTAGAAAAAAAGCACAATGCAATGCCCCGCTGCGTTGTTGTTACTTTACCTTTGTTTTGTTCTCATTGTTATTGTTTTTTCTGGGTACTCGTGTTAAGTACATGTAAAACCTTATTAATGTTTGTCTCTCGGAGACACTCCTGGCTTACATTGATTTAAATGCATAGAACTTTTAACCACAAAAAGGACAATAAAAATATATTCTACATACATATGAATGTATGTATTTACTAATGTACCTACATACGCATACATATGAACGTACAAATTAATGCCTGCACATGCATATTTATGCATTTTTATTATTGATATATTTTTACGTGAAAATTGTTTATTATACTCAGAATTTAAATATTTCTTTCATAATAAAATAAAAATAAAACTGTACGTAGGTATGTTTGAGTATGTAGGTATGGTGGATCTGCTATAATAGAACTTTTTCCAAAAATCTATTCCTGTTCTTGCATTTGCAGTCACAAATCAGCAATTCGCTGAAGCGTTCATTCATTCAAGTGCATCGAGCGTGAAGTGAACTTTTTCACTAGATTCCTACCAGCATCATCATCGTCTTCATCACTACCAACACCAGCACTTGTTCGCTACACCCTCTTTTAAAAAAAGTAAAGTTCGAGTTGTATTACTTCTTGTTTAAGAAGGCTTTGCAGCATTTTATGGTGAAGCGCAATGTTGTAATATGGTTTTCTCCAACATCATAAAAGGAAAAAATTAACGGAAGCTGTGAATTTTCTAATAATGTTTTGAAAAAACCAAATTATTTACCTGAAAATGTGTAATTGGTTTTTATTTTTTCGTAGATTACAAAGTAGTGGGGAGTCGAATATTATTATAAGAATTTGCTAATATACCAGGTCAGCAAAATTTTGCTGGTAGACTAAACACCCATTTTTATAAATATTTATGTACAGCAACCCAACTTGAGTTGCTTGCCCAACGATAACCACAACTACTCATTTGCCATATTGCTTATCATATGTATGCTAACTAAAATGGGGAACTGCCAGCCGACAGTTTTCATCTGTAATACATTTTCGGCAATTAACAACCGAACTAAAGTTAATTTGTCATACGTAATCCAGCCAATTTTCCAACTATGGGATCAAAGATGCTCCTTCATTTATATTTTCGTTAAAGTCATGGCTGCAGCAGCAATCGTATACCTCTTCTAGGTCATAATAAAATGTATCCTTGATGTTGTTTGACTTGTGCTTATCTAGTTCTTCTGCCAGCTGTATCAGCTTTCGGATATTTTATGTGCAGATCAGTAAGTCATGGTCTTAAAACAATTTGCGGTAGCCGTCATCATTAAGGGAGCCGCTTTTCTGTTGTACTATGGTATGCACTTTGAAATAACTTCCAATCAAATAGCTCTCAAAAAAATAAGTCTTAAAAGAAACGGAAGAATTCACAACAATTATAAAATAATTATTTTTGAACATGGACTGATTAAGAAATGTTCTCTATATGTTTCAATCTATATCCAGTCTTAATCATCAATGATTTTCAGATTTTTTTGATTAGGTCTTCCACTGGAGTCTTGGTTCTTCTTATTGCCTTTGTAAATAACAAAAAAAAAATTATTTCGACGTGTTCCGGAGCAATCTTTGTATACTGATTGTCTCAATTATTTACGTCGGTGTCCATCAAGAGAATATGAGTTATGAGAACTCACACAGTGAGTATTATCTAAAAACAATGCAATATCAACCTGTGCTGTTATTGTTACTTTTTTGTTTTACTCACTATTTTTATATTTTGTAATTGGATCTCGTGTTGTGTAAATATGGAAAACCCGATTAGTGTTTGTCCACCAGAGACACTTTTGGCTGACATTGATTATGGTTCATTCGTCGCATATACTCCTTATCAACGTGTATGGGATCAATGCACAAAATGTACTGTATTTGTGTAGTTATGTATAACTGATTTTCATAAATAGGTAAATACCGTTCAGGAGTAGTTTCTGCTAATTAAAAATTATTTTTGCTAAAAATAAGTGATTGACATATTTATTTAGGCATATACCTATGATGGGTAGCAGAGACCTGCACCGATCGGCTGAAAGCCGGCCGACCCAAGCCGCCGATAAGTTTGTGATAGCCACCGCCGCCGACATTTTCTCGGCGTTTTGTCGGCTGAAAAATAGCCGCCGCTCGAACATTTTTTAAACTTTTTTATGTTGTTTGTTGCGTTTACCACACACTAAATAATGAATTGTACATACATATATGTGTGTCTGCACTTTCAGCCGTCACGGGGCCGGCTTTGAGCCGCCGCCGACAATTTTTTAACGAGCCGCCGCCGCCGACAAAAGTCCTCGGCGCAGGTCTCTGGATGGGTAGTACTCAATGCATAAAATTGCTAAACTTAGTAGATATGGACCTATAAAAAAAAACTTAACAAATGTTAATTATTTTTTATTTTCTTTTAATCAAAATAATTGTCATGTTGCCAAAAAAACAAAATGCCATCAGAATTACAAAAATTGCCCTTAAAAAAATTTTAATTTCTATTAAAATATGCATTTGTTTAAGCTCATTTAGTTTCGCATCTTCTATGGTTTTTGAGTTATTATATGTAATTTGGCTGTGCTAATCCAAGTGTAACGCCCAACTCTACACAATTTGCAAACATTTGTATGTATGCATGTAAGTTTAGGTATACTGTATACATGTAACATATATACATACATATCGTGCCTTAACCGCGGAAATAGCTTGAGCGACAGAAATGAAATTTTACAGGAGAAAGTTTTTTTATATTATATCTTGTTTAAATCAAGTTAAAGAAACCAAATTTTGAATAAACATTTCGTTTTATCCAATACATGAAATTAATCAAATGACAACGCAATTTTAAGAGATGATGCGAGTGATTTCAATGAACAAATTTATAGAAAAAAACGTTTTTTGAAAATTGTGTCGCTTAAGCTATTTCCGGGGTTAAGGCACGATATGTACATATGCATGTAGATCCGTCTATGATGCGAATGCTGGGCCATAGCTTTTGTTTGTTTGTTTACTATCTTGTACCAATTTTAGAACAAAATTGCATTAAAAAAATTTTTTTTTACTTAAGCGGGGTATTTTGAAATATTATTTATTAGTAAAATGAGAAATCTTGTCTATCTATAAAGCAACTATACAATAAATCGATGAATTCATATAGAAAGGGCGTAAATCGATTTTTTTCCAAATAAATAAATTAATTTTTGTTTTTTAAAACTCACATTTAAACTTTTATAGGTATGCATGTATATACAAAATTTTACAAACTTTATGAAGTTTAATCTTTTGCTTTTAAGTAACAAAAAAATCGAGTTACACCCATTCTATATTAAGTAATCGAAATACTTCTTTGAACAATAATTTTAGGCATATTAAAAAGGTCAACAAATTTATAATGGAAAAAGCAAACCATCTTTTTAAAGGGTTAATTAAGTCTTTGTACGTTTTTCTTTGGCTGCAGAATAAAAATCCAAAAGTGTTTAGAATTAAACTCAATATACGTATAGTAACGCCTTCAAATATTACTATATTAACCAATTTATTTAAGGGGGCACCTTTGCATTTAAAAAGACATTATTGTGCTTTTACATTGCCAAATAAATAGTGAAACTACCATATAAAATCTTTTACACATTTGTAACTTGCCTACTTAAAATATTTCACAGTCTATAAGAAATAATAAGTTAAAGTGGCATGTGTTCCTTATTTTCAAGTGAAAAGATTATAAAAAAATTTGTGTTTTCTAATTTTAAAAATAAAACTATATTTTTTGCTTTTAAATGTGGCATAAAGTTGAAATACTTAATTAAAATCCAAGAATTAAATATTTTTGGGGTTAATATCGCCTTCCCAATACATACATAAAAATAATATGCAAATATGTATGTATTTAAGTATGTCCTTATGAGGGAATGGCAAGCAAAGCCGAAAATTTATTTTCGATTTTATGATCAACTGTTTTAATCTCGATTTTCAAGGTCGATTAACCGAAGCTCATAATCGGTTATAAATTGTAGTCGATTTTTGTTTTAATGCTTTATAAAAAGAATAGATCTCTTTAAAAAGGATTTTTAAGTAAATTAATTAACCTTTTCTCAAAGAAAGAAAGGTATTATTGGACTTAACATACAACCCAAAGACAATAAATGGATTTCCACATTGTGTAACTAGTTAAATCTTTTGGCCGTTTTATGTAAAGTTATTCGTAGTTCCCTTTCCCAAGTGTTCAAAAGTATCTACTTTAACTTCTAATAATTTTAACTATACAAAGCACTTAATTTTATTCGAGATGCCCCAAAAGTATCCCAGTATAACTTTTGATCCCATTACCGTAAAAAATATACAGTGGAGGGCAAAAACAAGATAATGTTTGTACTTTTTAAACAAAATATTGCATAGTACTAAATGTAATAATTAAAAAAATTTAAAAATTGGGGAAGTTAGATCCGTTCAAAAAATCAAAAGAAAAATGAGTAAAAAAACTATTTATACATTTTGAAAATCTGTTTTTTTTGTGTTTAAAGTAATATTTCAATAAAACGGCGACTCTGACTTCCCATCTAAATTGTGAAGATATGGCGTACGAAGCAAAAATTTCTATTGATATAGTGAAATTTGTAGACAGTTTTACAAACCAATTGGGAAGGTTTGGCTGCCCCTGAAGGCAGATATCATTTATGATAGGTATGATGGTTAAACTTTGTCACATCTTCACCCTTATTAATACTGAATATGGTGAAAGTAGGGGCAAAGGTACAGTAGTAGATAGGTACTAATATCTTTCTTTACAAAAGGCAAAAGTTGGGAAAACAGATACATATATGTATGTAATTACGGATTAGTACATATATATGTATATATACATATGTTTACAAAAAGTTATAAGCAGTTTTTGTTGTTAAGAGAAAAACTTTTATTCTTTTTTCTTATAACCTTCAATTACAAAGTTTCTTTGAATTCAAGTACATGTGTAAAAAAACGTATGTACTTTCTCTGTTAAAAGATTCTTATCGCCTCATTAACATACATAATTAATAATAATAAAAAAATGTTATCCCCTAATTTATCTTTCATATATTGAAAAACTTTTATTTACATAAAATTAATACATGCGAGCTCAATTAAAGGAGTCCTATACGACTCTATTAATATGTATGTATATGTATGTACATATGTATGTACATACATATATGTGGAAAAAAATAATATAAATTTAATACAAACATAACGGATATATTATTTCTAAACTTGGCACTACCCTTAATAGTTTTAGACCTCTGGTGGTGAGTAGAGGTAATAAACAATACATGATTTCTATCTTTTCTTTGCTGGAACACTCACACTAAAAAGCGTTGCCAGCTAAACATGTTTGCAACTGTGTACAATGCTTTTCAATAGCATTTATTTAGGGATTTTCATTCAACATTTAGGGTTATTTTTTGCGCTAAAAGTTAATATTTGGATTTAAATATTGTTAAAGGACAAGTTTAGGGTAAACATTTTTAAACCTTTCAAATAAATTTAAACTATATTTTAAACCTTGCTTAAATACACAAATTTTAAAATCGTTCGACTCTATTTTAAGCCTATTTAAAGGCAATTTCCAAACACTTTTTTGATTTTTTGTGGGTTTTACCCAAGTTTAAAATTCATTTGAAGCAAATTTTCAGACCCTTTATGTGTTTTTATTTTGATAATTATTACAAAATATTGGGCTAACGGCCCTTTGATTCAACTCGTAACTGTAGGAATCAATTAATAATATTTTTTTTAGTGATGTATAGTAAATAAAAGCAACAACTATGTAATCGTTATTTGAATACTTATATCATCTACACGTACCGTTGTCCCATAGTTATCGTATATCATATCATCAAGTGCAGGCATGAGGTCTCAATCTCGAATAGTTACCAAAATATGCATACACATGTAAAAAAAATTATCAGAATTTTGGCTACCACAAATATTTCTCCTTTTCAACGGCAATTGTATCAAGAATATTTATAATATATTCCCATAATAAGGACTTTATTAGTCGTAGGAAAGTTGGCTCAGGGAGGAATGGCCAAACAGTGCTATACACCTTCATTCCTCATCAACCAAAATATAATTATGTAGAAGTTGACAAAAAATCGACGAAACGTTGGCAAAACTGTGATAAAACTAGTTTTTATTTACACAAAGAAATTAGGCCCTATTGCCTAGAAATGTAAATATATTAAAATAATTATGTATATTTTTTATAAAATCTTGCCAATTACGACAAAGGTTCAACATTTGCAGCGGTATTTAACTTTTTTATCGTATGCTTAATGTCATAATAATATATATTATGATATGGCATCATCCCCTAACTAATTAAAAAGAAGAAGAAAACTCTGCCAACGTTTCCGAATGCACATGCTTTTTATTCATTTAACCAGACGCGTGTAATTACATTTTGAAAGTTTGCTAAAGTTATTGAAATAAACTATATATTTGAATTTAACTCAAATTGCAATTGTTTCACTATTACCATAACATGGTGTCAGGTATGGAAACCCATTTATAAAAGTAAAAAAGAACACCATCGAAGCGGTATCAACATGAGTGAAGTAGAACATCTAAAACAACAGATCGAGGCACTGCGCGTGCAGATATCAAAAAATGCAGCACCGGCATCAACTAACATTTTGCCACAGATACCATTACCTGGTCCAATAAAAATGAGAGATGGGGATATAAGCGAGAACTTTAAATATTTTAAACATCAATGGGAAAACTATCTAACGGCGTCAGGTGTAGGTTCACAAAGTGAAGAAACAAAAAAAGCAATTCTTTTAACAGCAATTGGAGATGAAGCGTTCAAAAGATACACCAACATGCCAATAAGGGAGGAAGATGTCCAAACTGCAAGTGCCTTGCTAAAAGAAATAGAAAAAAACATAACACCGGTCGTTAACAAACGATACATTAGAGCCGTTTTCAATTTGGCAAAGCAAGAACAGGATGAATTATACGATGAGTATTTCAACAGGTTAAGGAGTCTAATCAAGAATGCTGAATACGGTACACTAGAAGAAGACCTCTTACTTGACAAAATAATATGTTCGATCAAAGATACGGATTTAAGGGAAAAATTATGGCTCGATAACAATATAACTCTGACAAAAGCTATCGAAATTTGTAGATCAAAGGAGACTACTGAAAAGCAACTGCGTGGCATAGAAAATAAACAGCCGGAGATTAACAAAATATACAAAACCGAAAACAGACACAAATATCAACAGAGCGAACCCGAAATCAGACCATGTAAGTTTTGTGGTAACGAATACCACAATAAATTGGAAGACTGTCCAGCCAGGAAAATAATATGCCACAAATGTAATAGAAGAGGTCATTTTGCTAGAGTGTGCATGTCTCGTCAGTTGAACAACAACAAAAGAAACAACAACAAAAAGGCTATAAAGGAAGTGGTGACAGCAATTACTAGTGAGGAAGATGTATCGGAAGACGATAGAGAATTCGTACTAAACACGTTTTCAGCAACAAACAATAAAGGTCTATTTGTAGAACTAAATATCTTTAACAGCAACAACATACCTCTTCATACAAAGTGTCAGCTCGACACCGGCGCATCTTGCAATATCATTGGAATAAAAAATCTGAAAAGCATCGAAAAAACACCAAATATAAACCATACACAGACAAAATTGACAACCATAGAAGGAAACCAAATTACACCTATCGGAACAACGTACCTGGAAGTTGAAAAAAACGAGGCTAAGTATAAATTGCTATTCTATGTTATTAAAAATAATCACTGCCCCTTACTATCCCTACAAACGTGTCAATCATTAAAACTGATAGAAGTATGCAAGAAAGTCGAGTCGGACCATGCAGACGGTGCTTATGAAATCATAAGGAAATATGACGACGTATTTGAAGGACTAGGCAAACTCAGAGGTGACATAAAATTAGAAATAGACAATAGGATGGCACCCAAAAGCGAACCTCCAAGAAGAATACCAATAACATTAAGAGAGCAGTTGCGTGATACGCTAAACGAAATGGAGGCGATGGACGTGATAACAAAGGAACACGAACATACAGACTGGACGAGTAACATTGTATTAGTAAAGAAAAATAACAAACTCAGAGTTTGTATTGATCCAAGAGAACTAAATGAAGCTTTAAAAGATATAAAATATCAACTCCCAACCGTAGAAGAAATTTTCACTGAGTTAGCGGATGCCAAGGTATTTTCCATACTTGATGCCAAGCATGGATTTTGGCAACTTCAACTGGATGAGAGAAGCAGCAAACTCACATCATTCTGGACACCTTATGGTAAATACCGATTCAAACGTATGCCTTTTGGGATAAAGCCAGCTATGGAAATTTTTCAAATGAGACAAAACCAAGTAATATCCGGATTAAAAGGTGTCGTTTGCATTGCAGATGATGTCTTAGTGTTCGGGAAAGGAGATACCAAGAACGAGGCAATCAAAGACCACAACAAAAACTTAGAGCACCTGCTGCAGCGGTTACGAAGTGAAAACTTAAAAATTAACAAAACTAAAATGAAGATCTGTCAGGAAAAAGTAAGATTTTTTGGCCACATACTCACCGACGAAGGCATATTACCCGATCCAGAAAAAATCAACACTATTACAAACATGCCAACACCAGTAGATAAAAAAGGTACATTGCGGTTTTTAGGCCTAGTAACATATATGGGTAAATTTATTCATAACATGTCGGGAATTACAGAGCCATTAAGAAGAATAACACACGTAAAAGCCAATTTTGAATGGAAAGCCGAACAAGAGGAAGCATTCCAAAAATTAAAGAAAGCCATAACAGAACCACCTACCTTACAATTTTATAATGTGAATAAAGCCGTCTTAATACAAACCGATGCATCATCGTTTGCTCTCGGCTGTTCGTTACTGCAGGAGGGCCACCCAATTATCTATGCATCTAAGACTCTAACACCAACACAAAGAAACTATGCCCAAATAGAAAAGGAAATGCTGGCTGTTCTTTTTGCATGCAAAAGATTTGATCAATACATTTGTGGAAAAAAAGATGTGACAATAGAAACAGACCATGCACCACTAATAAATATATTCAAGAAACCGCTACTTAAAACTCCAAAAAGGCTGCAATCTATGATTATGGAATTACAACGTTACAACTTTAATATAAAATACACGAAGGGTAGTGAAATGCACATAGCCGATGCCTTATCCAGAGCTCCAGGCCACTCGGAAAATTACATCGACATATACAAAATAGACGAGAAGTTACAACAACTTGATGATTGCGATGACACATTAGATAAAAACATAAGCCCAACAACAGTAAATAAAATAAAAGAGGCTGTAGCTAATGATAATAATATGCAAATTTTAATAACAACCATAAAAGAAGGTTGGCCAGAAGATAAAAGCAATGTAAACGACAATATAAAACAATATTGGAACATTAAAGACGAACTTGTCATAAGCGGTGGTTTAATTTTAAAAGGAAACAAAATTCTAATACCTCAAAAGCTGAGACCTGAAATTTTGAACAGATTGCATCAACCACACATGGGCATAGAATCGACTTTAAACTTGGCTAGAGAAACAGTATATTGGAGAGGCATAACAGACGATATCAAACAGATGATACAAGGGTGCGACATATGTAATACCTACGCAAGAAAACAAAAAAGAGAAGCTATGATGGTAACAGAAATTCCGTCTACGCCCTTTCAAATTGTGTCTATGGATGTATGTGAACTCCAAGTCAACAATAAAACCCGATATTTCCTCATAACAGTAGATCATTACTCTGATTTTTTCGAAATTGATGAACTGAATAGCCTTTCAGCAAAAGCAACAATAAATATATGTAGAAAAAACTTCAGCAGACACGGCATACCGATAAAAGTGATCACAGACAACGGAACAAATTTTATGAACGCAGAATTTAAAAACTTTGCCAACGAATGGGAATTCAAACACTCAACCTCTAGTCCTCATCATCAACAGGCCAACGGAAAAGCAGAGGCCGCAGTAAAAATTGCTAAACAATTATTGAAAAAGTCCTTGGCTTCAAATACAGATTTTTATAAATCTCTACTCCTTTGGAGAAACACACCAAATAAAATTGGTTCTAGTCCAGCCAAGCGATTGTTCTGCAGATGGTTAAGGTGCAGTGTTCCTTCACCAAACATGAATCAAAACATAGAACAAGACGTTCCAAAACGAATTGAGCACCAACGAACCTACAATAAGAAATACTTCGACCGTGGAACACGCAAGGGACAAAACATAAAAGAAGGCGACGATGTATTCTTTAAAAGAAATCCTAATGAGAAATGGATGAAGGGAACAATCGAAGGAAAACTAACAGACCGATCCTATATAGTGAACTCGGAACAAACAAAATATAGACGTAATACAATTCACATAATGAAGCCAAACGCAGTAACATCACCCTCAAAACAAAGTGAGGCATACCGAGACTCGTATACGGAACCAGAAAATGAATCCAATAATACTCAAAGGTTAGACCAACAATCCTCAGATTTCGAACCAGGTATTCAACAAACAGATACATCTACATCTTGCGACCAACAATACGCAGAAGAAAACTCTCCACAAGATCAGAGTAGTAATCACCGCAACCATAGAGCCAGAAGAGAACCGAAGCTTCCAAAGCACTTAAAGGATTACGAGATCTATTAAGATTTTATAAAATAAAGGGGATGTCATAATAATATATATTATGATATGGCATCATCCCCTAACTAATTAAAAAGAAGAAGAAAACTCTGCCAACGTTTCCGAATGCACATGCTTTTTATTCATTTAACCAGACGCGTGTAATTACATTTTGAAAGTTTGCTAAAGTTATTGAAATAAACTATATATTTGAATTTAACTCAAATTGCAATTGTTTCACTATTACCATAACACTTAATAAATAAAAAAATTCCAGATCGTTGCGTATACGATAAAGTGGAGATAAACCGCTTATATAACTGATGAATTTCAAAGTAAAATATATAACATGAAGTTTTTACGCGTGGTTTTTTAATAGCTGGCATCACTGTATGTTGGCATATTTCAGCCACCCACTAATCAGATGTGAAACTGTTTTAAAAGGAGATGAAAAAATAAAAAAATTATAACCATCAAAATACATAAATAAATAAACAGCAACATACTTTTATTAAAAATATTATTATTTATGTATGTGAAAAAGTAAAAAAAAATTAATGGGTGTTTTGTTTGTAATCATGCAAAATCAGAAATAATTTTACTACCTAGAAAGTGTGTTTCTTTTATGCCGGCTTTTGTTTTTGTTGTGAAAGTGCTAGCCATTTGAATGTTCACCCATTGTTCCTAACACCTTGGTTTGTAAAAATATACAAAAATTTTCTGTCATTGTGTTTTTTATGTTCTTTGCTGGCACTTTTCTCATATAAACATTATTTAAAAATCGACGTCACACTTGGCAAAGAACTCGTACACAAGTATAATTTTTTTTTGGTGATATATAAAAATTGTTTGTATCCAAAAGTACGTGCGTATACATTGTATAAAAATCAAATTGTGGAAATAATTATGTAATTTTTGGAAATAAAAAAAAATAATTTGTATAAACACACTATGGATTTTTTGCTATTTTTAACGGCCGCATTTCATCTTTTCTATACCCCATTTACAAAAGTGGAAGAAAGCTTTAATCTGCAGGCTATGCATGATATTTTATACCTACGCCACAACTTTACAGAAGTATGTTTGGTCCATTTTACTTTTTTATACTTAGTTTTTTGTACAGAAATGTGTTTTCTTTTTTGTAAATACCTAGTACGATCATCATGACTTTCCTGGTGTGGTGCCACGTACCTTTTTGGGACCCTTGTTTATATCAATACTATCGACACCGTTTGTCTTGCTATTTGAAACCGCGAATATCAACAAATTTTGGGCGCAATATGTAGGTAAACAGAAACAAGCAAGTATTTAAGAAAAAAATTCTATTTTTCTAAATTCTCTAAATTCTTATTTTTTGCAAATAAAGAAATATATAAATATTTTTTATATTTCGCCTAGCGTTAGTTTTAGAAAGAAAATTTTAACTGAAAAAAAATAACGTTTTTACCGATCGTTAATAGTTTTTTTGTTTGCAAGGTAAAAATATTATTTCATTTCAAAATTTGCAATTTTTCAGTGCGTTTAATATTAGCCGCTGTTGTTACAGTGGCTTGGGCCAAATTTAAAAGAGCGATTACCAAATTATATGGCCATAATGTAAGTCGTTGGTTTAGCATCATAACTTTGACACAGTTTCATTTTATATTCTACATGAGTAGGACTCTTCCTAATACAATGGCGCTGCCTATAGGTAATGCGGCAGAATGCAGTAATAAATTTTAATTTTAACCAATATTTTTATCTTAATTTCAGTTTTTTATGCATTGGCTTACTGGTTAAATGGTCAACTTAAACCATTTATAATTTGTTCCGGCATAGCCATATTAATCTTTCGATTTGAATTGTTAATATTTTTGGGAATACTCTTGCTGTACGATTTACTATTTCATAAAATAACCTTAGAAAGGTATGTATTTTAGTATAAATATTTTATTTGCTTGAATAATTAAATTTTATACGTATATTTGTGTAAAAGGGTTTTAAAAATTTCTTTACCTGCTGCCGTAGCTATTTTAAGTACCTCAATTGTAGTTGATTCATTCTTTTGGAAGCGACTACTATGGCCGGAGGGTGAAGTTTTATGGTACAACACTATTCTCAATAAAAGCTCTAATTGGGGTGTATCCTTTTCTAATAAAACAAATTTTTATTTTATTTTTAATATACAATATGTGCATGTTGTTGGTTTTTCTTTATAAAAATTTTAAATCCTCTAGACTTCTCCCTTTTTGTGGTATTTCTATTCAGCCTTACCAAGAGCCATGGGAGCTTCCCTATTATTTGTTCCCTTAGGTCTTATAATAGAACGTCGCACAAGGCCTCTTGTTTTTGCAGCTTTGGGATTTGTATTAATTTATTCAATACTACCACATAAGGAATTGCGTTTTATCATTTATGTATTTCCTGTATTAAATTTAGCAGCTGCCACTGCTTGCCAAAGATTGTAAGTACCAGTTAAAATAATTTCTTTTAAATGAATTTTATATTGATAATGGTGAATGAATTGATTTTAGTCAACAAAATAGTGTAAAATCCATGTGGCATGGCTTTTTATCTTTTTGTGCTGGATGCCATTTATTAGCTAATGTTTTGATAACATTATTTTTACTAGTTGTATCGAGCACAAATTATCCTGGTGGTATTGCATTAAGAAATCTACACAACTTAGAATCCCAGTCAGCAAATGTTTCAGTTCATATATCGAATTTAGCAGCACAAAGTGGTGTTACTCGTTTTCTTCAAATTCGAAATGATTGGAGGTAATTAAAAGCTTACAACATATTTACTCCTTTATATGTACATAATGTAAAAATATTTAAACTTAACTCCCTAAAATTTCGCCAAGTTTTAGAAATGAATAAACTATTTTTTTTCTATTGCTGACATTCTTTGATAATTTAAAAATGGAAATTTTTTTTACAGATATTGTAAAAAAGAAAATATAAATTACACCAAAGAGGATACAATTCAGTACACTCATTTGCTATTGGAAGCAAAAAATAAGATAAATACACAGTTATGGTCGTCCCTACAAGAAGACTTTGATATCTTGGAATTTATAGACTGTTTTAATAGCATAGGAATACAATATAATTCCATCATGCCTGTAAAAATTAAAACAAAACCATGTTTGGCCATCTTAAAAAGGAAAAGTAAATCAAAAATAACTAAAGTAACTAAAACGGCCAAAAAACGTAAAGAAGATATTGAAACAAATACGGAAACCTCAAAACATCATGAGAAAAGTAAAAAACCTAAGAAAAAAACTGAAACAACTTTAGGTGAGGAATTGGAAGTAGTTGCTGTAGCTGACGAAATTAAAGAAGGCTTGAATAATACGAATAAAAATTCTAATCAACTGGCTATTGATTTTTCACAAAATAGCACTGAAGGTGATAATATAACTGATAATTTTAATTTAACTGCTTCTGAGCAAAAAGAAATTGCATCTCAAGAAAGTCTACTATATTTACCAAGTGTTGTAAACCAAGATGATAGTTTTTACGATGATGCCATTGTATCTAATGTAGAATCGCACGAAGATTTGCCTCTTTACTCAGAAGAAAGAAATGAATCAGAACATAAAGAAATTAATTTTCAAGAACTTCATAATTTAGCTTTAGGCCAAGTCAATCGTAAGACGAGAGCCACAAAATTAAAAATACGCAAAATTATTGAACAGCATTATCAAGCGAAAGATAAACATATCGAAAACGACGCCAAAGAGAAAAAACAAGGTAGTGCTTATACGGTAACGCCCAGACAATCAGTTAAAGCTGTTATTAAACAGGAACGTATTAAGGAAATGATAGAGAAAATATCCAACATGGATCTAACAAAAATGTGCAATTTGGAAATAGTTTCTACTAAAGATTGTCTTAAATTAGTAATAGATGTAATGGATAAGGAAGACGGTCATGTTGTTACAACTAGTTAATTAGGGATAGTGATTCAAAGAAAAACTCTTTGCCAGCGTTTTTCAAACTAAAGTGCCAGAATATTTATTATATATTTATCTACTAAAAGTAAAATTTAAAATAAATTTTGATAACAAAGCATGATTGTTGTTTTCTTTAGTCTATAATATAGCTTGCAAAGAACGCGAAATTCATAAACAAACCCAATCCTGACAGCCCTAAAGATGTATAGTATAGTATTTTATCTGTATTGCCGCCTTTAAGAAATACCGGTAAATTGTTTTTCTCTTGAAAAAGCTTTTGCAAACGCAATATTTTGGGAGGAAGTTTTTTACTCTTGCTGCATGACATTTGCTGCTGCATTCTTTGGGTTGATAGCATAACCGTTCTTATCGAGGCAGTAAGACCAACAATAGGCTGAAACAAAAAACTTTAATTATTACCATAGATTTTTTTTAAACTCTAATTAACACTAATTAACATAAACGACTTTTTAGTGCAACAGCCACACCATAGTAGAGTTACATAAAATTTCCACCATATACAAGACCAAAAGAAAAAAAAAACATATGTAAATACCTTTATCGATTGTAGCATTTTACAAAATATTTTTGATTAACTAGTTTTTACCTATTTGATTCAAAAAATGAATATTTTTTTTTAACGGAATGTTTTTATCAAAGCATACTTTTACGTTAGTAAATATGTACAAATGTATAGTCGGCCAAAACTATCTTCACGTATTGCATAGAACTGAAAATATTAGATAACTAGAACTATTTTCTTTGGTAAATATTTTTGTTTTGTAAACCTCTTTTTAAGGGGGTTAACTTGTAACTTGATGATTTTAAACCGAGTTAACAAACTTATTTAAATGCAGCAAATCCATTGATTTAAAGAACACCATTCGATTGAAAATCTACCCGGTTAACCTTTTTTTTTTTTAAATCGCTCCTACCTCTTCTAGGGCGCACCTGCAAAGGTCAAATATGAGAACGTTATGGCCGGCCTTAGGGAAATAAAGTGTACAACCGGCCCCCATTAGTGTCCCTTCCCAAACATATTCCTAGAAAATACTTACATCTCCATCGCCTAAGGGGGCTCCCATACAATGTTTGGGAAATTGTAATAAACCCCCCATACAGCTTCCAGGGTGCCCGTGGATAGGTCAAATGTAGGACTAACCCATTGGCGTAGAAACACCATTCTTGGGGCTGCATATCACCCACAAGAATTAATTTTTAGTTCCCCCCTTCCCCCAACTTTTAAGTTCAAGAAACAATTAGTTTGGTTCATGCCCCTAGAAAAATTTGTAGCTACGCTAATGGACTGATTCTAACTCATTTTCCTAGAACATACTTACCTCCAATCTCCAACCCCTAAGGGGAATACCACATAAAACTTTAAAAAGTTAGAATAAAAACCCCTACACGTTGTGAAGGATATATAAGATTTGGCACGGCCGAATATAGCGCTCTTACTTGTTTTATCTCACGCAGAGCTGCTTACGGGCCATACTTATTATACTTACGTACATATATGTATAATATTTCCGCAAACTTTTAAAGTGTAGACGTGTTTAGTTTTATTTCTTTTAAATCATAAAAGTAGATATTTCAAATGTTTTAAAAAAGGAAATTTATTTCGAAAGCCTTCTGATCTGTATTTAATTAAATAATAAACCCCAGCGACAAATAAAAAAAGATATTTTTGAATTAAGCAACAGGCAGAAGGAAATATCAGAGAGTTAACTAACTGATCACAACATCTCGATGGTCTTAAACTAGACTTCTTTTCAAATGCAGTACTATTTAAATTCTTGATTTTTATTTATTTTTTTAAGTGTATATAAACAATTATAAATGTTTTAAATTTTGTGTATATTTTTTTAATAAACTTCGGTAACCATAAAAGGATAAAGGATTGAATAAATCTACATATTGAAAAAAAACTCCATAAGGAAATTTTAAATATTTAATTACCAAAGGTCAGGGAGATCATTTTTTAACGCTTGACTTTCCCTTAAAAGAAGTTGGTAAAGCTGTTTTCTCATTTTAATTTAATAAACATGTACATATGTATTTGTATTGTCTTCATTTATTTTAGTTTTAATAAAAAAATAATATTAATAAATTTTTTAATATTAATATACTCAAAGAATAGCTAAAATCAATATACAAACGAGTTAACACTATTATTTTAAAGAAAAGATAAAAACAAGTTATTTAAAAAAAATAAAGATAAATACATATATTATATTAATAAAATAGATATGTACAAGCAATATACACAAAATTTTCAAATATCAAAGATAGAGGAAGTAAAAAGGCTCTAGCAATTTTAAAAACTGCAAATTGTAAAGAAATGTGACTACTAAAACTTTGATTAAACGAAAAATTTAAACTAATAATAATTTAAAGTTAAAGTTTAGTTTTATTTTTTCATATTTTGTTTTGTTAATATACAACAATTTCTAAAATTTAAATTAATTTTTATGTACTATTCAGTGGGATCAGCGATTGAATTTGAAGCAGCCGAAGCTGAAGCTGCTGCTGAAGATGTAGGCGCTAAAGATTGTGATGTAGATGGCGTTATTGCTGTTGGGCTTTTTACATTTGAGGATGCTTCGTTTTTTAAGTCTTTTGAAGTTTCTGTTTTAGTATTAATAGCAGGTGTTTGTGGTGTATTTGCAGATTGTGCATTAGTTGGTTCACTTTCATTTGATGCGGCTGGTGCATTTTCATTGTTTGGTGCTTCTGCAGTGTTTCTTTCTTGCTGATGTTGTGGGATTTCCTGATTAGGTTGCTGCTGTTGGTTATCCAAAATGCGTCTAGTGTACATGATAAAACCCAAAAGTAGAGTCAGTATAGTTATCATGTACAAATCCCAATTGGCGGCAATGTTTTCATCCAGGTAAAAGATAAACTTATAGGGAGACTAGAAAAAAAAAAATATTATTTAAAACATGTATGGGTAAGTTTAAAATTTTTATTACCTCTTTAATCGACTCAAATTTAGCCAATAATTGTAGTTTTAACAACGCGATAGCCACAGGCACTTTAGCATCTGCATTTGTTACAGCCGCTAAATCGTATTGACGTTTAGCCAAATGCCAATCCTTTTTCATGCCCAAACCCTTTTCGTGCATATATCCCAAATTAAACATGGCTTGGGCATTGTATTGAAGTTCCGAGGCCTTACGATACAAAGCTGCCGCCATTTCATAATCGATTTCTGTACCCCAACCATAATAGTAATAATCCCCTAACTTTACTTGGGCTGCCGAATAACCTTGAGCAGCCGCTCGTTTCCAATAGTAAAATGCTCTTATTAATTCTTCATTGCGATCATGGAAAATGGTTACGTCACCACGATCCAATAGGTAAGCAGCATTACTTTGGGCCACTTCATAGCCTATTTCAGCGAGAAGAGCATATTTCATAAAGCCTTCATTGATTTTATTATTTTTGTTATTGGTATAAGCTTTCATTAGAGTTGTACTCCAAGTGCCACGTTCAGCCACATTCTTAAAGAACTATAATTTAAAAATAAATTATTTGTTCTTTCTTGGACAAAAATATATATTTTCTGCTTACCTCCACAGCCGCTGCACAGGAACGCAATACACCGATTCCATAGGCATGCATTATACCCAAATTATAGTAGGCCAAAACATGACCGGACTGTGATGCCAAATTAAAATACTTATAAGCCAATTTATAATCAGGTTTAACTCCATTACCAGCTTAAAGATTTTTGAAACGATGAAATGAGAAACAATTAAATAACTTTTTTATCTACGCATGTACACGTTTATAAAATCTTACAGAAATACATCAAGCCCAGATGCAATTGACCATCTACCCATCCCTGATCAGCAGCCATCGTAAAATAGTTTAAAGCCTTCAAAGGATCTTTGGGAACACCATAGCCATTTAAATACATTAAACCTAAGCCGCTTTGACCCACAGGATCCCCTAAATTTGCGGCTTTAGAAAAATACTAAAAAAATAACCGTTAAAAATTTTACAAAAATTAGAAAAAGTAACAAGAAGCTACCTTAAATGCTGTTTCATTATCCGCTTTTATATGCTCACTGCCTTCTAAATAAAGTTTACCCAAGAAAGCATAACCGATGGCGTTTCCAGCATTCGCGGCCAGTGTAAAATATTCCAAAGCTTTCTGGTGATCCTGTTTAATTGCTTTGCCTCCTTGATAGTATAATTGTCCCAGACCCACTTGCGACTGAATATCACCCTTATCAGCCAAAAGTTGATAATAGTCTACAATTTCCGTTTCCTGACTACCAGGATTTTCCAATTCATCCAAGAGTCGAACGCGATGTATAAGAGGACCGCTGGAAAATTTTATGTTGGCAGCAACTTTGCCTGCTACTTTTTTATAATATGACAAAGATTTTTCACAACTAGCTGGCACATTAATGCCAAATGAATAGCGATATCCCAAAGCCATTTCAGCCATTGATTCTCCATCCAGGGCAGCTAAAGTTAGGTGGATTAAAGTTAAAGGTTGGCTTACATTTTTACCACCCACTCCCACAGAATAAAGAAAAGCAAGACCCTGAAATTAATAAAAAAAAATCGGAGAAAAATGTTTTTAATTTTTTAAAAATATCCTAAAGTAATAACTTGAAAATGAATGACTTTTTTCGGGCCACTATAAAGCGAAGAACATTCATATGCATGTTTATGCATAAGAAAATATAGACTTTTTTGCCTAACAAATCTGTAGATAAGCTTACTCACCAAATGTGCCAAGGCCAAACCTTCTTTAGCCAATTCGTCAAATTGGGAAGCAGCATACTCAAAATCTAACTCCATATTTTCTCCCAAGACACGCATCCATGCTAAAGTCGCACGTGCTTTACTATGTTTCATTTCAGCAGCTTTCCGAAGCAAAGTTTGGGCTACTCGCTTATCTGAACTGGAACCATTAAGTATTTCCATAGCCTTTTCATACATGCTTTGAGCTGCAAATCATATAATAAAAATAAAGTTACAAGATAACGTGTTTAATAAAAATTTAAGTTTTTAAAAGTACCCTCTATTTGTTCTGGTGTTGGATCAACTACTTCTATCGGCTCTCTTTTTGATTCAATAGTTTCAATCTGTTGTTCTAACTTTTTGCGTACCACCTTCTCATTCCACAAACGTTCCAAGATAGCAAAATGTATAAGCCTATTCTTAGCTTCCTCTCCTTCAGCCGGTTGCATGTCTGAAATAATATGTTCCGCAGTTTTTGTTTCGTCGCTTTCATCATCGAGATACTTAGCAGACTTTCGATCATTATTGGTTGCATCCTTGGACTCGTCAGCATTTGTTTTTACATCACCTTCCTGGCTAGGTGTTTTCTTAGATGATGTGTCTGACGATGGATCTAAAAAATCTTTTGGTTCACTACTTGTCACTTGGGGTCCTTGCAAATCAGATACTACATACTGCACAAGCAGCAAAATTGCAGCGGTCACAAATAAACTTAGTTTCATTATGGTCGTATATTATTCTGCCAACATGAAATTTAACAAAAATTTTAAATTTTTATAGGAATTTAACAAAACAAAATTGGTAATTAAGATTTATTCACATTAAAATTTCTCCTTTTATAGATTTGTTTCTTTATCTTGGTACATAACCAGCTGACGTGTGTCACTTTGGCCAGTTACTAAAATTATGTTCTTAAAATCTTTGTTGCAATGATAAATTACCTGTTCTCTTTATTAAAATGTTAATATTCTTACTTTGAAGCATTATTTTTAGTTTATTTAATTAACTACAAAAAATTTCGCAAAAAATTAACTTCCAAAGATTTTACACGTAAGATGATAAAAAGAAGATTTATTGGGGTTCTAATAAACTTTATATATTTTTTAATTACCATTAAAATAATACGTTTTTGGGCAACACTGTGTTTGTTTACAAATATTGTGGTAGAAAGATAAAGCAAAGCAGAGAAGTAAAAAAAGTGTTGGATAAAACTATTATGATACTTTGACTTATTAGAAAAAATTGCTACTTTAACTGTCTTATAGAAATATATATAAAAGTACGATAAATTAGAATCTAACTAATCTCGCACATTATTGTTAGCCCTTTCGATATGCCTAAGTATATGCATACCCAGCAAAAACTTTAATTACAAAATTATTAAAAAAGTAAGTAGAAATATCGTCAATTACTATTTACAGTTCGACTGTAAAAAGTACTTATTTTTGTTCGCGATGTCCTAAAATGAATCCGATATTATTTTGGTAGTCGTACCACAAAATATAAGTACTTATATTTTTAATGCTGTAGTTAAAAAAATAAGTAGTCGCAAATAGTTTTAAATTAAGAAGAAAACTTTTTTTATATATTATTTTAATTTTATATACGTAATGTTTTTAATTTAAAAAATTTATTTTGTGTACTTACCGTAGATGAGATTTCAACCAGAGACTTTCCGCACTCAAGAACCAGCGCGCTAACTCTAGGCCACCGAGACACTTTGTATTTAAATGTAAAACAATATGTTAATACAAGTCTTTTTCTGATTGATTTGTTGAAGTAGTCCGAATATACTTGATTTATAAAAATAATTATCATCAGTTTAAATGATGGGGCGGGCAGCCCACATACAAATTTACAATTTTTGTAAAATTTTTGAGACGCTATCGACTTTAAATGCTCTACAAGAAGCAATGGTACAACAATGCCAATATATTGGAAAACAATTTTTGGACTTAAGCAAGGGGAGGAAACCGCCCATACAAATGAAAAATTTTTATAAAAATTTTAACTGCACTCTATCTGGGAAACTTAAAGATATCGACACCAAACGTTCTAAAAAGAGTAATTGTATATCCGCACAATCGATATTTCCAACGGCACCACCCTCCCTCCGCACCGTTTATTACTTTTTGAAATAATTGTATATTAGAATATAAATCTGCCACCAGACACTCTGTACATATAAACGTTCAAATTTTCTATTTTTTTTTATTTCAAAAACTAAGACTGCTATCGACTTCCGACTACCGACCCGGCACGAGGTATTTTTATATTAATATTTGTAGTACGAAATAACTAGGCTGAAATACTTTGACTATGATGGACACAATATTGACGGTTCCGGTTTTTATAATTTTCTAAAATTTTATAAATAGAAGCTTGGCAGCTCTATATCCAAAATTGGAAAAGCAAAGACAAAACAAATAAGTTATGATTTCTTTATGAAGTGACATTCTGCATACGCTAACCTCGAGCATTCACTTTAATATTAATTTTCATACTTTTCAATAGTTGGATAGAAGAAACTAATACAAAAATATTAATCTTAATATCTTTTTAATAAAACTAGTGTAAACAAATACTACATTAGAAAATGTCAGAAAACAATGGTAAGTAGAAATATTAAGTATAACAAGCTGGTAATAAGTAAAACATTAAGTGCAAAGGTACGATTAAAAAAGTCTGGAAGGCGGGTCTGCGAAAGAAAAAAATCAGGCAAAACATAACGATACAAATATTTTATTGTTTTTTTTGAATTGGAACACTTTATACTTTGTTTTTAAACATTGCAGACAATTCAAACGAATCTAATAGCATGGGCAGTGATTCCATACTACAAAATTCTCGTCAAACTGGTGGCGGTAGTGTTGTTGGAAACCCAGTTTTAAGAGCCGGTGTGCTACGTCCATCGGTATTGGGCCCCTCTAGATTGGGTTCTGCTTTGTCACATACCAACACAACAAATAATATGGCAACATCAAGTAATGCAAGTTTGGTGTCAGCCGAAGCTTCCGGTGTTTGTAAGGCAGTTGAAGAAATTAAGGAAACTATTGCTTCTGGAGAGAAATCAAATGAAAAAGCAAGCAACCCGTTTTTAAAAGATCACGAAGATGAAGACGGCGAAAGCAATAAAAAAATCGTTGACGAAAACAATGAGCCCAATGAGGATTCCGATGAACGCCCGGATCCCTTGTCGCTGTTACGCAAAAACGGCATGGAGCGTTCTAATCTTTTTGCCGCAGCTAAAAGCTCTATACCTTTAGTAGAAAAATCAGGCTTTGTTTTTGGACAAAATGTACATGAACGTGTTGTTGGAGTAAGTAAAAAAAAAAACTTAAATATTTGAAACAGGTTGTTTCTAAATGTTTGCTTACTTGTAGGACAATTTAAAACCCGATTCCGCAGCTACAGATAAAAATGAATCGTCAACATCTGCTTCCGGAGAAGGGCTACTGTTTTCTAGTGTTGTACAAAATGCTGCAGCAGCAGCAAAATCCTCAGAAGGTTCTGACTCAGCGTCGGGTAAAGATATTAACGCCGAAGCTAAAAGTCTTACTGAAGTAGCAAGAGAATACGAAGAGAGTCGTGCTCAAAAACGTAAATACGAAGAAGTTGAAACATTTACGGGTGAAGAAAATGAAATAAATATCGTAGATGTAAGTTTATTACATTTAAATTTCTGTTTGATGATGACTATTTAATAAGATTAAAAACAACTTGTTTTTTAATTTCTTTAAAGTTCTTAAGCATGTTTATGTTTAAAAATTTGAATTCTTTATAATATATTTCTTTTTTTTTATTAATCTTTTCAGTTAAATTGTAAGCTATTTGCTTTTGTTAATAGCAACTGGGAAGAACGTGGCCGCGGGAGCTTACGTCTTAATGATTCTAAAATACAACATGAATGTTCTCGTTTGGTATTTAGAACAGCCGGCAATCTACGTTTATTACTTAATACCAAGGTATGTTACAAAAATTTTAAATATAATTTTATGTTTTATTACATATTTTTATGTTTGTTTTTAGGTTTGGGCTGGTATGGTCGTTGAACGTCCTAGCCAGAAATCTCTGCGCCTAACTGCAATGGACAATACAGGCAAAATAAAAATATTCTTAGTAATGGCACGTCCTATGGAAATTGATGAGTTGTACGGTGATCTTGTGGAACGCATAGATAAACGTAAAGCTTCTCATCCAGACGAGCTGTTATGTGCTGATAGTACTAATAGTGAGGGAAACGATAGCGATGAAGTTAAAACTTGTTCGGATAAACATTTGGTTGATGAAGTTGCAAAAGTATCTGAAACAGACCAAGACGATTCCAATAAAATCAGATCCCAAAAAACTTCATCCTCCGTAAATGAAACGTCATCAAATGTTAAAAAGCACAAAGAAGAAGCATCTCAAAACGAATAAACCTAACATCAAATTTAAATTTGCAAAAAAACTTACGTTAACAAGTATTAAAAATAATTAAAACTTTATTTTTGCGTTATGCCCATGGTTTTCCAATTTATTATTTTCCATCTTTCATTTTAGTGAGCGAACAACCTTAAGAAACTTACAAATGATAATCAAAATTGATTTAACAAATAATAATTTTATTAGAAAAATAAAAATTATATAGGAAACATTTCCTTGCTGCCATCATACACTCTATCAAAATTTGGAAATTATTTATAAATGTAATTAAGTACATATTTGTCCAAAAATAATAACCAGTAAAAAACTTCGATTTTTAATTTGAAGTTATAAATAACAATTATAAGTTATTAATACCATTTACTAGAATTATAGATTTTATAGTTCTCTTTTTTATAGTACACTTTATATTCATACGTATTTACAAACATTATAGGTCAGTCATATAAAAAAGAAAACAAACAAAAAGTGAATTGTATCATTTAAGTAAAGTAACTTTAAAATTATAAAGTAAAAAAAAAATGTCAAGTTTAATATGTAATACAAATTATTTTGTTTGAAATAAAAATTTTACGAATTTTTGTGCATTGTGTTCCTTATGATACCTTTAATTTTTAGTTTTACTTCGTGTAGTTTGTTACTCTTATAACTTTGTTTAAAATTGAAACATTTGTGGGGGATTGAAAATTTTACATCTTACTTGCTCTAAATCCGGTAGAAAATGCGAGCGTTAAAAAAATTTAAAGTTGGTACAAAAACAAAAATGTATTGAGCGCCATGTTATGAATGCATGTTTTTCTAAATGTTTATAGTTTTTCTTTACAATCTTGTTTAGTTTCTCCTGTAAAATTATATTTCTTGTTAGTTACGGCTTTTTGGATTTTAGATAACGATATATAATTTACATTGGAACATACACTAAAAACTAACCACTCCTTTACACGAAGTTTGTTTTAATTGTTACCTTGTTATATAAACATAATTAGAAAATTATTTTGCCCTAACAGTAAGGTCGATGGGTGTATAATATCGAAGTACGGAATTGAAAAATTTCTTAAAACTTATAGCCCAAGTAGGAATGAGAGTTCTCTGGCAGTTTATTCCTTATTTTCTGTGTCCCTGTTCTAAATAAATTTTCCACCGAAAATGTCACTCTTTTCCCAAACAGAACACAGCTTAAAGCAAAAGAGCTGGTCGCTAGAAATCGCAATCCTCTTTTTCGAAGTACTTGTCTCCCAGGCTGTTTAGAATAAAGATGTTTTATTTTAGCATTCTTTGCTAAGGTCAACTTAAACCGTTACTAATATAACTATAAAAAATATAACTGAAATACAGTGAACTCGCGGAAACGTGAACTAATTTTTACCAAGGGTGTTAATGTTTACGATTTTGTTCACGTTTCTGATTGGATATATTTTAATTATTTTCTAACGAATTTAATTTTTTTTTTATCAATTTATTGTTAATAGTTCAAAAACATCTAAATCTAGTCAAAACTTAGAAACGCTTTAACTAGAAAAGTTCAATTTAAAAATTAAAAAAACCTAAGTTTTTTGGGTAATACATAATCGTCTTATTAATCTGAACACAAAAATCAACCTTTTGCAAATAAAACTATTTATATCGCTAATATATTTTTTTATTACAACCATCACAGAAAAACTTGAAACAAAATAGTGTGTTTACAAAAAAAAAAACATAATTCGGGGACTCCCAAAATTTATAAAATTAATGTAAACAAAAAAAATCACAGAAAAAAATTGTTAACGTTTTAAAACTTTCAATGTTTGTTCACGTTTTAGAGTAGTTAATGTTAAATAAAAAGTGTTCACGTTTCTGGGTTGTTCACGATTCTGGATATTCACGTTTCGCTGTTATTTGTTTCGGTTGCCAACTTTGTAAAATACTTCATGCCAGGTTTGGGGTTGGCAGCTATTGTAGTTTTGGGGCAGTTAGCATTGGCTGTTACCCCAATGCAACTAGAAAAACAAGCTGCTAAGGCAACTTTTTAGATAAAGCCAAGCCGCAGCTTAAAAGCTCGGCTGATCAGCGCCTCAGTTTAAGACATTTTTTATTTATTTTTTTTTAAATTTGTTTTTATACATACACATAGTGATTATGAAATAGATCAAAATATCGTTCCGTTTGTGATTCCTTCTATATTTGTTGGACCCTATTAATTGTATAATTTATGGATCCTTAATGAAGCTAAGTAAATTTAGCTATGCTCGCCTGTCCGTCAATAAAAATCAAGTTGCCCAGCGCGGGTCAAGTCCTACAGAAGCTTTTTTTCTAAATCAAACGTCTTCGCACCATTTTTGTGATAAGACACCAAAGATTTACGTTATGTTTGTTACAGGCTAGCAAGCGTAGAAGTATTTTTATTTATCGAAACCAGTGTGTAAAACCACCGCAGTTTTAGGTCTCTACGCTCTACCGAAGGTTGTTCAAATCTACCAGGGTTTTAATTCATTTCGCCTGTCTACAAGACCTCTTTCTAGGAAAATCTTAGCACAACATTTATTCCTCTTAGACATGTCCAAAAAAGTCTTTTCGTACTAAAGCGTTCCTGTTATTGGCTGCAATATACATAAAAATGTTTTATTTTACTTTCAGGTGCTTTATTTTATTCGGGTCATTTTTTATTAAACCATTTCTCATAGCATTGAAAAATTTTTAACATTATTTAATTTAGTTAGTTAGATTAGCAGCCTAATTTTGCCATCATAAGTCGTTAACTTCGCAAGCAAGAAGTAAAATATGTAAAACAGAACGTATACAAACCCTTAGTTTTTTAATTAAAATATGTTTTTCTTTTTTTATTAAAATAAAATTTATTTCATTCTTTTCAAAGTCTTGTTGATTTTGTAACAAAAAAAAAAAAAAATTATGGATAGTTTATTACAAGCAAATTATTTTTTTTTGTGTTTTAAAATTTATATTAAGATTTCTTTTTATCGTACAACATGTTTGCACTAATTTATTACTTTTTCTAAAAAGTTTATAACTTAAAAAAAAATTTTTTAAATAAATCAAAAACACTTATTTTGACAATGTTTTTTATTTAATATATAAAAATATTTATACTTAAAACTCTTTTGATTATATATTTACATATAAAGTAAACAATAAATATTGTATTTAGTCTGCCCTATTGGAACACTTTTTTTAAGCTTAAGCTCCGTACCACCCTTAACATTTACAATAAATATTAACAAAAAAAAAAATAATAAAACTAAATATGTAAACAAAAACTTTTTAAAAAAGATCAGGGGCCAAGTCGCTGTACTCGAATCGAAATTAAAAAAAAATCTCTGTCGATTGAGTTAAATTTTGATTCGAATCAAATGCAACAATTTGGACCCAGGAATTTTTAAATTGCTTAACACAAAAATATTTTATTTTTAATAAAACTTAATATAAAATAAAGATTAAGGAGCACATCCATAGAAATTTTTTTTAAATTTAAAATACTGATTTTGTATAAAAAATTTGCTTTGAAACCTATTTTAAATTTAAAAAGTTTTTATGAATATGCCCTTAAAACTGTATAAACAATTTTAACAGGGTTTAAAATGCTTACCACTCGCACATAAAAAAGGGTTATATGCTTCACAATTATAAAAAGCAAATATAAAAAAATGTTAATTATTTAACTGTTTTCCTTAAATATAAAAACCAAAGAATTTTCTAACAAAAAAAAAAAAAGTTCTACAATTTAACATCAAAAATATTTACTTTTTTTACTTTAAAATATAAAACTTTGGTATTTGCAACATTGCTTAAGCATTTTTTTTATTTGAAAGTAAAAATTATTTTTTTTGTCTATAACTTTATGTAATAAATTTTTTGTATCAACATTTGCAAATATACACAGATGACCTAACATTAAGTTTAGATACTACATACACATACATGTATATATAAGTATGTATGTAAAAAAAAATATTTATGTACGTTTTTATATTTCTTTTATACTAAATAATTTGCTTATTGATTTGATAAGATTGTGCGTGCACACACTAATTAAGATTTTTGTTGTTGTTTTTTTAAACAATTTATTTCTCTAATCTCTCTAATTTTCAAAATAATTGTAAAAGTTTTCTGATTTAACGCCATTAAAATGTTTATTTGATTAATATTTAAATCGTTTTTTTTTATTAAATAATTATTTTTGTATTGATTTCTTAAAAAACTATCGTTACTGGGTCGAAAAATTGGGATTTTAGTTATTGACTGATTTATTTTCGTTTTATATACATATTTACTATTTGTTTTATATTTTAACTTTTACATATTTTCTTGTTTCTCTAATGTTAAAATTTTTATTAAATTACCTAAATTTAATAACGAAACTGTATTCATTTCCTGCTGTTTTGATTTTAAAACCTTATTAGTTGTTTGTTAAAGTTTATTTAAAAAAAAAAACTAAATAAAATATTATGAAAAAATCAAGAGGTAGTTAATAGCATGTTAAAGTAATATTTATAATTGTAATAAAAATAATTATAGTTTTTCTTATATAAAAAATCGTTTAAGTTTTAGCTTATCTTACTGCAACTGGAAACTGTAACATTTAAGGGATTATTTACATTGCTATTATTGATTTTTGTGCATACAGCTATTGAGGATCTAAAACAAATTTAATTTTATTTAGTTTTAATTGAAAACAATTTCTTTTTATTTTCTTTTTTTTTTGCCTACCTGTTATGCCTCATGTGACTCTTGACTAGATCGCTATTGACCAAAGCGGCCATAAGACTTATTTCGCCTGCCATTACAGTGGCACACACTATTTGGGCCAATTTCTTGGCGTTTTCGCCTGGATGGGCGGCATTTGCACCCTTAACACCTAACATATCAAGACAAGCACCTTGTCCAGGTAAACCGGTTCCACCACCGACAGTACCCACCTCCAGGGAAGGCATTGTGCATGTCATATACAAGTCTTCATTGTTTTCACCCCAGCATTCCATACCGGTCGAACAATTACTGGACGTTACATTTTGTGCTGGATCTTGACCGGTAGCTAAGAAAACAGCGGTTACCATATTGGCGGCATGAGCGTTATTGCCTAAAAAAACAACAAAAATAAAGCTTATCCATAGTTGATGTTTTTGTTGTGATTTTTAGAATTATTAGCAGTAACCTTTCCATGATTTTAAATACAGTCCTAACACACAGAATTTCTACACCATTTCCAATTGTATTTCAGAACTTTCTAATTGTATTTCAGAAATTTCTAATTCAATTTCAGAAATTTCTAATTCAATTTCAGAAATTTCTAATTCAATTTCAGAAATTTCTATTTCAGAAAATTCTAATTCAATTTCAGAACTTTCTATTTGTATTTCAGAATTGTCTACTTGTATTTCAGAATTTTCTATTTGTATTTCCGAATTTTCTAATTGTATTTCCGAATTTTCCATTTGTATTTTAGAAATTTCTATTTGTATTTCAGAATTTTCCATTTGAAAATCAAATAGAAATTTCTGAAATACAAATGGAAAATTCTGAAATTAAATTAGAAATTTCTGAAATTGAATTAGAAATTTCTGAAATACAATTAGAAATTTCTGAAATACAATTAGAAAGTTCTGAAATACAATTGGAAATGGTGTAGTTACATATGTATTTATAAATCTATGATTTTTTATCTCAATCTAGGATCAAATCGTGGCATTCGATTTGAATCTAAATTTGAAAATTTTTATTAGAATTCATTTATACATTGTACGAAATCTAATATTTTACACCACGAAATTCTTGGAATTCTTTTACGAAACAAATTAAATATTTTACGAAGTGATTCCATATTTATATAAAAAAGTACGAATAATTTTCAACTTTTTTTTAGCAAAAACTTTAAGTTTTATGAATTCTTTTTATAATTAAATGAAAGTTTTGTAAATATTTCAAAAATGCATTGGGAAAGGTTATCATTATTTTGAAAAAATTACGAATTTCTAGCCTAAAAATTGGGTTCGTATTTTTTGCTTTCGTAAAATTTTAAAATAAGTGCGAAAGTTTCACGAAAATGAACTACGAAAGTTTTTTCGAATTTAATCGATCGAGTTGTCATTGCTTTTAATATAGAGATTTTAAAAAGAGTTTTTTAATTTCGATTCGAATCGAATGGCGTAATTTACACCACCACCCCCCCACCCCCCCCACCCCTGCTTTTTCAAATAAAAGTTTTTTTAACATTAACGGAAATATGTAAATTTCTTCTAAAAAAAATGAAATAATGAACTTTATCCAGAATAAAAAGTCAGAAATTTGTATAAAATTTTGAAATACAAAAGTAACGAAAAATTTTCGTAAGTTTTTTTATTCGTAAATTTTACGAAAGTTTTAAAATACGAAGCCAATTTTTAGACCAAAAATTAATTGTTCTTAAAAGTTACGATTATCTTTCGTAATATTTACGAAACTTTCATTTAATTACAAAAAAAATGCATAAAGTTTAACTTACAAAAAAAAAAACGAAAAAATGAAATATTGGACCCCAAGGCACAAGACCGGGTAATTTCAAATTGCATTCGAAATTTAAAGTACGACTTCAAATACTGATTTTGTATGAAAATTTCGTTTAAAAAACCAATGTTAAATTAAAGAAAAACTTTTTTGGATACGACCCTTAAAATATGTGTTTGCTATTTTTTGTACCATTAAAAAAATTCCCCAATAGTGTGCGATATATTAAATTGAATTAAAAAAGTCTTTGTATTTTGTTAATTCTTTTCACTATGCCAAATTTTTTTTGACTGTTTGAAGCATTGCCGTTTTTGTTTGTAACACATAGAATATCGAAATATTAAGGCCACTGGCAAATGTAGATCACAGATACTGACACATAATATATTGCAAACATTGATAAAATAGTAAATATTTGTTAGGAAAAACTCACCTCCTATACTGCCTGCCATTGCACTGCCACCCATATTCTTCAGTTTATTGCACTCCACCAATGTTTTAGCGTCTGTTTTTAAAACAGCACGCAGCGTAGCCGCCGGTATAATACATTCGGTGACAACACGTTTACCACGACCTTTAATCCAATTAATAGCAGCTGGCTTTTTGTCACAACAAAAATTTCCACTTAGCGAAATAATTTGCATATCGGGAAATACACGTTTAATGCACTTTAAGGCCATCTCGGCACCTTTTGAAACCATATTCATGCCCATGGCATCGCCCGTCAAAGCAACGAAACGTATATACAATTGAGGTCCGTCCATGGCAATGTGACATTCCTTGAGACGGCCAAAACGCGAAGTGGAATCAAATTCCGCTTTGATAAGTTTATAATTATGTTCATCGTTTATCCAAATTTTTGCCTCAGCGGCACGTGAAACACTAGAGAAGCGTACACAGGGTGCACGAGTCATGCCGACGTCTTCGACGTATGATGTAACACCTCGGACCGACAGAGCTTTACAACCTCGATTTGTGGATGCCACTAAAGCACCCTCTGTCGTTGCCATAGGTACGAAATATTTTGCACCATCCAAAAGTAAAGGGCCTGCATAGCCCACTGGTATGGGCACATAGCCTAAAACATTTTCACAACAGGCATTCATAACGCGTTTGTAGTCGAAATGCTTATATGGAAGACATTCTAAAAGTTCTGCTGGCAATTTGGCACGTTCACATACGATGCGACGTCGCAATTTGACACCTCTCACTGGATCATCAATAATGGATTCAATTTTATGCAGCGGACAGTATTGCCCACCGGCATTAACAATACTTATGATTTCCTCATCGCTTAGATTTGCAGCACCTCCACCCTCTTCGCTGGAGTTCATTATTTCCAAACACTCTTCAAACGAGCGTAGAGGACGCATTCTCAACAACTGATTACATTCACTTAAAGGTAACAACTCATTACGATGGCTTCCCCTACGACCGCTGTCTAATAAAATAATGTCTGTTTGTGTAGAAACACTTGCAGTATTTGATTCTTCTATGGTAAAGAGGGGTACACGTTTAGACGATGTAATCACTAATGATGTTGGGCAGGGTGCAACAGTAGTCGCAGTTTTACGAACTAGATAATCGTTATGTTGTTCATTGTTTTTAGCTTCAAGTGAATTAAGTATTTCAAGTGGTTGAGTCTGAGATGATTTAGCCGCAATCGTAACAACGGTCGATTGACGTATTTGATCATGTAAATCTTCACGATTTTCAAAAAATATAAATTTAATTACCAAAGCTATAAGCAGTATAAGTATTACAATCTGATCAGCACTCATTGTCAGCCATCTGGAATAAGAGAGAAAAAATATGGAAAAAATATATTATTTAAAAATCAGTCAGTAAATTTAAGATAATGGGTGTCAAGAAAGTATTACCGTTTTAAAACATTTAATCACGAAAAATTGTTTGTAGGGTTTCTGAGCAAATTCTTGAATGTTTTTGTTTGTTTAAAGTAATTTTCAATAAGTTTATTTAAGTTATTATGTAAAGGTAAAAGACATTCATGATGTTTTTCAAGAATCTGGCTTTGAGTTTTTAATGAAATACAGGACGGTTTTCTTTTTAACTAAGTGCTGGATATACCGAGCAATTCTTTTAACGAGCCGAGCATGCCTGACAACAATTAGGCACGTAAAACCGGTAAACTCTTGTAGTTCCGAAACGGGGTTTTAGCATTTTAACTCATTGTCAGGGCAACCAAACACATGCTCTTAAAGAGGGTTTAATGCGCATAAAACTTGTAATAAAAAGTAAAAAATATGCTTCAGAAAATTTAAAAATATGATTTAAAAATATGAACAATAGGAAATTAGATTAAATAATTCGAAAGTGGAACATTTAAAATTAAGTTGCGTTAACGAATTAACATTGCCAAAAAATTCCAGTATAAAATAAAACAAAGGAAACTAGAATGATGTTAAATAATGTTTAAATTAACGGTCTTAAAACTAGTCGGGTATAGATTTTCTCTCAAATCAAAACAAACCAAAACGGGTTTCGCCAGGGTACACCCATACAGATAATATCAAGAGCCCAGCTGACTATGAATATTTGAAAAAATTAATGTCAAATTTATTTATTTTATATGAAATTTCAAATTTCAAACACAACAAAGAAGTTGCAGGGGGCGAATTTTATGAATTCGCTAGTTAGTTAAAAAAAGTCAAAAAGTGCTTTAAAAACGGGTTATACAAATAAATATGCTCTTAAGCAAAAATATACCAAAATATGCTGGGTTATGCAAAATATGCCCTAAAAAATGGATGCCAAAGTTTTGCAAAAGTTCTGAAAGGTATGAATGACAACATTATAGGTTAATGCGAAGAACAGAAAAAAATTAGATTTCACATATTTTTGGTTGCCCTGCTCATTACAAAGCGATGTTAGTTTTTGTTAGGAGCCTTTCTTTGGACGCCTTATTAGCTTGATTTTATTAAGAACATTGAGTTTTTTTTAATGTAGGTAATTATACTTCTTTATTAGGGGAAGACTTGAATTTTTACATATACGAGGGTTGCCTTTTATGTTTCGGGATTTGGAAACACTAGTGTTTCAATCTGACAACTGACAGCTCTATCGTAAAGCTTGACATTTTCTAGGTTATACGTACTCAGAACGTTTCGATATACGAGCGCTATTTGTGTTGTTTACAGTAACTTAAAAGAAAAATCTCGACCCAAAAATGAAATTAAATAGTGAACATTTTCATGTGATTATTTTTTACAACTTTCGACGTGGATTAACTTAGCAACAGTGCATGGATGAACTAAATTAAATTTTTGGCGATGAAGTTCCATCAAGGAACAGTGTTGATCGATGGTTTGGTGAATTTAATCGTCGTCGTAGTTCACTCCAAGACGAATTTCGTGAAGGCCGTCCAAAATCAGTTGTTGTTCTTAAAACCATTGATGCTGTGCATGAACTAATATTAAAAGGTCGTCATGTGACCTATCGTGAGATTGAGACTACCTTAGGCATTAGTAGGACCAGCATACATTCGATATTGCATGAATATTTGACTGTTAAAACAAGTTTTTCGCGTGGGATCCCACACAATTTGTCAACCGCTCAAAAAAAGGCTCTTGTCGATTGGTCGAAAGAAATGCTCAGAAAATACGATCACGGTGATTCGAAACACGTTTATGATATCGTGACAGGTAATGAATCGTGGATTTACGCGTATAAGCAAATAATAGCCAGTTTTATCGGAAAAACTGGACATTTTGCAACCGTATCACTATATAACGCAGGACAGTCAACTCTGAGTGGTACACAACCATTTGTTTGCCAGTTGTCTTCCAAAAAATCAGGAAAACCAACCGCAGAAGATGGATCGCTCTTCACCACGACAATGCTAGCTCTCACACATCGGCTCAAACAACCGCATTTTTAAGCACCCAAAACATCGATTTGATGAGTCATCCGCCGTATAGTCCTGACTTGGCACCGAATGACTTCATTTTATTCCCGTTCGTAAAAACAGACTTTGAGGTCAACGTTTTTCGGCACCTGAAGAAGCAGTTGCTGTCTTCAGAATGCATATTTTGTAGATAACTCAATCAGAGTGACAAATATGCGTGCAAAAGTGTATAGATCTTCATAGGGACTATTTAAAAAAACAATAAAGTGATTTTCGATGATTAATATTTGTTTTTCTTCTCTGATCCCGAAATAAAAATGCAACCCTCGTATATGTATGTACAAGCATTGGTAAAAAAAGTGTCGTCTTTCATGTGAATTGTAAATAAAAAAAGAAGTTTAGGCTTTCGTTACTTTTTGCTGGAATTGCCCATGTGCCAAAATTACTGGCAACACTGGCCATGTTATTTTTTGTATTTTTTGTTGTTTCATGTCTTTCCTGCTTCACAGGGCTCAAAATCAGCATCGTACACAATAATGCAAAAACTTTATGGTGCTACAGTTCAAAAACGTGATTCCTTAATTTACTTATATATGCGCGTAAAATGTGCAAAATGTGTGCGTATAAATACTCATGTAAAAAAATATATATACATGTATATTATATTAGCATGATACTCACTTAATTAGCATATCACTTAATTCTAACGATTCTGTGCGATTACTGTTTACATTTAAGTTCAGCTTTGGCGTCAATGTCTTCTCAACACTTTCGTATTCAGAATTTGAAAACACCATACGACTGTAGATATGAACAATCATAAGGCCAGTGGTCATTATAATTTTAACACGTTGCACTACAGGATTGGCATTTTGGTCTTCTTCATTTAACGCTTTCAATAGTATCGAATCCTTAGCTTTAGCTCGAACCAGTGACATGTCCACGCCATTACGGGACAAATCCAAAATCAGCGATAAACATGCCGGATAAAAGGTCATAAAAACGACATAGTTAACGATGACCGACATGACGGCAAAAGTACATAAAACCTCTAAACGTTGAACACCCGACAGCGTACCAACTCCTATCACCAACGTTTCAACAATAGTGTCTAATGAAATTGCCGGACCCAGAAGTTCTAAGCCGCGAGCAATATTTCGTGTAACTTCAGCTTGATTGCTGCCGGCTAAAGCTAGTTGAGCTAATGTTCCTGAATTTGATAGATCTATGAGTAGTAATAGAAAAAATAAAGCATCTCTGAAAGAGAAAAAAGAGTTTAGAAATGGCACAACAAAAATATAACTTTTTTTCAAATAAATGCTTACTTTAAGTCTGAAATATCACTGCCTAGGAACTTAATTATTGTCGTTGTAAATATAAAACTAGAGAAGACAGTAAATAGCCCAGCAATACCTGAAAAAAAAATAAAATATGAAATTACATAATATATAAAATATACTAAATGAGGTTTAAAACATAAACTTTAATATTATGAGAAAATATAACTTATTTAGGCACTAAAGGAAAATATTTTTAACAGCACTTAATTTTATATTTTCTTATTTAAAAAAAACAACTTAAAATTTTATCTGTAAGCTGCGATTTCTCTTGTAAATCTAAAAAAAGGCAGGGTTTAAAATAATGCTTTTTTTACGAATGCTTTTGCTCTTGCTATAAAACAAATTTTAGCAATCGCTGTTTAAAGCAAACTAACAGCTAAAAATAAAAAAAGAAGTGCAACAGCAAATCAGTTTCAATATTGCTGGTAATGCTGCTATATTTGAACTGTTGCCCTAAAATTTTTTTAAAGTAACAGCTATTGCTTTGCTGTAAAAAAGTAAATTTACATGTAGAAAGTGCAGCTTAGCGATTGCTGATAGAATTTTGTAATTTACAGTCAGCATTTCAAACACTGGTAAAAAGCCCCGAAAAAAAATTAAAAAAAACACTCTTTGTTTGCTTATTTATTTTTTTAATTCGGCAAAAAATATGTAAAAACTCTTTTTATAACCTTAACATAGTGGTATAAGGAGTGTGTCAGAAAAACTTGTTTAATATAAAAATTCAAAAAATGTGAAAATTTATATAAATATTGAATAAATATTGTCATAATATATATATATATATATATATATATATATATATATATATATATATATAAATAAGGGCAAAACCTATATACTCGTACATATCTCTTTCTATTTTAGTGGGTTAGGTTAGGTTACGAAGGGTAGTGGCGAGTCCAACTCGCCACCTCCATTCGGAGGCCCTCAGGCCCATTGTGAATCCCTTCAGAAGAGTCAAGAGGAGAAAAATAAAAGTAAAGAGAAGCACTTTATAGGTAAAAGGAAAAAAAAGCAAAAGCGCAGTCCGCAAGATGTCCAAGGAAGTCAGTAGTCATATGCACTGAATCACCTATCTGCCCAGCCACCAACCCCCTTAATAAAACCTATGATGCTCCCCAGCCCACAGCAAGGCACCTCATCAAGTCCATCTAAGAAGCACCATCCAAACTACCTCTGTCGGCGAATCTGCAGCCCAGGGCTGTGGCAGACAAGATGTTCTACTGTCTCTATCTCCTCCTCGTCCCTGCATACCCTGCAGAAATCTGGAGAGTTCCTGTCCCATTTGTTCGTCCTATATCTCACATCGTAGTGCCCTGTGAGAGTCCCATTAATGCACTTCAGAACCCCCCTGCTCTCCTTGAGTAGCAGGTCAGTACCCAGCCTGGGCCATAAAAGTCTAGAAATCCTGCAATCAGCCTTTCCCCTTCAGGTTTGGCCCACCTTGTCCATTATCCAAGTCCCTATCAGTCCATAATAAAAACTCATTGATGGCTTCACCGGCTCACAACCAACTTCAATATCCCGGGCCGACCCCTTTCTTGCCAGTTAATCGGCAATCTTATTGCCGGAAACGTCATAATGACCCGGAACCCAACAGAGTCTAGCCCTGCGTGTCCCCATGATCGCCTTAAGAACACGTTTGCAGTCGCCCACGAGTCTAGACCTGACATAATGTCCCTCTAGAACCTTAAGCGCGCCCTCACTATCAACGTAGATTGTCACGTCCCCTCTCCCATCCGCATCCTCCCCTATCAAATCCGCGGCCTTCATCCTGGAAAATGCTGCACTCGTCCGGAAGTCTGTAGGACATTCCTTCCCCCGTGTCCATTATCCATCAGTAAAGACCCTCATTCAGCTTCTCTGATCCCTTCCATGCCTCCCTATCCGGAAACACTACTTGGGGCAGGATCCCAAAGTCAAGTTTCGCTACCATATAGTCCTCATTCAGCTTCTCTGATCCCTTCCATACCTCCCTATCCGGAAACACTACTTGGGGCAGGATCCCAAACTCAAGTTTCGCTACCATATAGTCCGTCACACCTGACTACCGCAGGAGTCGACCATCCTTTCTAAATATATTTTAGTAAATATGGCTACAGTTGCCACAAAAATTGGCAAGTTTTAAGAGCTATAACCTTAAATCTGCTACAGGGTAGTTCTACCATGTTTCGTACATAAGGGAAAAATTGTTGGACAGGAGCAGGGCAAACCGTAGTCCCTATGCAAACGAACCATTTTTACGAAATGTTTGATACGCTATATCTCGGAAACTATACTAGTTATCGACTTTAAATCTCCTACAAAAAATTTTTATGCAACGATTACTACATTCTAGAAAAAAAAATAGTTTGAAAGGACCAGAGAAAGGGGCAGCCCCCATACAAATGAAAATTTTGTATGAAATTTTTCGATACGCTTTATCTTTGAAACTATAAAAGCTATCGACTTCAAATGTCCTACAAAAAATTACTATTAAACGATGCCTACATTTTAGAAAAAAAGTTTGTTTAAAATGAGCAGGAGGTGCGGCAGCCCCAATACAACTTTTAAACTAATACCAAAAATTTTGAAACGCACAGTTTTGGCTCAATCCTAAATCGAAACCGAACAGTTGTTCAGACTATAATAATTATTACAAATATTTATTACAAAAGTATGTCAATTGAGAAGGGTTTACGTAAATTTCAAACTAAATTCTTTTGAAACAAAAATCAGACAAAACAATTAAGTTGGTATAACATGTATGCAAAACAATAATTATTAACGCTATTTAATAAAAGTTGCTTACTATAACTAGGTATGTAAGTCTGTAGTTTACATTTTAGACAATAAGGGCTTAAAATAAAGACCGGCCTTGAAAATATGTAAATATGTATATACAAGAGATCCAATAAACTTAATCCTGATTAAACATAAGCTTGTTTTTCTTAAGCGGGATTATGATTCTTAGTGTGGTTTTAGGAAAATATGCTGATCGCGTCACGTACAATTATTATAAAAACAGGTTAAAAATTTATTTGTACATAAATTTTTAATACAAATTATAGTAAATCAAGTTTTTTAAAATATGTATTAATAATTACACATGAAAGCGTGTAAAAGAATGTATGTAAATCTTAATTCAAAAATTTTTTGACTTTCATAAAATTAAAAAAAAAGTTTGTTAAACAAACCTTTAATAAATTTAAAAATAGCGCACATACATACATACACACATACATACATACATACATACATACATACATACATACATACATACATACATACATACATACATACATACATACATACATACATACATACATACATACATACATACATACATACATACGTACATACATACATACATACATACATACCATGAAAAACATGTTATATATTCTTAAAAAAATTTATTTCCGTTATTACAAAAAAAAAATATGTATTTAAAAATTCTAAAAAAATTTAAATATATATAAATATTTACCTTAACCTTACATTTTTTTATTATTTAACTTATGTAAGTATGTATATAAGCTCTGTAGTAATTGTTCTAAGACAAGGTTAATATATTCTAACTGCTGTTAAATTATGTTAATTGTTTTTTTGGTTCTTAAATTCAATCGTGTATGAAGGCGGCCTTTTCACACAATAAAGGCAATAGTAAATTTAATACATTTTATTTAATTAAAAAAATAGCTACTTTTAATTGTTATAATAAGTACACATACTTACATAAGCTTAGAAATATAAACTAAACCCTCTATATTAATACACAAAGAAGGTTTAATTTATTTAAATATATATTTTTTATATTTCAACAACAATATAATTTTGCTGTTTTTATTTAATTTTTTTAATAAAAACTTTGCTCAAAAATTAAAATATATAGTACTTCAATTTAAAAGAAATACATATATACTAGGGTGGATCAATTTTTTTCCTCAAAATCGTAAAGCAAAAACTTAATCTAAGATGCAAAATTCTAAAATTCTAAAACATCCTGCGCAAATCGACGTAAGGATTTTCTACTCCAATTATACTTTAAACTGTGAAGATGCATTAAAAAAACACTATCACATAAAATTTTGCTGTATTTAAAAACACTATCACATGAAATAAAAAAAGGTTTCTAAATCCGGTTTTTTTTCAATCGCAGTTTTGGAATTTCAGAAATAGATCACTCAATTCAAAATTTTGATCTAAAAAAAAGTAAGAAGCTAAAACTACATTCTTTTATTGGTACGGCTCAAAGAGTTATTTGACCATGAAATAGACAAACAAATTTTGATCGTAAAAATTTGGCAGTAAAGATACCTTTAAAAAAAATATGTTACACACTTTTAAAGAAGCTTGTTTGGCATAGGGAAAAAAGTAATGAAGCTCTTGGCTCAAAATTTTTCTAAAATTTACTAAAATACATTAATTTTTTAACTTCGTTTTATTTTAAGTCTCATACTGTTACACCTAAGACAGTTATTGATCTTATTTTACTTTTGGCAAAAAAATGTATTCTTTAGAGTCAAAAATAAATATTTTTCGAAATTTGACTCGAACCTTTCAGGATATCTGAAGATAACCATTAAATTTAAGAAAAATATTTTTATTTGGAGAAACAAATATATTTATCTGGTTCCTCTAAAAATAGCTAAAATTTCGCAGGACCCTGGACCAACTGTATTTTATTTTATTTTATTTTAAAATTTTAAAATATTTTTCAAAAATATAAAAATCATTATTCATTTGCAAATAAAGTTTTAAAAAAAAAGAATAAAGACACCTTTTTAGGCAAGAACAGTCGAAAATTCAACTTTTTAGTGATTGTAAGATTTTAAACTGGGAAAATATATTGCCATAGTTTTTTTCTTTTTAAGCTAACAAACTTTCTTGTCTGGCTAACAAAAACAAAACATTTCGGGAAAATCAGTGCTGTACTAGCTCCGAAATTTCTAAAAAGGGTATAACTAACTAATTATTCAAGAAAAATATCATATGTGAACAAGTTTTTGGTAGAGCTTTATGCGGATTTTAAGTATGCAAAAATTTATGAATTTGGATTAAGAACAAAGAAATTGAGAGCGTTGAAAAATTTATAATGCTCAAGGTGCCCCTTATCATTATATACATGGTTTAGCTTAAATATTGCAAAATTATGTTATACTGCTTTTAGATATGATTACCTCAATTAAGTTTGGTTTTCTTTTTTATTTATGCTTGTTTATTTAATATGAATTGAAAATACCTCCTGGCAGTGTTTATTTTACAAAAACTCATAATTATCACTTTAGAACCTTGGCATTATATTCAGACAAATTTATGCTAAATAGTAAAAAAATAATATTGTAATATATACTCTATAATGTATCTGTATATATACTTTCAATAAGTACAAATGTAAACATTTTACAATCATATAGAATGTATTGCCAATTCTTAAGGTCATAAAATTACAACCTTAAAACATATACATATTTTACCTGGATTTTGTTTTACAATAAATAAACTTGACATCTACGAAGGAGGAGGTCTCAAAAATTTTAAATAAGTAAAAATCATTTGAAAGATATACAAAACAATAAGATACAAACTTCAAAAACACAAAATAATCATTTGAACAAGTAAATTTCTTTTATGAACAAAAAAAAAATAAATTTAAATTAATTTTTATAAAAAAAATTGTGCATAAAATACCAGACGAAATTTTAAATCTACATAAACATATGTACATACTTAGATAAAAAGATACACACATGCATACATACATATACACACACATTACATACATACGTACATACATACATGCATACATACATACATACATACAAACATACATACACACACATACATACATACATACATACATACATACATACATACATACATACATACATACATACATACATACATACATACATACGTACATACATACATACATACATACATACGTACATACATACATACACACATACATACACACATACATAATGCATACAAACACAAGTACATACATACATTTGGGTTAAATAAAAAGAAAGATAATTTAAAGAAGGGAAAATAAGACACCAAATTGTCTAACCCAAGGGTCAGTTGTGAAATGTTCATTCTTGTTTAAAAAAAAAAATTATTTGAAACACTGACCTACAGAGCAGGCTTTTATTACGACATAGACACACAAAAAACTATTTTTTTCTTGCTAAATAAAAAGTAGGAAAATTAAGTAAAAATACTAAAGGTACCTTTACACGGTAATACAAAGTAATTAGATTTTGTAGAATCAAAATATTATGAAACTCTCTCCGTGTTTAAAAAAAGAGAATAAAAATCTGTTCTAACTATTTTTCATGTTTACACGGATGAGGTTGGTAAAATCAAAATCGGTTGTTTTTTGCCACTTTCCTTTTGGGGTAACGCCATATGGTTAAGGTTCAACAATATTAACAAAAACAACATGAAAAAAATCTGCTTTTATTTTGATTGTTTGTGTATAGTTTCATTAAGTGTAGCCACCTTCATAAGATGCTGTAAGTGCTGCCAATCTTTCACACCTCTGATGTGATGAGAATACACAAGTTTCTAAAATGGTTTAGAAAATAAACATTTACCGAACACTTGTCAAATTTTGCATCCGTATTCTCTCCTACCCAATACATTATGCTTTTACATGATGAGATTTTGTATTATCCCACAACATTTTTTGACATATCGTAATATATGTATTACCGTGTAAAGGTACCTTAAACAAAAGAAATTTTGAGAGTGGAGGAACAGAAAAAAAATATATAAAAAAGCGGCAGAAAATTTTAAACAAACTTTAAAGAATGCAAGATAAGTTACTTGGTGACTACAATACGAACATAATTTTTGACTCTTACCTTTTTTCTTTCTTACATTTTTAGTTTGACTCAGTAATTAAACAATTATCTATTTATATTTTAGTGTCAAACTACATATAAAAAAAGAAAAAAAAACAAGTCACCTTTTTAATAATTTCCCCATAAACATGTACAGTTCTAAATGCCGCAAAACGTGAGGATCCTGTACATACAAAGCTACGTAGCACAGGTACAACAATTATGAAGATGAAATCGATATTTGTGGATTCGCTCACATTTATACATACATACAAAAATTGCTATTCAAGGAATTTTCAATTAAAAATTACAGTTAAAGATTTTAAAATTAAAAAAATAATTTTTTTTTAATCAATGCGCACATATTTAAAACAACAACTTACCCAATATATATTTGGATCCCAATTTGTGTAAACTACAAAACTGATAGTAACAATAAAGAACGGCCGCGCACCGAACTATAGTCATGACAATTACATCGGCTGCATTATATTCAGCCTCTAGACCTTCACACGACTGTGTCCAGCCATGACAGGGACGATGACGACTGGAAGTGGAAGGTATACTAGTACTTCCTCCACCTGCCACACCACCACCATCCTCGGATGAGGTGGTAATATATTGTTGCTTGTCAACTGTCAGCATACATGCTGTCACCGTAAGCAATGCCACAATAACCTCCCATGGATGTGATGCACAGAATTCTCCATGTGCCCGAAATAAACGACCAATCATGATGTTGAGAAATGTTTGTTGCCAAAAAAAATTTCTTGAGAATTTGATATGTTGTTGAATTTTGCTTAAAATATTTCAAAATAACTTTAAACTGAAATATTTTTTATTTTTGTTGCTGTTAAGGTTTTCGATGTTGAGGTTGTTTAAAAATCTTTGTAAATTATTTGTAATAAACTATTTTAAAAATTTTCTTGGCCGGTTTATTTGATTATTTTGCTTTGTGAAGGAAAAAAATATGTTTTCCTCTGTTTCTTTAATAACGGAAACAGCAGGAAATCAATCGAGTTTCAATCAATAACATCCGTTTTTTCACATTAATGCTATATTATTTGTAAGTTTATAATTGTATTTGTGTTGAAAATATGGCGCTGACACAAACATTTAACTCTTTTTTTGTTTGAATTTTAAGCAACAATTGTATTGTTATTGTTGAAATTATTTGCAACAACGATTTGACGTGGTTATGGTTCAACTTTTTTTTGTTCCAGATTTTTTGTTTTAATTCCTTTCAACTACAGATGTTGCCTGCTTGTGAAGAACGTTTCTGTTTTTTTCCTACTCATTTTTATTGGAAAATAATTTTTATTATATAAAATGCCAATTTTTTAATCAATCAAAAGCATCTTCATCTGAAAGAAAAGAAAAAAAAAAAACAAAATTATTATAAACAATTTAATATATTGTACATTAAAATATTAAAGAGGTATTGGGTTGAAATATAATTATTTAAATATTTTAATAAATTTTTTGTTAGACTTCTGGTCTATTCGTTTTTAATATTTAAGATGTAGGTTTCATACAATTTTCAACAAGCTAAAAGTTAAGAAACTTTTTTACAAAGAGAAGAATTATAAACAAAATTTTTAAACTATTGTTGAAATGATATTTTAAAATCGTTTACAAAAAACTCAGATTTTATTTTAATAATTATATTTGGCTGCTTAACAATTTTTCTTCACTGTTTTTTGGTTATTTAAAAAATGCATAATCTTCTCAACCACTTATCCCATTTTTTTTTTTTTTTTGGGAAATATTTATAAAATGCTTACATTTTTTTTGTTTACTGTTAGGCACTTGAAATTTCAATTGCTTTGATTTTTCTAAAGACTTTTAGGAAATAAAATTTTGATTTATTATCACCTCTTGGTTTGTGTTTACAACAATTGATCTGCCCGAAATATTTGCTACCTATGACTCATGTAAGCTGACATATGGCAGAAATATCGGAAATTTCGTCGCCAGTCAGGTGGCAGCTCTGCCACTTAGCACTTAAGTGGTAAGCCAATGCAAGAAAGAGTTGTGTAGAATAGTTCGAATATCTAAAATTACTTTCGTTCGGGTCCCTAGGAAAGTATGAATTAAATCGGATTTTTATTTTGTTCGAGCAAAAAATAATCGATTTTGAAATTTTGATTTTGGTCAAAAAACCAATTAAGTTTTTTAAAAACTTTATTAACTTGAAAAATCCATATTATTTGCGTGATCCCTATAATTTTAACATTTGTTAATATATTTCGTAAAAATTTAATTTTTTTATATTTCAAGTTTTTTTCTTAAAACATTTGTTTTACATAAGCTTATTCAAAGTATTAAACATTCTTAGCTGTGACCTGTGTGTACTGCATCAATGGAAACAACATAATAAACTGCCCAACAACTTCTTTCTATATAAAACTGGTTTTGAAATCTATGACCGAGCGTTGTCATGATACAATATTACAGATTTATATTTGGTCAAAAATTCGAAACGTTTTTTAGCCAACCCAAGCTTTAAACAAATTGGCCCAACTGGTTGGCCGATCTTTAAATATCGTCACTCACGCGTTGGGTTCACGTAATTGATAAGTAATAATTCGGTGAAAAAATGATTATTTTTATTGCCTAAATATTTTTGGCATAAAAAATCGTCTATCGAGGTCTCAGCTTCTTTTCGTATGTTACCCAATTACCCTGCTTCTGGATGAATTCTAAAACAACCGTTGAGAGCTTCCCACTATTTTTCATGCTCTTGTTATGTTTGACTTGCTGAGATTTTTTTGTTCACAGGTTAGATCTAGTTTTTCGAGTTTAAGTCCAGGAGACAATGTCAAAACGCGGTCATTATATCCATATTTGACAGCTTGCAAGTAAAGTAAACAATTAATTTAATTTTTCCGATTTAATCAATTTTAAAATAAAACAGTATGTAAATTATTAACTTTATTATAACTGGAAAAACTTAAAATGCTTATATACTGAATAATTAAGCTGTTCTACTTTTTTTATACCCTTCACATAGTGATAAGGGTATATATCAGTTTGTCATTCCGTTTGTAATTTCTTTATTATTCATTTGCGACCCCATAAAGTATATATATTCTGGATCCTTATAGATAGGGAAGTTGATATAGCCATGTCCGTCTGTCTGTCTGTCCGTCTGTTGAAATCAAGTTTCCGGAGTCAAATAAAAAGATACAGACCAGTTAATGGTGTCAAACTATTGGAAATATCCCGCTAACGATCGCTATTTAAAATCAGCAAAATCGGTTTACTATTGACCGAGATATAAGCGAAAACCCAAGGTAACCCATTTTTTTTTAGGACAAAATCCGTGCATATATCCCTATATATCTCAGTAAGTATAGTCACTCTTGCCACAAAACTTGACACGGATACTCCTAAAGAAGGGACCTAAATAACGGAAAAAGTTTTTTCAGAAAGGACCAGGGAAAGGAGTATTTTTCCTACAATTGCACAAATTTGGTGAAATATTTTATGCGCTATATCTTGTAAACTATAACAGCTATCGACTTAAAATGTTCTACAAAAAGTAGTTGTACGCTAAGGGCTACGCCTTAAAGAAAAAATTTTTTGGGTGGGGGCAAAAAAGGGGTAGCTCCCATACAAATTAACGATTTTTATGAAATATTCGATACGCTATATCTCGGAAACTATAACAGATATCAAAATCAAATGTTTTACAAAAAGTAATTGGGCAATAAGGGCTACGCTGTTAAGAAAAAATTTTTTTGGTGGGGGCAAAAAAAGGGGTAGCTCCCATACAAATTAATGATTTGTATGAAATTTTCGATACGCTATATCTCGGAAACTATAACAGATATCGAAATGAAATGCTTAACATAAAGTAATTGGGCAATAAGGGCGACGCTTTAAAGAAAAAATTTTTTGGGTGGGGGCAAAAAAAGGGGTAGCTCCCATACAAATTAACGATTTTTATGAAATATTCTATACGCTATATCTTAGAAACTATAACAGCTATCGACATCAAATGTTCTACTAAAAGTAAGTACATCAAGGGCTATGTTTTAAGGAAAACTTTTTTGGGGTGGGAGGTGAACAAGGGGTAGGTCCCATACAAATTAACAATTTTTATGCAATTTTCGATAAGCTATATCTCGGAAACTATAACAGATATCGGAATCAAAGGTTCTACAAAGGGTAATTGTACATCAAGAGTTATGTTTTTAAAAAAAAATTTTGTGGGTGGGGGGTGAACAAGGGGTAGCTCCCATACAAATTAACAATTTTTATGAAATTTTCGATATGCTAAATTTAGGAAACTATAACAGAAATTGACTTCAAATGTTTTGCAAAAAGTAACAGGATAAGGCCTACATTCAGAAAAAAGTTTTTTTGGGCAAGGGAAGGGGTAGCTCTAATACAAACTAAGAATTTTTATGAAATTTGCGATACGCCACATCTGGAAAACTATAACAACTATCGACTTCGAATATTCCACAAAAAGTAATAATCGAATAATTCATACATTTTGGAAAAAAAGTTGGAGAGGAGCAGGGGGACTAGAACATCCCATAAAAATTAACAGCTTTTATTAACCTTTTAATATAAATAATGTCAAAAACTTGCATTACTGTCGACCTCAAACGTTCCTCATCTATTTTTATTATTCATACGAACGTTAAAATTTTGTAAAGTTTTCTTGGACTTTAAAACTCACACAAGGATTTTTATTGTATTATTAGCAGTACAAAATTACTCGGCTGGGTATATTTAAAGACCAATGTGAAGGGTATATAAGATTCGGCACAGCCGAATATAACGCTCTTACTTGTTTTACTTTAAGATCAAAAAGTGAACACCGTAAAAATATTCAAACAAAAGTGTTGAAATCAAGGCACAAATTTTGATTTTATTTATAATTGGGGTATGGTGCTTTATGGTGAAATTAATTAATTGATTAATAATGGTAGGATAATTTAAGGATTAAGTAGGTGTAAAGCATCGAAAAAAACCATTCCAACATATCCTTATCTTAATATGAAAAAGCCTTAACTAGTATTTTTTTATAAGCTCAGATTTTTATTTATTTCGATAAATGGTCTGCTCATATATTACATTTAACTAAAAAAAATCTCGACTTAAAAAATACTAGTTAGGGCCTTTCTATATCACCCATTCCAAAAAGTATAAAAACTATAGTGAAGCATTTATATTTTAAAATAAAGATTTATTAGTCTGCATTTTTTTATCAACAACAAAAATACTTGTAATAACAAAAATAAATATTGCAATAATAATACAAAAAAACCTGCATATCGTCACCTCAAATTAAAAAAAGGCGTATTTTATTCTTAAAAAAGTTAAACATAAAGAAAAAAAATTCCTTTAAGGAATTGAAAATGTTTTTTTAAGTTTAAAAACTAAAATAAATGTGGTTCAAGATAATTGCTACTTCTTTGTCGGTTTGAAGCCTTATAAAACTCGATTTTATTATCCTTAAGTTTAGTTTTATGCTCTTTTTTTCATATAAGATATGCTTTTTTGGATTAAGGTTGACGATATAAACTATTTATACATACAAAAAGGAGACAGACTAAAACAAACATGCACATACATAGTTATGTATTTACCCTGAAGAAATTAAGTCCTCACTTTGACAACAAATTTTCTACATTTCACACGTTTTCATGAAAAAAAATTGTTAGCAATAAACAAGACGAGCAAATAAAATTACTAAAATTTACCAGTGAATCATTGGATTCAATGTTATACATATATGTATGCATGCCAGAAGAACAACATACACATAAAAACATTAAAAAAATAAGTCTATCCGCCATCGTGCACAGGAATTAGATATGTGTTCCTCTAATTTATGAAAGATTTTGCAAAAAGATATCGGTTTGCGTGCTTACAAAATCCAACTCGTGCAATAATTGGAGGGCCACATGATCACCTTGCAAGATGTAGATTCCATAAATTGACCAAAAACAAAATTCGGTAGGTCCGCTTTCGCTTATTTTCTTTTTCTTCTTTGAACTCTCATTGGCGTTCGCACGGTTTAAGACTTATTGCTTAATTTGTTTTGATTTTTTATGAATATACACATACACTACTGTGTTTTTTTACATTTTCTTTTGCCCATCAATTTTAAGCAGCTGAATTGCAAGTACACGCAAGCCTGTACCCATTTTATTTCTCCTCACCCCGTTGTCTTCAACCTAATCAGTTCAGCTTAAATACTTGCATCTTGCGAATTGGGACTAGACGAATTTTATAAGCAAATTTTGTTTAACGATAAAGCTCACTTTTGTTTGAATTGATGCGTCAATAATTTACTGCCGTATTTGGAGTGATGATAGTTCTTAAGCACATGTTGATATACCGTTACATCCACAAAAACTGATTGTTTGATGACTTGGTAGAATATTTGGTCCGTACTTTTTTAAAAACGATGCTGGTTTATAACGTAACAGTCAATGAAGTTATGATTACTGACTTTTTTTGATCGCCAATGGCACGCCCATGATGTGCAGGAGCTAAGGTTTCAACAACGTCCATTAGACATTTGCAGGCCCCTAATTTTTATTAAATATACAGTGGAATCTCGGCTTATAATGTCAAAACCTTTTGTTAAATTGAAAAATTTGTTCAATCGAACTTTTCGCTTGTTTTGCTTAAGCATTCGTTAATCTAAAAGAAATTTGTGGATCGTTTGTCATATAAGGCATTTGAAATTGAAGCATTGAAATTTGCGTGTTCGTTTAACCGGACTTTCGTTAAAGTAAGTATTTGCTATAACGGGGTTCTACTGAAAATTTAAAATTTATAACTTAAAAATGTTTTCAATTTTGTATTGTCGTGGCTGGAGTTTGAATCCAGGACTCTAGTAATTTAAACAAAAAGCCCGTTGCATAATTATTCAAAAGGGATTAAAGTAAAGAAACACAAAACAAATAAAAACTACAATCGTAAAGTCTTCTGTGCTAGATTTTTTAAGTTATACCGATTCCTACTTGTGTAAAAACTCTTGTACGAGTTGAACTTTAAATTTCAAGTATGATTTTGAATAAGTTCAAGAAATTATGTAATCCTTGATTTTTGAACGTGTTTTTGTGTTGTCAGTAGTATTAATGTCAGCATTGGATTTCCAATGCCACGGACTTGCTACATGTCTACAGCAGAAAGCATTCCCTCAGGTATAGTTAATCAGTAGCTCTGGTGACAACGTCAGTAGTAAGACAACATAGCGTCACTATTAACATTTCCAGCAGGGTAGGTAGACACATATGCAAGTAGACACATTTGTGTATTATGTAGGTGTTTAAATATCTTTTTAAAAAATTTATAGTATGTCGCAACTCTAAACAGAAGTACACATCTGCATTTTCATTTTTGTTTCAACATTTTGGTCACGTTTCTTAAATATGTCATTAAAATGTGGTGTATTTAATATTTTTAGCTTGAAATCTTATTGTATTCAGTTGAGAATTGAAGATATATTTTTAAGAAATTAAAAATAACTTAACAATAACTCCACTTGAGATTTATAGCCAAATATTTTATTTTTTACATAGAAGCGCGCCGAGAGTTTCGTCAAAATATTGATTCAGAGGACTATTAATAGGAATTTGGGGATTTAAGCAATGTAAGAAGATCTATATTAGGACTCAACTAGAATATGAAAACATCCAAAATCTTGTGACAAAAGTAAGCGTTAGCGTTAAAAATATTTTTACAATTTATCACAGGAGGGGGGCTTTTAAGTTCCGTAAAAATTTTACAGCAACAGTATTAAAAACACGATTTAACGGTTACTTTTTAATTCTTATTTTCGTTTTGTCAAACAAAAATACCCATTGGGATTTTTAAACCTTTTTGAGAATTTATAAAAAGAATTAGAAACAATATAAAACCAACTTAAAGAAGGGGTTTCCTAGCATTCCTTGTTTCTCAAAAAAGAGGAAATTTTTTTTTATATGGCAAAAATAACCACGGATTTAAACCTTTGAAATTACCGGGATGAAATTAGGAAAACCGAGACGGTATGGATTTAAATACTTTTAAACGTTGGCAAATTATCCTTATTAAAAAAACTTTTCTGCCTGCCACTGTGTTGCATTAAAACATTCCAATTGTATTACTATTAAAATTTATGTACAAAATGTTCCTATTTTTTTAAATTTGTTTTAAATCTTATATTTTATTGCATGAATGTTTAGCTCTTTTCTTTTTTTAAAACATCGCCATCGGCAACAGTAGTAAATGTAGTTTAAGAAGTATAAAATATAAAAGAACAAAAAAGGATTTTAAAATAAGATAAAAATATATACATATGAATGTATATACATACATATGTATGTCTCAAAACACAACTTCAAACCAATATTTTAATAAAATATACGACACAAACATATGTGCGACTGTTGACTATTTTTATAAATGTTTCAAGGTGGCATTTCATACGAATCTGTAAATTTTTTTCTTGACACAAAAATTGTAACAAAATTTTATATTTTTCAATGATATGAATACAAATTTTTTTTTTTTATCTTTCAATCTCTGATCCTGTTTTTTTAATAAAATTTCCTTTATATTTATATATTTTTTGACTTTAACCTTCAATATTTCTACTTTGTTTATATCTTTTTGCCAAATGGTATTTGCAATAAAAAACAACTTTCATTGTATTAGTAAAAATGTTAACCAGGGACAGTAAATTATGAATTTTATTTTGGCAGAAAAAGGGAGTTGTTTTTTTTCAATTTTGACTTTTCTTTTAGAAATAAATATGACTTATTATATTCTCTCATACTTTCGCTAGTAGCAGCGATGAAGATACCACGGAAACAATTCCAGAAGACGGTATTGAGTGCGCCAAAATGGTATCGCAGCAGGAATTGATAGGTTACTAGCTTAACTGTTTAAAACCGGTCGCCTTCGGTTGATAAGGCGTATGCATCGACTTGTTTGTACAATCTGGCTAGAAGAACGCATACATGAGGATTGAAACACCGGGTTTCGACTAAGTGCGTCAACATCATACGTGACACCTCGCGGTGGACGTATTCGCAGTCGTACTTCATCAACTTCATAAATCAACGGGAAATTTTAGGAATTAATGCTTTTTTTGTCTTAACTTTGGTTATAGCAGCGCAGTCCGTAAGTACCTTTGACCGCTTCTCAATTAAATAACTACTATCTGGGGTTTCAACCAACTCAACCTCCAACTAGTAGCTAAGGTACTTACTTTCAGTTTCGGTAGTGTGACGACTAAAATAACATATAGGATGTCAATTTCCATTATTAAATAGTTGAATACAGCAAGGTGCCAGTCTGGTATCAGTACGGACACTTACCTAAATCTCAAGTATTTTCAGGCTCACACGATGGCTTTGCAAGACAGTTTGTAGTTGGTTACTTTTTTATACATCGAGACCATTATTTATTCAGAGTTTGTATTCTTAAATGTGATTTCAGGAAGTAGTGCGTATAGGGAAGCTATGGTTAATTATAAATCGATCACAATAAGATTCAGGTTAACCATTGCTAATAAGGGCATGCAAAATTTTGTGGAGAGAGTAATAGTCGAAGCAGTTATAGCCGGAAGGACATTTGTATGGGATTTTTGCGATAAAACAGGCCGACCCACAGCACTTTCTCTCTGTCAAAAAAACATGTCTTGTGTTGTCTTTAAAAATACAATCTGTATTTTGATCACAAGAATACATGGGCATGGCTTATTTAATTCAAGAAGGGATCTCGAGTCAAAAAGGTACAATTAAAGGGGGTTTAAACTATTTGGGCACAAATGCTTAACACCCGTTCCACGTATACATGTATTTGGATGAAACTATGAACGTCTGAAATTTTAGAGCGATGTGTTTTTTTCTTCAGAAAATTAATTACAAATAATTTTTCTTTTATTTTTTCCGGTAACACAGTATTTATACCGCAAAACTTGTAAAAATAATAATCATTTTTTTCTGAAAAGTGGCCAACAACTTTTACAATTTTTTTAAAATGATCTCATGGAAAATGGTTTTTATTATCAAAAAAAAAAAAAATTAAAATAATATATTTCAAAATGTTTATTTTAGCAAATTATATGTTGTTTTGTGTATAAATAATTTTGTTGAAATTATTTGTAATTTTGGTGTTTTGAGCATATTCATTTCCAATTTAACAAATTTAATTGTTGTACGCGCTGTTGAAGCAAATCCGCCGAATGTTTTATAATAAAAATAACCAAAAATTTTATTTCTTGCTTAGCAGTTGAAAATTCGAGTTAAATAAAATTTTGGCAATTATAGTACAATTTGTGTAAATTTATTTTTAGAAATAATAAATCCATTATTTAATTACGTTAAAAAATTTAAACAGTGAAATTAAAATAAAACATATGGCGCCAACGTAAACGAGTAAAAATGACCTAGAATTTTTTGCTACTTACATATGTTTCAACATAACTGGGTATGCATTTTCTGGAGAATAATTGAAGGAAGAATTGCGGACCTGTGGGAAGTATTATTTTTCAGAAATACTCATGAGTACTTTTTATTAAAACAAGTAAGAGCGTTATATTCGGATGTGCCGAATCTTATATATATATATTACATTGGCCTTTTGGATTACCAAGTCATCTGATCTAGTCGAGTTGTTTTCGTTCGGGTTTGAGGTCGATAGCTCTCATAGTTTTTGAAATAAAAAACTTTTATAATAAAAATACCATGTAGAAGATTTGAGGTCGAGAAATTTAACTGTTTTCGAAAAATTTGGTATTAAAACTTCATTTGTATGGGGGTTGCCTCTACTCTGCTACTATTCAACTAATTTTTTTCAAAAAATTTAGACATTATTGTACAATTACTTCTTGTAGGAAATTTGAAGTCGATAGCTGTTATGGTTGGTTGGTTGGTTTTTGTGGTAGTTCGCTACACGCACACTGTCAAGTAGAGTCTAAATGACCCCGTTTTGACAACACCACACCACTCGATAGGTGATAGGTCCCCTTAAGCCATGGTCCAAGAAAAAATGGAGTACTAGACTCACCCTGTCGCATTGATGTATCTCGACAGGTCGTTCAGCCCAATCGCAGATACATCCCCTAGGCTGTCCAGTATATGATGGCCCAGGAACTTGTGTCTCTTTACAGCCAGAGCAGGGCATTCGCAGAGAAGATTGAAAACCGATTCCTCCTTTTCCCTATTCTTGCAGCTGCGACAGTGATCGTTAAACGTGAGGCCGAGTCGTTCTGCATGCCTTCCCAGCATCCAATGACCCGTTAGCACCGCCAGCAACTTCGAAATTTCCACGCGATTCCGGTTCATAAGTTGCGTAGTACGTCCGACATCGAAAGAGGGCCACGTTTGCCTGGCGACCTTATACGTATCCAACCTCCGCCACCTATCGTCAGCAGTGCATCTTAAGATGCTGCTCTTAATAGTCTGTACCGGAATTGCGACTGTATTCACATTGAAGATATTCAGAGCAGATCCTTTCTTAGCTAGCTTAAAATAGTCATTAATAGTCTGTACCGGAGTTGCGACTGTATTCACATTGAAGATATTCAGAGCAGATCCTTTCTTAGCTAGCTCATCTGCCCGTTCATTACCATGGTAGCCTCTTTGCGTAGGAACCCAAGCCAGAGTAATGTCAGACAGCTGCCTTAGCTAAGTCAATTCTATTCTACACTGACTGACCAATAGTGACGTGGTAGTGTATGAACTGAGTGACACAAGCGCCGCCCGACTGTCGACAAAAATTCCAATATTTCCGCGGATATCGATAGCTGTTATAGTTTCCGAAATTAAGCGTAACGAAAATTTCATAAAAATTATTCGTTTGTATGATGGCTGGCCCTCCCCTTGCTCCTAGCCAACTAATTTGTTTTTCAAAATATGGGCATAATTGTACAATTACTTCTGTTATAATTTCCAAGATGGCTGTCATAGTTACCGAGATTAAGCGTAACGAAAACATACATTCATATGTTTTATAGATTTTTTTGAGTGTAGCTTTCATAGAGCTGAATATCGTACTCTTACTCGTTTTATTTATCTATACATGTTTTGTAAAAAACTTTAGTAACACCCACCCAAAAGCGTAAGCTGGATCCGCGCCTGTTTTATTGTAGTTGCTTAAGGTACCTTTACATGGTAATACAAAGTAGTTAGACTTTGTAGAATCAAAATATGAAATTTACGCCGTGTTTAATAAAAAAGAATAAAAGTCTGTTCTAAACATTTTTCATGTTTATACGGATGGCGTTGATAAAATCAAAAGCGTTTTTTTTTTAATTTTTTTGCTAACGGCAGACAGGGTTTTCAGTTTTTTCAGGCTTCATCGATAAAAATTTTATCAAAAACGGCCAAACATCGACAAAATTTTTTTTTTAGTTTAATCAACAAAAAAAGTCGAAAAAAAATCGCCAAAGTTAAGCGCTATTAAGTTTTTGACAAAAAAAAATTAAAACTTTTTCGGTTTGTTAAATTTTAAAGAAAATATTTTTTTAAATATATTTTTTCAATAAAAAGGAAGAATTGTGTATTTAAAGTTAAAACGATAAAGGACGTACTTCCAAAAAAATATTACACCTAAACAATTTTTGAGAATATGTTCAAAAGTTTGCAGACGGAACCAATGATATGCATACTTGTATCTCACCTTAACGAGCAGCAACAAATCCTAAAAATGAGTCAAATTGGAAGTATTTTCTAATGAAAAAGGTTAAAAATTTTATTGTTTATTTTTATCTGTTAGATGTACAATCAAAGTTAAGCAATGGTTTAACTGTTGTATTCGCATAAAAAATCAAAACAAAAAAAAAGAAAAATTTTTCCTAAGATTTTGTACTATTATTCTACAACATTTTTTCCATGTCGTAATGAAGGTCCTACCATGTAAGGGCACCTTTATTTTTTCACAATAAGTAAGCATAATTATATATGTATAAATAAGTTTATACATAATTTCTTTTGTAATTTTTACGATATTTATTTGTGACCCTACAATAAATACATAAAAAATTATATTGACATAATTTCAAAAGTAACCATCGAGTAATTAAAAACTTTACAGATGTGGTAAACGTAAAAAAACAAAAATTGTTTGAATTAAAAATCGAATACCTGTCACAGCTCTATGAAACTGATTTTTAAATGCCGTTTTAATTGTTTTAATTCATAAAATGATATGATACTCTACTGGGTGTTTAAAAACTTTTTACAAGTAATATTTTAAGAGAATATGTTTATGGGCTATTAGTAATATTTGGGCACGATAATGTAGATAGTTTACACATAAAAATTATAAAGAAGAGTCTGAATCAATTGCATTAATCAATATGTTTAAAATAAATTTACGAAATAGCATCTTGTAAAAATTGTGAAACACCCTGTAAAAACATTTCACCTTTTTTTCATTTTAAACATAAACCATTCTCAATTGTTTAGATTTAAATAAAATTTGTGTTTTTTCAATTTTTGTTCTCAAGCAAAAAAAGAAAAAAAAAAAAATAAAGATCGCACAATTTCCAAAGTGTTTTGCAAAAACGGATGTTATGGTTAACCTCAACCTTTTTCTCTGGCAGACAATAATGGCATTGAAAAAAATCAACGTTATGGGGTTTTTCTAGTTTATTTATTTTTGTTGACTTTTTAAGAATCTTAATATTTTCAAAGGTGTGAAATCAATACACTTCCTTTGATTTCGAGATAAAAGTTTATTTTTGTATTGCCTGTAACAAAAAAATCTATTTATTAACAGAAACTAAGCACTAAGGTGCATTTAAAGTTTAAAAAAAAATTTGTTATTCGAGGCATTTTTTTGTTTTAATACATTCCTCAAAATTGTAGTTATGAATCATTAGTTTTTAAAACGTTTTTTCAAATGTAAATATAAATTGTAAATTAATTGGTATTCAAAAGAAGTTCAACTTTAATTATACTAAAACACTAAAACTATTCCTTTAAATAAATAAAAGTTTTTTATGCTCTAATTAATCAAAAATGAAATTTTTGAGTTTAAGAACGTATTTTTCTTTCTGTGTATAATTTCAGTAAACAGTGTGACTTCTGAAAATAAAGTTATCACAAAATTAATTTTGCAAACATTAGATTTTTAGACGCGCTGTACGGCAATTAAGCCGTCATTTTTGAATCAAAGTAAATTTTCACTTGTCAAAACAGTTTGATATTCTGAGCTGTCAAAAGTACAGTTATCGATAGTTCTTATACAGTTAAAAAAATACCCGATATTACATATTTAAATTTTCTTACCTTTCTTAAATTCAAATTAATTGTTCAATAAAAATAAACTATTTAGATTCAATATTTTTACTGTACATAAAAACATGTATTTTGGTTATATAGCAAATATTTTACAAAAAAAGATAAGTATTTTTGAATTTCTGCCCAAGTTTTACAAAAGACAAATATGTCTTCTCTAACGAAGGCACTTAAAAAAAATTAATTTCTTATTCAATGAGTTTGAACTTTATTTGTACCGCATAAGTGTCATTTTTAATGAGAATGTTTGAGTCGTTATAGTCCCCTTAAGAGTGAGTTATGTGGCGGTTATGTTATAGAGAGCCATGATGCAAGGTTTTATGCAGATAGTTCTAAGATGAAATGCTTATTGGTTTCAGAGCATACAGGGTACACGTATATCAGGTAGCCTCAGATAAACAGCTGAGTAACGGTATTTCGTTGTATTAATGTCAAATTTTGTTAATGTTTATGTATTTTCTTCCTTTTTTACACACAACAACTGTAGTATTGTAAGAAAAGCTCAAAAAGAAGAAGAAAGATTTTGTGAGTTTTTGTTATTTGTCTTTGGCATTTTTATGACGGTTTTAGTTGTTTTTGTAAAATCGCTCCTACCTGATATACGTGTACCCTGTATGCTCTGAAACCAATAAGCATTTCATCTTAGAACTATCTGCATAAAACCTTGCATCATTGCTCTCTATAACATAACCGCCACATAACTCACTCTTAAGGGGACTATAACGACTCAAACATTCTCATTAAAAATGACACTTATGCGGTACAAATAAAGTTCAAACTCATTGAATAAAAAATTAATTTTTTTTAAGTGCCTTCGTTAGAGAAGACATATTTGTCTTTTGTAAAACTTGGGCAGAAATTCAAAAATACTTATCTTTTTTTGTAAAATATTTGCTATATAACCAAAATACATGTTTTTATGTACAGGACTACTTAAGCAATAAATGGAGTAGACGATCTGGATAAATTGACATTAGCTTAATCTACTCTCAAAAACAACAAACAACTTAATAATATATCCCCTGGGTTACTTAAATCCAACCCACTCACATGCCCACGCCTTTTACAACCCATCAGAAATAGCATCTGGGATACAAACCAACTCCTTGATGAGCTAAAAGAAGACGTTATAATCAAAATCCAAAAGAAAAGATACCTGACAGAATGCAGGATTAGAGGGGCATAAACCTATTAGGCATGGTTAAAAAGGTCACTGCGAACATAATCAACCAACGTCTGATAGACGCATCAACCCCCAAATATGTACGTAATGAACAAGTCCGATTTAGACCCAATAACGCTGTCTGGACCGCATAACCAATATAAGATAAATCGCTGAACAATCTGTGGACCGTTGTACACATATAATTATGAATTGTTAAGACCCTATGCTTCTTATAAAATATAATGGCATGTGTACTTCATTGAAATAAAAAAAAACTTAATATGTATGAACATATGTATACATTCCTACACCAATAAATTTTTTTATTTTTAAATCCTATAAAAATGATTTATTTGCTCAAATTCATTAGCAAATGTTTACAATTTAAATTCACAAAACAATTCTAATGAGCTTCAAATTTATAATGGGAATTCCCCCCTTATCAGTAAAATATCGTTATACATATGTACAAAAAGCATCATCACACTTTTTTACGCTGTTAAGTGTATTTGAATGCTTGCGACTCCTCACCAAACCATAAACATGCATCACACAACCAGACAGATATACAAAGAGACAAACAGACAAAAGCACTCTTTAATTTTAATAAACCACTTATGATTGTGTAAAAAATATAAAAAAAAATATTTAACAATAAAATAAACATAAATCTTGTTCCATATATTTTAATGTGTTTTCCTCATAATTTGTCAGTTCATCTATTAAACATTTACCAAGAAGTAATTGACAGAATAAAAAATTGAATAAAAAACGAAACACAAGTGCAGAATTAAGTGGGAAAATTTTGTTTTGCTATACACCGTCAGAGAAAGCTATATTTTTAATTTTTTTTAATTGATTTCCGGAAATAATCAAAACTTTAAGAAAGAATGTTAAGAAGTAAAAAGTTATGTTTAGAACACATATGTAGATCAAGAGCCGTAAATACCCTAACTGGTCTTGACAGTTCATATTTGACAGTCGTGAAGTAAAGCCGTAGCAAATTTATAAAGGAAAAATATTTGATAAACCAACGTGTTTTAATCATTAAAACATGACAACCCATGACGACCCCGATTTTCACGAATAAAAAAACATAATGAGTGACGGAGCACATATTCGTTTAAATGGAAATTATTCATCATCACCTTTGCATCCATTTAAAGTGAGTGTAGCCTGGTGTGCAATTTGGTCAGGATGAATCATTGGACCCTAGTTTTTTGGAAACTGAAAACGTCGTAACGGTAACTTAATGGGGAGCGATATCGGGATATGATTGAAAACTTTTTACTACCAGAACTGCATGCTTTGGGCTTGGTTAACATGTAATACCAACAAGACGGTGCCAAATCGCATACAGCCAGGATTACAATTGTATTACTGCGGGACCTCTTTCCACAAAGAATTATTTAAAAAAGTGGTGATATTGATTGACCTTAACGGTCGCCTGATTTGACTGCTCCGGACTTCTTTTTGTGGTGATATCTAAAAAGCGAGGTTTATGCAAACAAACCAGAAACGCTGAAGCAAATGAAATTAATAAAATACCACGTGAATTGTGTGAGAATGTAATGAAAAATGTACTCAAAAGGTTAACAGGGGCGAACATTTATCTGATATTGTACTTCATACATAATTGTCGACATTTAATAAAACATTAATCAATATAAAATCCATTTTCTTTCACTTAATAAAAAATCACAGAATAACAAAGAAGTATACCATGCTAGCGGACACTATGTATTTTGTATTGACGCTAATAATGTACAATGGTCTTTATAGATCCCGATCAACAGATGTCGACCTATATATACCCCAAAATTTAAAATATGTATGTATGTGCTATTTAAAATCTGAAATGTTGGAACACATTTGAAACCATCACACCTCGCACAAGTAAGCAAATATTACAGTTTTTATTTTATTGAAGTGCTTGATCTATTGGAGATTTGATTGCCAGAGGCAGCTGAGATAAAAACATAAAGAGGACTCACTTGTTATACTCCCTTAAAGAATCAGACTAATCAAGAAAGAAACGATGAGGGCTTTTTATTATCTACACAAGCCCTCGTCAGTTTGGAACCACACTTTGACTGAAAAATGTTTATTAAAATATGTATGCCAGCCAGAAACATGAACACAATATCTGGTGCCCAACGAGAGAAAATGCTTATGTCACTGTGTGACACGCACGCTTATGTCACTGTGTGACACGCAAGACGCACGCTCTATCCACTTAACTAACAAATCATTCTGCTTTTAAGGCCCGTTATTATATCTGTCTAATAGGCTAAAGTAAGGATAGTATAGTACAGAAAAATACATTTTCGTTATTCCTAGTATGCTTTAAGCTAAAGTGTCCGATAAGTTACAGGAAACTCATCTTAAGCATTAAATACATTCCTCGCTACAGGCTACGGAACACAACCAATCAAAAATAGAATACACGTGGGCTTATGAGAATAATTTTTTTAATGACTACAAGGCAACACGACTACGGGATGCTGTCAATGCTAATTTTGTGGCGTGGTCGAAATTAAACTAATTTCTATTTTTATACGCGACAGTTAACAGATTAATAATGCCAATACGGTAAGATGCAAAAGCTTAAACAACACAAAAAGACTTTAGGTGGCCCACTGGAAGTCATAGTGCTCAAATGTTTATTTTGTAGTGGTAGTCTAGTAAATATTTCAGTAGCAGCCACACGGACACAAATTTAGCAAGCAACTTTTGTGTTCGTGTGTTCCTGTGTTCTTGTAGCTTGAATGTGTTTAATGCTTAACCTTTAAAATTTTATGTGAGGTTTATTTGTTTAAAGTTACCATATTTATTATTCATTTGTTTGTTGTAAGTGTTATCAAAGCACGTCGTTGCCACTGGGTACTCAAATATGGCAAAAGCAGTCGGTTTTCGAACCGGCATTGCCATACATTAAACAAATTTTCAGTTAAGCTTAAAGGGAGGTTATAATAACCAAAAAATTTAAATGTAACTTTATTGTTTACTTTAGCTAGGGTTAACTTTATCTAAAGCTCACTTTATAAATAACATGTAATAATTGTCCTAAAAGTGTTAATATTGCTTAATATTACTTTAACTCGACACTCAAAGCAAAGGTAAAACAAAAAGCAGAAAAAAAATTATAAAACAAAAAGTTAGAGATAAAAAATTAACAAAAAAACAAAAATGAAAAAAAAAACAAAAACAATTTATAGACCCAATCAAGCATTGAACCTGGCACCTTCTTATTGCCAGGCTGAGACTGTGACCACTAGACTACAGAGACAATAAATTTTTAAAGTTTATATTCTTGTTTATATCATGGTACAACTTTGGTTAATATTAGCGTTTATGTAGGTTTTTTTATTTTGTTAAAGTGTGTTGCATCCTTGAAAAAACGAGGGTAGAAAAGCGTTAAATCACAAAATGTCTATCAAAGTTATTGCTTTTTTGAAGAATTTGTAAATAAGCATCACTGTTATGGTTAAATTTTAATAAAAACAAATATATTTTATTGGGATAATAAAATTATTGGTTAAAATCTGTTTTTGTTGGTTAATAAGTTCGTTATATTATTTTTTAAATTTGTTTTTGTATGGGCACCACTGTAATAATATTCAATATTTTCACAAAAATAATTATAATTTTATTTGTTGTTGAAAATTTCGTGTCTTGTTTTTATGATTGAATAATGAATAACCAGCCTTTTAGCTCATCCTTTTTTAAATTTTCATTCAAGTATGTATGTATGTGTTCAACGACCATATTTTTTATAAAATTTAAATTTAATTTTCTACTGGTTTCCAGGAAAGAGTTTGAATTAATATTTTGGTAATAAAAAACAAACAAATAGATTTTTCCTTCAGATACATATGTACATTTACAAATTTAAGAGATGACAAATTATCTGAACAAAAAAGAAAACTTTTTTTCAAATTTGAATTTAATTTTATTATATAAAACAGCGGTAAACTCTGCGCCAAACTGTCGATATTTTTTAACAATCAAATTGATGGCTTTTCTTTAAAATTTTTAAATTGCAAGCAAACACATTCAATATTTATTATTCATTGCAAGTTTGAAAATATTTTATGAGTTTTTTCAACTTATTTATGGATTGTATTAATAAAACACATTAAACACAAATAAAAACAATAAAAAAACAACTATAATATTACACAAAAAGTTTATTTTCATTTTAAATAAAACTCTTTTTGTCTATTTATAGTTTAAAATTTGTTTTGAGGTAAGTATGTACACATTCAGCTTTTACACACAAATATATTTAACAATTCATATTTTGAAAAATTGCAAATTAGGCGTATTTTTTTTTTTTTTAAATAAAATCAAAATATTTTTAAAATCTTAGGTTACTCTACAATGAAGGTCAGATTTGTATAAATTTTTCCAATTTCAGACAAGGGGACACCCTTTCGTGTTATATTTTTAACATTCTATTGGAAAAGGTTATACGAGACACAAATGTGAATAAGACTGCAGTAGCCTATTATGCTTGTCGCGAGATGTTCTGCGCGTAGTACAGACTTATTCCTAGCATGGACAAATGGGTGTTCTCGGCTATAGTACGTCCAATTCTTAAATTATAATCTAAGGATTGATGGTCTAAAAAAGGAGCAAAAATATGTTGTGAACCCGCGAGGCACTGCACATGCACTGCTTACTAGTCATTCAGATGCACTGAACACTATACTGTACCTGGTTCCTATAGATCATTGTATAATTTCTTTATCTGCTAGTAGCGCAGTGGGCCAAAGACATTAACTTGATGAAGATCGAGAATGTATGGCTACGAAAAAATCTTGCGCTTTTTGCATTTAAGCCAGAAACATGTCTGAGTTTAGGATTCTTATCCCCTCAAAGAGCGACTGGAGTGCATTCAAATTCAGACAGTTCTAAAATGGAATGTTGTGTTGGATCCAGCGACCAATCAGAGGATTTTGGAATAAGTTACTCATATCGCCTTCCTGATGCATGCAGTATATTTCAAGCAGAAATATTTAGTATCTAACTATGAGGCATGCATAATATGACAGCAATATTTGCGAAATATTCCAATTTCGACAGCCAGGCAGCACTTGGGCCAAAAAATACGCACAGTACTACGTCTTTACTAAGCAGTTAATGCAAGAAAGAGTTGTCTAGACTTGGCCGGCTATCGAATATTACTTAAGTCTGGATTCCTAAGCATAGCGATTAGCGGTCAGATAAGCTGGCCAAACTGGGATTTGATCTACATAGCTCTAATGCAGAATCAGACACTTTCTTGAAATGGATTAGGGTAGGTAGCGTATTTTGGACAAGTAAAGGGTATCTAGAGTAATGAGGCCCCCTTTTAATTGTAGGCATACAATTAAACTAATAAACCGTAATCAGAAAGAGGTTGATTTCAGTCTTATACGGCCACTGAATTGTTTATTAAAAGAGAAGACGGGTTTTATCTCCGCTGCGAATGCTCTGCCCCAGCTGTGAGGGGCAAAGATTTCTAGGGAGTTATGAAATAGATGACTTGTTGAAATACCTCTCGGCCACAGATTGGATTTAGTAATCCAAGACAATACATCGGACGAGTGGTATGGTCATGGCAAAATGGGAGCATTCTAGTCCATACTTGACAGCTTGGGAGCATGGCAAGCTACCATGTAAGTCCATCAAGCAACAATAAAAACTATAAATTATATTATAAGAAGTAAAAGCGCTGCCAAATGCTTTAAGAAGAAAATTATCATTTGGCATAAAAAAATATTTACGTTTTTTTCGATAACGCATATCACAGAAGCCTGTAACAATAACCATATTGTTTGTGAGCGATGCATCATTCTTCTGGTTTGTATTTCAAGAGCGTCAAAACTTTTAAGAGTTGCGATTAAAAGACTTTACTTCAGCCGGAAGCTTACGACACGAGTAGAAAGAGCAAAAAACATTTGAGAAGTGGTTAATACAAACAAAAACAAAAAAAATTTATTTTGAATTTTTTTTTTAAATCAGGCAACAGAATTATTTTTTGCTTCATGTTTGGCGCACCATATGATGCGAACCCTATCAAATTTTGTGTGTTATATATACATATATTTGTGGGATTCACAAGTTGTCCTATTATGTCCTATTGTCATATTGTTATAAAATTTCACAGTGGTGTTTTTGTCTTTTAAACAAAAATAGTTCTTAAAAAATACTATGTCGTTTAATATGCTTATTAAATTGTCCACAACAACTCCAAATACACCTGCGCCGAGTGTCCAATAGTTGGCAAATTTTTTTAAACCATTGTGGAAATTTAAAGACAATTTTTATAACAATACTGATAAACTTATAATTACTTTTTGAGCAGATTAAATGGTGTCTGCCCTATATAAGTGGACTCCAGAAAATACCATTTACCCAGGCAAGCTGCTTAAAATTTTGGTTTAAAGATTTGCTAAACATCGGTCTATTATTGTCTCTATCTTTTAAAGAGCCAATAACTTACATTGGGTCCTTATTTTTAAAAAAAAATTTCTTTTACAATTAACATTTTAAAAACCTATTTATAAAAATTTAAAAAAAATTGAACCCATTTTTGTAGCTATTATTTTGATATAAATAAATAAATAATAATAAATATCTTCCAATTAGAAAGATTAAAAAATCAATATAAAATTGCCTTAAATAGGGTATAATAATATAACAAATTGAAACAAATATTTTTTTTGCACTTTGAACTTTGTTTAAAATAGCATTGGCTTTGTTAAATATTTTCTTTTGTTTGCTTAAAAAATTAAAAAATTGCTAATTTTATTGAAATTTTTTTGAATCTAAATTGTTATTGAAATTTTACACATTATGATCTAAATGAAATTTTATTTTTTTGTTTTAATATAAATGAAACAGTTTTTTTGTTGAAAAGTTTCTTTAATATAATTTTTTATTAATAAATAATGATCAATAAGTGTTTCTTTAACGAAATTTATTTTCCAAGAAACAATTTCGTTAACACTACATACAAGTGGCAGACAGATAAATTTAATGGCCTAGATCTTAAATTAAGAGAAAAACAAGTTTATAAAACAAAAAAAATTTGTTATTTTAAAAATATGTACTTGTGAATTAGCATTAAACGAAATCATTTTTTAGCCTTTTTAAAAAAAATTTAAGATTTTTTTATCCAAAGTTCGCATAAAAAATACATGCCACAATATTGAGTTCCTTTATCACAGCCGGATTTTTAAACCAAATGAGTAAATGTTTTAAGGCAATATTACCAGGAACTTACATACGTATGTTTGCAAGTACATATGTATCTATGTACATATGTATATGTACAGTATGTCACAAAATAATATTTATCACTATTATACTGGAAAATTTAAGGCACGATTTTGACATACTTACAAAAATAACTTGTTGAATTAACTTTCATCTATAACGATGCCCTGTCAGCACTTTATTGCTTAAAATTAAGTACAATTAAATTGAAAACCTCAAATATTTTATACGAAATTTCTTTATAAATTGCAGTAAAATTATTTTATTTTTACGCTGAGAAACATTAAAAGAAACAATTTAATAAAAAAGATTTGGCAAGTACATAAAATGCAAAAAAAAACTTAATTCGTAAAACACATAACTACATTTGACCGGTTTTTTTGTTTCCTCTTCTTTTGTTTTTGAAAACAAGCAAAAAAGTAAAAGTAATATGTTAGTACGTACTATAAATGTATGTTTGTTTTTATGTTAAAATTGCATAAAAAAGAAAACTTTCTACAAAGCAACAATTTTTTTTAAATACAAAATTGGTAATCCAAGTTATACGAAGACCTTACTAACAATAAATCATGTGTTTTAGTAGCGCAATCATAACAGAAAAACGAATAAAATACAAATTAACCATTTCAACAAATTATTTCCAACTTCGATACAATTTAAAATGATAATAAGGAGTGCTAAATATGAAACCGGTATAAATCGATTAAGGCAAAATTATTTTGCAAACAAAAAATACAAAATTTTAAAGGCTGGAATAGGAAAATATTTACTGCAAATTGACCCAAATCAAGCAAAGTTTAATGTTTTTTGCTATTGCAGCCTATGAAATGTATTTTTGACTGGGTTAACCGAGGGTTTCCATTGAAAGGATACATTCGCTTACGTACTGCTAACTTTATACTTTCGCTTATTTTTGCTTACTTTAAGGCTATTTTTACAAAATTATTTGAAATTTCTTATATGTATATTAATTCAGTTTTGCTGAAGTCCATAGAGAGCAAAAAAAGTACGGGATCGCACCTGATGCTAAGTTATGTTAAAATAAACTTAATAATTAACTTGCATATTCCTTCATATTTTTTTATAACGTTAAGGTATTAGTTGGCTCGATCCCTGTCAAGAAAGCATATGCATACAGATGAAGAATAAAAATCCCTTAATTTCAATTATAAATTTTATTCTTATAAAATTGTATATATTTAAAACGGTAGTTTGGAAGTACTAAAAGGATCATTTCTATCAAGTTTCTAGAATATATTTTTGCTCCCTAAGTTGAAATAATATTTTTTTTTGTGTAAATAAATTGTAAAAAAATCTTTACCTCCCTTTTTGTAGGTAATAAGTTCTGTTACACTTTGCAACAAAATAAGATGCCAGAGTATTAATTTAAAAAAATTGTTAATTTACACATTACATGTCTCAGCGACCGTTCGAGCCTGGAATCTCTTGACTGACAGAGTTCGAACTCTTACTTTTATAAGCGTTCACATTCGTCGTTTATTTTTGTCTACACAACTTAAAATGTGTTGCATACTAACAAGCACGACTGTATAAAAGCGTTATGCTCTAAACACAACTTGGGCGAACGACGAATTTCGCACTACACAACGAATACGTCTGTTGAATATCGTTGCGTAAATTCGTCAACTGAAACACATTTAGAACAAATAAAACAGCTGTGATAAAAAAAGAAGCATTAATTAAAAAAAATATTAATTCAAATAAACTATTTAAAAATATAAATATAACATTAAAAATATATTAAGTGTATTATATGCAACAAATAAAAAGTGAAAATAATTCTTAAAGTATAAAGTAACATTATTTAATTACAAGATATAAAAAAAATAAAAGAAAAATGGTCACTCTGTGCCAAATTATTAGTCGTTCGTCGGCGTAGGTAACATAAATAAACTTATCGCAGAGTTCGTTACGCATGACGAATTTTAGTTCACGCACTCTTTGTATGCATTTTCATATACAAAAATGTGTTTTATTTTTTAAGACAAATATTCGCAACAAAGAATTCGTCGTTCGCCCCAGTTGTGTTTAGAGCTTAAGCAGCTACAAAGATTCTGTGATTTTCAAAAGAATTTTTAAAGTAATTTTTAAAAGCAATTCAATATTTTTTTTTTATATTTTATTTTTTATATTTCATATCTTTGTTTATTTATGCTTTATGGAAATTAAAAAAAAATAATAAAAGTACATATGTCACTGCCACTTTCTACTTGAATATGTCAAAAGCAATCGTTCTTTTTACTGGTAATGCCGTATTTGAAAAAATTAAAATAAGGACCGAAAAAAGAGTTATTTGCGAATTTTTAAAGAAAAAGGTAAACAGAAGGAAACATCGGAGAGTACACCACTTTGATAGATTTAAAATAATATTTATTTTTTTAATGAAGTGTTTTCACTTTTTTTGCAAAAACTCAATCCTTTTTTAGTTTTTTATTTTTATGGACAGAAATAATGGTTACTTTTTGATTGTAAATTTTTTCTGGCAGATATAAAAAATATTTTCTTATTTTTATTTTTTTACACACAAAAATAAAAAAATATTACTCATTCAATAAAACAAACAGCGGATTAAAGAAAAATTTTTTTTGGTTTAATTATTACGGTCCCTGATTAAAAATTTAAGCTTATAGAAAGGCTGTTATAACTAAAAACGTAAAAGCTCATCCTATTGTTTACATGAGCTTAAGATACCGTTGGCTAAAATACAAGCTAACAAGGTAGGTAGTTCAAATAATAGCCATAACTGGAATTTTAGGTTAAATTTTATTGTTTTTTTAAATACTTAAATTTTTTGTATAGTTTTAGCTACTTACTTAAAAACCGTTAACAATTGATGACATCATTTATAATCGTGTTTTGTAAATAAAATCTCGGAATTGCTTTAAATTATAACACTCACAACATTAAAATATATGTTAATACAAGCATCACATATGAACCTGAAAAAATACAAACAAAATAGACAAACTTTTAATAACTATCTCGTAATCATATGCTAATTATATTGCGGATACATGCATTAGACGTACATACATACATATCGCATATTCAATTAAAAAAAGTCACAAGTCAAAAAGGCCAGTTATGAATAAGAATTTCCCGCGTGTTTCCCCTATTCCCTAATCTTTATTCTTAAAAAAATTCTCCAGAAAATTTTTTAATTTTCTCACACAATACAAAGCTTAAAGCAAAACAGCTGTCTGCGAAAGTTTGAAATTTTTTCCGCCGGCTGTTTAGAAAATAGAAGTTTTAAAAAGGAATATTTATAATAAGGATGAAAAGCGAATTTTTTACCAGTCTTTTTCTCTACTCTTAAAAACGTTGTTGACGTTTTATTACCATTCGTATTGATTTCATCAGTACATGTACTGATTTTTTATTTTGGGTACTGATTAAAAAAGTGTATACTAAAATGTACTGATTTTTTAAAATAAGTACTGATTGCATTGATTTTTCGGGAAATTGCAAATTTTTACAAAAAAAAAAAATATTGCTAAATCTTAGCAAAACTTAAGGGTTTACTATTTTTTTCAGCAGCAGAAGAAATACTACGATATTTAAAAAATTAACAAAAAATCAATTAATGTTTAACCATTTTAAATCAGCAGGAAAATCACACTAATAGTTGGAGTGATTTTTAAAGTTGCCACCTGTACTTTGATTACAAGAATAGATTGACACCCAGACGTACGGATAAATTTGGTTTAATCGACTTAAAAATCACTTTAAGCCGATCATAATAATTAATGGAGTGCTTTATGCTATAAAAAACTAACAAAATCACGCATTAAAAGCGTACTGATTTTGAACCAGGAAGAAATGGTCAACCTAACTTAAATGCAAAACGAAATTTTCTTGTTCGTCAAAGATTTCATCTGCGAACTGACTTTTCAAAAATCAAATGTTTTAAATAAATTTGAAGTTATGACTGTTTTTGGTTTAGTGCGCTTTATAAACTTAATTCATATGCATTTTTGTAGCTTAAAGTATTTTTCTTTAGTTTTTTTAAAACACCCGACCTTAACCTAATTTATTTGGCTACGGCAATATATTACAATCAATGGCTACAGGCAATGCTGCTCTATCGACGATATGTAGACTTGGCTGAATGAGAATTTTATACACAAAACGCAAACATACATACATTTGTGAATAACTATTTGTGAATATGCATTTTTGTAAACACACTCCTATATTTGGAGTATTCCATGTTAACCGATAAGGAGATGAAGACAATTAAGACAATGATGAGAAATTTAAACAACTTGTTTTTTTTTGATTTTTTTTAATATGTATGTATTTTCTTGTTTTAATTATGTTTATGAATTTAAAAATAGGCACATTAATATTGACGTCATTGAAAACTACTAACAATTTAAGTCACAAGTTTGTAGGGTACAACCCTTTTCAGGTGATGCTCTTACTAAGGCCGCAAGAAAACAGACATTTAACTCATTATAAGTGATTCAAATGCCAAATTAATTAATCAAGGGATTTTATTGGTTTTTTTTTACTTTTTTGAAAAAGGGCATTTTTGAGGTAGACGTATCCTTGCTTGGAATCGAAAAAAATTTGAAGCCTGTTTAAGCTAATGTCCGTTCTTAATTTCATTTTAAGGATATATGAAAAAGGACACGAATACTTGGAGGTAAAACTTTCAAATTTTAGACTTTAATTTGTTTTAGAAATTAAAAAACGTGTGCCAAATTTTATCACCTTCTAATAACTCCTATTTTTGGCTGCTCGATAACTGAAATCATATAAAAACAAGTAAGAGCGCTATAATTGGGCTGTGCCGAATGTTAAATACCTTTCACATTGGCCTTTCAAAACCCCAAACTTTTTTTATTCATTTTTTATATTTTTGAAATATTGGGTCGGTGTCACATTTTAACCCTTTTAGCGTGACTACGGGGAAGTTCTAAGGGTTTTTATCCTAACTTTTTAAAATTTTATATGGCAGCCCCCTTAGGGGGTGGAGATAGGGGGTAAGTATATTCTAGAAAAATGTTTGCAAGAAAAAATAAGTTGGGGTCAGTCCTTAATTTTACCTATCCACGGGCACATTGAAATCTTTAGGGGGGATTTAACACTATTTTCCAAACTTTGTATGGGAGCCCCCTTTAGGCGATGAAGACAGATGGTAAGTATGTTTTAGGAAGATGTTTGGGAGAAGAAACTATTAGGGGTCGGTCGTAAACATTAATTCTCTAAGGCCAACTGTGGGGAAGTTATGGGCATTTTTACATCATTTTTGTTAGTTTTGTATGGCAACCCCATTAGGTAATGGTGATAGGGGGTAAGTATGTTCTACGAATATGTGTGGGAGGGAAAACTAATGGGGGTCTGTAATACATTTTACTCCTCTAGGGGCGACTCCGGGGAAGTTGTAGTGGTTTTTACTAATTTTTTTTCAAATTTTGTGTGGCAGCCCTCTTAGATCGCAAAGATAGGGTTTAAGTATGTTCTAGGAATGTTTGCGAGTAGAAATTAATGGGGGTCAGTATTACACCTTATTCCTCTAAGACCGACTATGGGGAAGTTATTTGCATTTTTACATAATTTTTGTAAATTTTTATGGCGACTTCCTTAGGTGATGGAGATAGGGGGAAAGTATGTTCTAGGAAGACGTTTGGAAGGAAAAACTAATGGGGTCTGTAATTCATTTTGTTCCTCTAGGGGCGACTCCGGAGAAGTTGTAGGGGTTTTTACCCTATTTTTTCCAATTTTGTATTATGCCAATCATGCCAAGATAGGGGGTAAGTATGTTTCACAAAAATGTTTGGGAGGAAAAATTAATTAGGGTCGGTCTCACAATTAACCTTTGTAGGAGCACCCTGTAGGCTGTGGGAGCGATTTAAAGAAAATTAAAACAAGTAAACTTTTTATGTCAATCCTGTAAGGGGGGGGGCAGAGGTACGTTGTAAGTATTTTCCACAAAAATATTCGTGAGGAAGTCGGTCTTACAATGCACCCGCGTAGAGGCAAGTCCATGGCAGTTGTAGAGGAGTTTATGTACAAATTTTAGAGAAATTAATTTAAGAGAAATTATCTTTATTTGTAATGCCGACTTTAATTAAAAAAAGTGTCAATATTTGTTTTCTATGTTAACAACATGGTACAATTACCTTACAAGGTAGTATCGATTCAACAGCTGACTATTTTTTGCTCGAGTTTTTCCACTCTCTAAATCTGTCAAACAACACGTTTTTTGACATAAACGACGATGCTTTTACAACAACTTCATAAATTTTGTATCGAGTTTGTTTTAGTTGTTGCCGTAGCGCTAGTACCTTCTAAGGTAATTATACCATGGTTAACAATAAAAAAAAAAACAATTTCATTTTAAATAATCTAAAAAACATTAATATTTTTTTTAAAGATTTTTAAAGCACTTAAAGAAAGAACCAGCTTTAAAAACATTTAAAATATTTTCAAGGTTTATGTTAAAAAGCTGAGAGAAATAAAACAAAATTCTTGTATATTACAATTGAATTGCACATATAAATGTCAATGTAAAACCATTAGTAAAAAATATTTTTAAAATATTCATCTTAATGGATTGTTTCAAAATAAAACAGCGGAAACTCTACTAACATGTATTTTTTTCATATCTTTTGCAATAGAAAATAACCTCCATTAAAAAAGCAATAAAAAAATCGCAATTTGCAAAAAAAATAAGGTTTCTAGTTAATGTAAGAATCAAACGTCAAAGAATGAATAGTAAACTGTGGTGATGGTTATTGTTGCCGTATGAAATGCTAACTTATGTTGTTAATTTTTTGTACTTAACATGTTAAATGATTCCACCTTCATGGATGGCTAAACAGTTTTATCAAAACTTTAAGCTTGTCATGGGGGGTTCATTTATTTCGATTATTTAATGCTTAGTTTTACTTCTACGTCCCTTACTTTTTAATCATAACCTATCCCTCTTGGGCTTTTATATGGCTATCTATTTGTGTTAATGCAAAATTTAATACACATTTTATTAAAGCATTAATAACTATAATCCGCCTTAATTTATTTGTATTCTAAAGCACAATATGTATTATGTGCAAATGAAAATATATATGTAAGTATACATCAGTATGAACTAAAGCGAGTTCGAAATAAAAGTTAATATGTACATACATATATGTATTTGTATTGTTGAAATGTGTATAAATGGTTGTTTTGCTCAAAACTAAAACTTTAATTAATGTAAATTTTCCATATCAACACAAACTATTATTTATTAAGTTAAATAAATTAATTGACATTGGTATATTTGTATCATCGATGCTAGAACCAACGAGTCCTCAAAAAATGGTAGCTATTGCCTTAAGTAAAAATTAATAAAGGCTCCAAATTTTTACATATAAAAACCACACAAAAATATGCCCAATAAGCACAAATTTTTTGTGAATTCCAATGTTGGAATTCCGGTGTGAATCCAAGCTTGAATTACATTTAAAATCCATCCTCTTTCCAGTCTGTTTGAAGTTTGTTAAAAAACAACAACAAATTTCTTTGAAGCATACGTTATTTATGGCACAGAGTTGATGGAAAATCATTGGCGGCGGTGAAGATGATGATTTTATAATTAAATTTTCAGATTCAAGTTCGGTTCAACTTGAATCACACCGTTATTCAAGGCTGGAATTACACTATAAAGGTACTGTTTTGTTCGACTGTAATTCAATGGTTAATTTTGCTGGATTCGCTATTGAATTCAACTGTGTTTCAACTGTAATTCAACACTGGAAGTTGGAAATTGTGACTTGATTTCAAATGTAATTCCACTTGAATTTCAGCCAAAATGCTTATTGGGTGAGGCCAATTTTAATACATACATATGTATTATCTTGTATTGGTAGAATTTTTCATTTCCAAAATTTTTGAACTTTATGCTTTTTTGATACTTTTTACGGACGCACATTTTCGTATTATTGTTTTTAATGTGAAAAGAATTTCTGTCGTTTTTGATTATATTTATATTTAAAAATATACTAATTTAAATAATAAAACTTATAAAAACTTTTTCTTACATTTTTGATGTCTTTGGTGACCACGAACGAAATTTTGCAGCAAAAAGAGTATCTAAAAGCTTGAATGTCCTTTTTAAAAGGACTTTTTTTATTTTCTCGTAAAAAGGGTCAAAAAGAGAGTCCTCATTTTCGAAAAAAAAAAATTTTAAAACTGTTATTATTTGAAAAATCTTTAAAAAAAGGCAACTTTTTTAGAAAAAATAAGTTCCGACTTTCTTAATTAAAAAATTAACGGTAAGAAGAGTATTAAAAAGGTTGCAGAATCACAAAATGAAACAAATAGCAAAAATAGCAAAAATCGACAAAATAGCAAAAAAAAAACTGAAAAAGCAAAAATAGCATTTTTATCTGTAAGTAAAAATGTCACTCACACCTCTCACAATGGAGGTGCCCATACGCATGTATGTATATACATACATATGTACATATATCAATTTGAATTATTTTGCAGACTAATTGCATCTAAGTTGTTTCCTTCATTTCCTTTTTCTGACAAGCCTTTTCCAATGATTTATTATGATCTGGTTTGTTTTTTTTCTGACAGCTGACGGCAGTTTGCATAAATGAAAACATAAAATAGAATTAGGTCGACGGCAACAAAAAAGGGAGTTTGAAATGGCTGCGATATATTCGATGTAGCTGTAGTAGTATGGTAGCAATATATATTCACATATAAGGCATGCATATGTGCTCTATTACTCACTTTTTTGTGTTTAAATATGTAATATTTTTTCTTAATATTTTACACATGTTTGTATGTGATTATTTATTTGTACATTAATATAAATTACATTTTGCTGACTAAATCAAAAACAGTCACAACTCAAAATCATTATTTTGCAAATATAATCTTTTTTGTGCTCTCAAAAAACATGGCTACAAATGTGTAATCAAATAAAGTTTAACAGTACAAGAACCGTCTTCGAAAAAAGTTTACTTTCGTGTTCGTAAAAGAATCAACTGATTTAGGAAAACAAAAATAAATAATTCTGATGAGTTTTGAGTTGTGACTGTTTTTGATCTTTTGTGTGATACATAAGACCATCTCCAAAAAAATTTGCGGAATATTTAAAAACTTTTATTTTTAATTTTTTTTTTTGGTAAATCTGAACTTTGAGGACAATGACCCTACCCTTAGAGCAAAACATTGACAACCTTAAGACAAAGACATTAATACGTATATAACATTTAAAGATCCGACCATAAACGCCGAAGATACAACGAACAAAAAAAAAACAGGCGAACAAATTTTTCGGCAAAATAAAAATAAAATTGCATTTTTTTCGAAATATTTCTTTAAAACCTACCCTATATCCAAAGGCTTATGACGAACTTTTTTCATTACTTGCAAAGCAGTACCATCTAATAAACATTATTTTGTGTTTTATACCAAAATAAAAATATCTACATGTGAATGTTGTATGTATGTTTACGAAAACTAGTTGCACAAAAAAACAAGATAAAAGAAAATTTCCTTAATTTATTTCCTTCTTTGACAAGTTTTATATTTTTTTTTTTCTTCACACATTAAAAAAATCATGTCGCACAATTATTTTAATTTATTTTTCTTTCAGCCAAATTGCAATTTACAAGTTATAACATATATCATATGCAACATTTGAGGCTAATAGCAATCCCCGCTTAAATAAAAACTTCAATAAAAAACGCATTTATTCATTTCATTTTATGGCGTGGCCAAAATCATATTACTTCTCTAGGGCAAGTCCGGGGAAGATATTGGGCTTTTTGTGCGTTCGGGAAAACATTGGGGATAAAAAATTAATGGGAGTTGGTCATACATTTGATCCTTCTTGGAGCACCTTGGACCCTTAGGGGAAACTTATAAATAAATTTTTAAAATCTTCAATTGTATATAGGAACCCTCTTAGGAGATGGGGATAGCAGGTACGTATATTCAGAGAAATTGTTAAGGGAAAACAATAAATGGGCATCTCTTAGATTTTACCCCTTCACGGGCAACTCTGGTGCAGTTTTTGTGGTTTTTGCCTATTTGCTTCTATTTGACTACGAGCCATTCATCTTCATCCAAATCCTAATCTCGAAATCGAAAAGTTGTAAACTTTCCCACCCCTTTTATTCATTCTATCATTTTAAATCAAACCATGACTCCTTAAATCTAATAAGACTACAAACAGGATATCGAGTAACTTTGAATTTTATTTCTAATTTGATTGGTTATTGCACATCAAATTGTTTTTCCTGCAAAAAAATTCTTCTTTTACATCTCAGAGGAAGGAAAAAATTAAATCACCCCTTAAACTTGAAGAACATTGCAAAACAGAAGTCCGAACTTTATTTAGACTACCTGATCAATTGAATGTAATAAAGGCTAAACTCTTAGCGTTTTTTAAGGCGAATAACTGGCTGAGAACTATAGGATATTTCGACGATATATATTAGTATATATACCAATAGCCAATGCCGGACACACTTCAACTAACGGCTGCCTGTTCTACATAACTTAACCTACGTATGGCGAAAACGCTGTTCGCTTTGCAGTTGTGTAAAAAAAGAAGCTGAAGTTTCGAACTGCATTTAAGAAGGGAGTCTATGTCACATCAATCTTTACAAATTTAATTTTTGAGGAGTTAAAAGTGCTTATAAACCTACAAAAAAAAACTATTTTTTCTTAATAATAAACCATTTAAAAAATGTGACGGGTGTGACATTTTTATAAAAATGCAAAAAAATTAGCCGATGATCATTTTAAACTTTTGCGAAACAAATAAAAATAAAATATGAACCAATTTATTTATATTTAGATTATTTTTATTTTCTTTTAAGCGTAAATTTATCGAATCTTTTTTAAAAGAAGAAAATATTTTTTCCCATTTTGTGTCGTTTTAAGTGGAATTGACCTATTGTTAACGAATCGCAAGACAGAATGTTGGGAAATTTTAAAGGCGTGTAATTTATGCATAATCTAGAATATTCTGTATTTTTGCATGGCTTAAATGTTATTTATATCAGTAAAAAAGCGTACCTCGTACAGTGTTGTATAGACATAATAATAAGATCTCATTCAATATGAGACATGTGTCAAAATTTACGATTATCGTTTGGAATCTTAACTTTGGATTTACATTTGTATGATATAAAAAACTTCTCTAGAATAAACTAAAAATGCAACATACAGGCTGGCACTCCTTTTTGAGGTTATAAAAATCTTGATCATTAGTTTCATCAAAGTCTTGCTACTTTTATGTGGTAGTTTTTTTAAATTATCTAAGTGTAAATATTTTTGCGATGTTAAAATGAAATTTAAATAACACCCCACATTAGCTACATCAGATTTTCATTTCCAAATATTAGTTTCACAATATCTTCAAATGTACATATGTAAGTATGTATTTTATGAAAAGCTTTAAGTGGATCTTAATGTTAAAACTAAAAAAAACTTAATTTTTATGTAAACATTTTGCTTAATCAAAAGCTAAAAGGCCTATTTTTCTCTTAAGAAATTTTTATTAAAATTGATAAATCTTTTTAAATCACCTAGCAAAAAGAGCGTTAAAAATACTATAAAATTTTATGTTAGTTTAATTGAAAAATATCTTTTAACACACTTTAACGCCATTAATTAGTTTAACGCCTTATTGAATTCATTACCTTTCTCCTATAAATATTATCCACACATAGACATACATAAATAATGTGTTATCTTTACATCTAAAACTGCACGTAGTTTTATTTTAAATTTAAAATTTTAATCGTATTAACATTTGTATTTTTTATTAATTTTTTGTTTAAAAGCTTTGACTTTTTAATTTCGGCCAATGTTATGTTAATATTTAGACGCTTAAATTTTTATTTGCTTGACGTGACTTGTGTACTAGTGACTGTGATTTGATTAGATGTTATTTTAAAGAACTGTGCATGCGTTTATTATATAAATGTTAAACAATATTTACCTAGACTTGCATATGGGTATTTCCATTAACAAGAACGTGACATTAGAACGCCTGAATTGTATTTGGGAGTTTTTTTTTAATTTTTGAAAATTTCACTTTGGGAAAAATGGTGGTATCCTTAAAGGATTTTGTGCATATTTTGCTTGTCGAATATGCACAAAATCTTTCAAAGATATCATAATTTTTCCCAAAGTGAAATTTGCAAAAATTAAAAAAAAAACTCCCAAATACAATTTAGGCATATGAGTTATAAAGCCTAATAGAGCACTCCTTGGTCTTCATTATGCATATGGTCTATATGAGTGACAAAGAAAGACATGGCCAAATATGGACGAAATCCTTCAAAAATATCATAATTTTTCCTAAAGTGAAATTTTGAAAAATTTAAAAAAAACTCCCAAATACAATTAAGGCATATGAGTTATATAGCCTTAAAGAGCACTCCTTGGTCTTCATTATGCATATGGTCTATATGAGTGGCAAAGAAAGACATGGCCAAATATACACAAAATCCTTCAAGGATATCATAATTTTTCCTAAAGTGAAATTTTGAAAAATTTTTCAAAAAACTCCCAAATACAATTAAGGCATATGAATTGTATAGCCTAATAGAGCACTCCTTGGTCTTCATTATGCATAAAATATGCAAAAAATTCTTCAAGGATACCATAATTTTTCCCAAAGTAAAATTTTTTAAAAAACTCCCAAACACAATTTAGACATATGAGTTACATAATTTAGTAGGAAACCTCTTGGTCTTGATTAACCATCTTACGAAGAGTTTTCATAAAAAATAACTATTTTTAAACTAATTTTTTATGCTGTCTAAGAATATATTAGCTATCAGACTATTCTAGTTTTAATAAGGAATATTTCGAACACGTTTTCCATATAGTAAGGTCTGGAAACTAGGATTTATTTCCTGGAACTGACCTGTTTGATTAAGTGAATTGTTAACATGAGCTCTGATAAATGCGTAACATGGCTATATTAACTCCAAAATTGGCTTTGCTAAAAATGTTGGTTTTTGTCTCTGCTAGTTACATACGTATTTATCTTCACACAAGTTATTTTGAAGCGGGTCTAAGACCGTTATATACTTTAAAAAATCTGTGCATTGAAAATATTTTTTAGAAAATTTGTTTTTACTTCTAATTTATAAGTATATAAAAAATTTATTTGTTTATTTTTAAATTAAATTTGCGGACCTGTTGGATTACTCTATGGAACTGCTCATATGTATTCATACACTAATATGGATATTATTTTGCATTTACTTACATTTATACTTTAAAGATAATTATTTTTATTTAATCAGAAAAATGTCGAAACAGATTTTAGTTTATTATTTACGCATTTACAATCTGGACAAGTGTGCTTAAAGTGTTTATAATGGCAAGTAATTAAGGCTAAATCGTTTGGAATTTAAATGGCTTTAAATGTTACGCTAGTTTACGAATTTTTTGTCAAAACATTAAAAATGTGTAGAGATGGAATATAAATAAAGTTTTTCTTAGGAAAAGGTAGTTAAAAAGGATAATGTATAAATATACTTATTTATTTGCCCTAAAGTGTGAATTTGTGAATTTTCCCCAATAACTTCTTTAAAAAATAAATTTAATTTTAACAATAAGCTTAAGAAGACGCTATTTAAAGTTTGGAAGTTCTGTTATAAAAACGCATATTGTTATAAAATTTTACAATGGTTTTGTTGTCTTTAATAAAAAAGTTTAAAATTAAAATTATTAAAATGTCACAACAACTCCCCATACACCTTCGCCGAGTGTCCAATAGTTGGTTTGTAGCGCATTCAATTGGAATATCATATTATCGCTTATAACTGGCATTCTGCCATCAGTCTTTTGCTATAAAATGCTTTTGGATCGCAGACGGTTTATAATTTACCAAAGTTCCCACATAAAGTTGCTTTGAGACGGAATGTATCCCTGAAAAAAATATTGGACCACATGATCCATTTTTGTTGAAATGGACTAGTTACAACATGGTCCTATGTAATGCAGTTTTGGACCATGTCATTGTCAAACAAGAACTTACAGTTAAGCGACAGGTGTTCGTGTCTTAACGATCGCATATTGAGTTGTCAAAGTTGTTAAACTAAATCTGTGTGGTGTACCATAGAGTAGTTCAGAAACTACTGCGATGTAATGCAAAGATGGGTTAGGTAGTCCAGCCATAGGACATCATAGTGTTAAATGGACCATGTTTTCTACATATAATTGGGTTACTTGTGGAGTTCCCCTACTCCTTTATGAACTAGTCTGTACACGCATGTCCGGACTGGTCGCGTTTTTTGCAAGGATTTTTGCATGTGGCTTGACTAATACTAATGTATTTGCGTATGTCTGTCAAAGTTGTCAATAGTTTAATAATTTTGCTTAAAGACGTACACATGTATTATTTATTTATTTAATTTTATGAAGGGATTTTAGGGAACTTACTTGGTAACTAGATTTGTAAGTATTTATATATGAGAAACGCATTATGAAATAGACTTTGTACCACATTTTTGTTTTTAAAGGCTTGACTCTTTATTTAACTTTTTAGTCAATGCTTGGTAAATAGTTATTAAGTTAATTTTTGCCAGCACATTTGTAAGCGGGAGTCGTGAATTTGGCTATTATTTAGGCAGAAATAACTAGTTATTTAGTCAAAAATAGCTGGTGTTTCATCACTTCCTTATTACTTACTAACTTGCTTCTCCTTTTTCTAAAAACAGCTTATATTAGAAGATTTGTAAGACAGTTTGATTGAAAATTTGTAATATGTAATTCACACAAGCAATGTTTCAACAGGTTGACACGACATGAATCAACTTTACATTTAAAATACATCCCGTCTAAAAGCACCTTAAGGCCTTACCTAGGATTTCAGATTAATAAAGCAATTCTTTTGGTTCTCTATTTTTATATAAACTTATACTTATGTTAATATGAACAATATCGCTTTATAAGTTAACCTTCTTTTAATTTCTTTCTTCACTTCAAAATATACTATTAAAGCAACTTTAATTAAAATGTTTACGGAAATAATTTCGTATGCATGAGGATGCACAATAATTTTTCTTGTAAATTACTTTAAAAAAAAACAGAGAAAACATCAAAGTAGAGACTTTCAATAGAGAAATGTAAAAGAAAAAGAAATTCAACTGCATACCTGCTATGACAAAAATATTAATGAAGACAGGAAAATAAAAGTAAAAATATTAAAAACTTCATACGCATATACAAACACCCCACCATCCACGCATACACACAATTAAAATTCGACTCTTTAATGTACTCTTAACTTAATAAAATATTTCACAAAGTAATAATTGATATGTATGGCTAAACGCATGGCGCAATAATGCATCAGGTGGTGGTGATTCTACAACAACAAAATTGTGTTAAATAAAATTTTCGTTTCCGTTGGCTCAGGTGTCAGAAAAGACATGTAAAAGTAAACAACTTTGCCATCCCAGCATCGATTTATGCATGAAAAAAGTAGATCAGCTGTGCTCGTTAAACCACCTGGTCATATAATTTCACCATGGTTAAACGCAATCACATAATAAACTTGAAAGAAATACTAATTTCCAACTAGACCTGACCCTACCGCAAATAGGAGTGGAATAGCATTTAGGGAAAATGCACTAATATAGTTTTTAAAATTTTTATATGTATACATAAGTATGTATGTTAAAAAATTTAATAAAGTCAATTGAAACTAGCGATAAGCGGTTCATTATTTTACAAAGCCCCCATACAAATGTTTTTCCGGAATAAGCATTATGCGATATAACTGCCTCAAATATTACTCGATCTCCATCAAATTTTACATGTCTTTATAATATTATGCAAGTTATTATTATGTTTGATTTCAATAGGCCTATGATTTCGCATAGCTCACATAAAATGTCCTTCTTAAAGAAGCATTTTTACCCAACACTGACCAAACAGTTCCTGATAATTTTTGCACAAAAAAATACAAAATTGCTTATAACGTTTTGAAATGTTTAAAAACACAGGTAGTGCTATGTTAAAACAGTTTACATTCAGTTTGTATTCGGGTTCGGCTGAACAATAAAAATTTTACTAAAATTTAAATTCAGGTTTATTCAGTTTCAAAAAATCACGTTCGGTCGAGCTCTACTAATTAACTTTAAGAATTTGTATGTCCCACATCACACTACCTTGATCAAAGAGTTCTGATAATAAAACTTTAGCGGGTTTTGAAAAATCATTCTCTTGGCTAGTGCCGTAAAAAACCTTTTTAGTAAAATTCTTAATATACATAATAAACAGGCGAGAAAAAAATGCTTTTTTTGCTATTTTTTTCGATTTTGTGCTATTTTCGCTTTTTAACTATTTTATAATTTAACATTTTTTTAATGTTAACAATAACAAACACAATTTTATAATTTTAATTTTACTAAAGGTTTTTGGAGCAGATTTTTTATTATAGATTTATTTTTACAAATTAAATTGTAATATAAAAATCGTTTATAAATAACCCGTTGTAGTTTAAAGTATGCATTGTGTAATACATTTTTGCAAAGCCCTCATATCTATATGTAAATATTTATGTATAATATTATAATAATCAAACATGTGCTCAGTTTTGCTCGCTATTGTTAATATGTGTGTTTATATTTTAATTTAAAAAAGTTAAGAGCTCAGGCGCAAGCGCATTTAAATCAGTTTGTTTATGTTTTTTTAATTTTTATAAACAAACTTCACAAAACACACACATAACAACATAAACACATACATATGTAAATATTAGCGTACAAACATACATAAAAGTGTGTTAAAGTATGTAATAAAACTATTCAGTCATCAGCATGTTGGCATGAATGAATGAGACATTTGATTTGGTAATAACCTGCCACGCCACTAATGCATAATATTTTTGTATCTCTCTTTATGAGAAGATACACCACACATCACGATATTAACAAACAAGTAAGAAAGTTTTTGTCGGTCAAGCCCGACCATATTGTAGCCATAAGTGTGGGCTAACTTAATTTTTGGTCAAACGCTTCCTTTGGGGAGCGTGGTCAATAACACAGTGCTGCAATGAAAAAAAAACTTGTAAAACGACCTATCGTGGGGTATAGGTCTTCTTGAGTACAAATTGTCTAAAAAAATTTAAAGCCCCCTTGAATTTAAAAGCTATTTTGAAAAAAACGTTTTCAGGATTTGATTTTAATTTTTTTTACGGGGTTGCAAAGAAAACCGACTATCCTTTTAAATGATGAGCACTCTCTAAAAATTTTTTATAAAAAGTTTTGTTTTTGTTAAGTTATTAAAAGAAAACTAGATTTTATTAAATATACAAAGAAAACTTTTTCCTTATCAAAACACTCCAGTAAAGTATTTTAGAATTTGAGTAATAGGCTCTCATTATTTAGTAGGTTACAAGGTAATGAGGTCTTTACGACAGAATTATGAGCTCAGCAAGTGATTCTTAGTTGATCGATATAACTAAATGTGAGTGTTTAGATTTTATTTTTGGGCGTTACAAACATCTGCGCAAACACATAATACCCCTACAACGAATGTGTTTTTGGTATAAAAACAGGTTGTAAATTACTTACAACAACTAAAAATACAAATTAACATTTATACAGGTTGTGCTCAACAGGTGGAGAAAGTTTATTTTTTTGCTACTGCTATCGCTGTTAATTTTGCTGCTGTTGCTGAAATATTGTTGGCAAAATATTTAAAAATTTTTTTTAAATATTTTAAAGCATTAAAGCACAAATAAGTAACAAATTACTGCTTAAAAAAAGAAAGAAAAAACTATTAATAACAAAAAAAAATTGCAATAAAAAACCAAAAAAAAAAAACGTGAGTGCGGTGAGTATGATAGTCCATGTTTTAGTGCGTGTTGTAGATAACGCAGAAGAAGAAACGACTAAAATGCTGGAAGACGATAAGTAGCCAAATGTAAGGCAAACATAACCATAACCACAGAAAACAGCTCTTCGAACCAACCTTATGGGCAACACTGTATTTAATTATAGGTGACTTACCATTACGCCATAACCATGACCATAGAACTCAATTGAATTTTGGCTTTTATGGCAACGGTTATGGTTATGGCATTATGTTATGGCACGTATAATTTAAGCTGGACAACCAAAAATATGCAAAATCAAATTTTTTTCTGTGCGTCGCATTATTGCAAAAATTTGGCACCGATTTGTTGGGGCATATTTTCGCATATTTTGCGTATAACAGCATTTTTTTGACATATTTTTCCTTTAAAAGCCTAATTTTTTTTTTTGCAAAATCCGTTTTTAAAACATTTTTTTTAATTTTTTATATTAAATAAAAGCTAACGACAAATCTTTTGAGTTTTTAATGCCCCCTTTTCAAGTTTTTGTTTTTTTATTTAATTATTCATTTTGAAGCAAATGCACCCGTTTCAAAATTTTTGCAAAATTTTAGCATTAATTTGTTAGAGCATATTTTTGCATATTTTGCATATAATAAAATATTTTGGCATATTTTTTCTTTAAGACCATATTTTTTGTATAACCAATTTTTAAGCTTGTTTTGAATTTTTTTATATATTAAATTAAAAAAAAAACCTCAAAAAAAGTTTGAGTGTTCATTGTCACCTTTTGTTAGCTCTTGCTTATTTATTTTATTATTTATTTTTAAGCGAAACCCATTCTGGGGCCAAATTACGGCATCCGTGATCGAGTAAAATTGTTCGTAATATTTGCTTTTGAGATTACACATTCGTTAACGAGTAAGAGCTATCGTAATTTCTGATGATAGCATTCGTTAACGAGTACGCTATCGAGTGCTGGCTAACGAAAAGTTGTTCGTGAGGTAAACAGCATTCGAAATTTATTTTATGTGCAACAATAGACAGTTAAGGTAGACAAAATATAAGTTTTTATACAAATTTTAGTTAAAGCTATAAATAAATAAATAAAATAAACATTTTAGGACCAATATTACAAAATAAATGGAAAGCAAAAGGCTCAATTTATGGTTGATCATCCTAACTTAGCCAAAAATAAATTACCAAACATATGTTAATTTTGAGATGGTTTTTGAAACCCAAAATGAGTGCCGTCTATACAACCAATCACTAAGAAATAAAGGAAATGTTACATAAAGCTAGCATTATATTGCGATTTTATATTTACCGCCAGGAAGTTTAAATTTCTGCATGAACTCTGAGCATAAAGCAAACTGTTCTGGTAAAAATTTAATAAATTTTGCACACATCTTATTATCTATTTCTTTCATCATTTTGTTAACCGTTTTGCAAACTCCGCTCTGACTTATTCCAATTAAATAGTCATTTCCAGTGGCATGTTGAAAAGATCTACTGGCTAAAAGTGATAATGTTACGGCCAGCTGCAGCTTTGGTGGTAAGGCAGTAGACATATGTCCTTCAAAATTTAGCTCACACAGAATAAAATAAAAAGCCTCTTTTGAAACTCTTAAACGCTTAACAAACCTTAAATAATTAAGTTTTAAACGAAATTCAGTAGCTGGCAATGACAGTGGATCACTTTTAACCCGTATTTGTCTTCTTATACGCATAGTATTAGATTCATTCTCTGAGTCAGAAGATAAACACAACAAAACCAATGAAGTCATTTTTAATTTAATTTTTTTTATTAATTACTTAAAAACAATATAACAGCAAAATTTTGTGTTTCCTTTTTTAACAAAGTTGTAATTTTTTACTAAAACATGTTTTCATTCAATTACAATGCAAAAAAAATCTATTACATTCTATTTTAATTTCGATACGTGAGCTATCGAATGCGGTAATCCATTCATTCGATACGTGACGAAATTTCATTCGATACGAAAGTCTACTCGTTCACGAGTGCCGTAATTTGGCCCCTGGTTTGTTTTGATTTGACAAAAAATCGATACCCGACTAGTTTTAAGACCGTTTAGTTAAACATTATTATCATTTTGGTTTCCCCTTTTTTACTTTGTATTGAAATTTTTTGGCAATATTAATTCGTTGTTTTGTTAACGCAATTTCGGTTTATTTTTTGCCATAGTCCTCATATTCAATTCAATTAAAAGTGGTTCCAATATTGCTTTATTTTAAAAAAATTCTAAATAAAAATGTTAAAATTCTACTTATACATATTGCGAATATAACTTACCACGGGTTCCATATAAGACCAATTTCAATATATTAACTATTAAAAATCTTTTTTAAATATAAATTAGCCAAACAAATCTTCTGAAGTAGTCACCTGTTAACCTGTTTACAAGTTAACCCCACTCACAAGAGCCACCTTAAGCAGCGTACACTTTGTGCTTACGGTTGTACTCTACATATGTATAATAAAATAATAAATTGTGGTGAAGGGTATAATATGGTTTGACCGACCATAAGTTATCTATGTGCTCCATCTTATGTTTTTTTCAATAAACAACCAATGTTTTTCAGAATTGGTGTATTATATAAAAATCAAAAGTTTACTTTTATTTTTGATCAAAAAAATTAAAATCAGAAAATAATTTTTATATCTGCAAAATATTTAAGTTAGAAAAAACCATTATATCTTGCAAAAAAAATAAAAATCCAGAATTTCAAAAGCCTTAGAATATTCAAAAAAATATAGCTCAATACCATCAAGATGGTGTACTTTATTACTTGACTTTCCGATGTTTTTTTTTGTCTGTTTTTTTTTTTCTTGGAAAATTCGAAAGTAATTATTATTTTCGGTCCCTGGTTTTTTGTTTGAAATTTTTATTGGTAATACGTACACAGATATTTCAAGTAAGTGGTTTTATTTGTAAATGTAGGGTTAGTTTTATTAAATTTTTGTGTCAATTCACGTTCTTTTTAATTATTTTAATGTGAAAAAAGTTTAAGTTTTATATCTTCCAATATAATTGAGACACTGAAAGATGGATTACGGATTTAAAAAAATGACACAACTATCACATTTAATAAATTTCTATTTTTTATTTTTTAAATGTCCGGTGCGCAAAATGACAACTCGCGCGACGATATTTCATTGAATATTGTTTTTTTACACTTTGTATTATAATTTTTTATTTAATTTTGGTTTTGGTTTCAAATTTACTTAAAAGATTTTTAAATAGAGAAAAATAAAATTTAAACGCAGTTTTAAAACTATAATTGGTAAAAATAATGTTGATTTTAAGAACTCGACCTGTTCCATGGAAGTAAACAACTGCAGAAAAACTATTGTGACTTCTAAGTTTTATTTTATTATTTAAAATATTTACTTCTTTAAAAGTGTTTTAAAAGAATTAAACAAAGACATATTTATATGTTGGAAATACAGTTCTTAAAAGAATCTGGTCAATACAAAAGTTAAGAACAAGGCGGATGACCCTAAAAACCCGTCAACTTTATAGAACCTTTATCAAAAAAAAATGCATATTTAAAGAATTTTGTTGACTGCATTAATCTGGTTTAGGGAAGTATTTAAAAATGCAAGTATTAACCTTGTAAATCTTTAAACTACAAATGTATCATTTAAGTCATAAATGAACAAATTATGTCACCTAAACCACGCTTTTAGTGTGTTTTGCTATTAAATCTTGATTAATAAAATATTGGGCGCTTTACTTCCGCTTATGTTTAACCTTAAAATATTTTTTTTTCCATTAACTTAGTCATAGATAAAAATCCAAAAAAGATTTGAGAAAATGATAATTGTATGTACATATATGTATGTTTGTAAATGTTAATACACTAAAAGTAGCAGTAAATTATGTCTCCAAGATGATATTGAATAATTTACCATTTTGACGTATTAATTAGTTGTTCAAAATCCATAAAATGTGTATTTGTGCCCAAATAAGTTGGCTGAGATCAGGTTTTTAAGCGGTAATGTTTTATGTTCGTTGGTGGGTTAGCTCACTTAGTTCGGTTACGAAATCAGTCAATACTAATAAAGAGTTAAGATCTGGTAAAAGCAACGAGCCAACCATAAACAATCCACTCATTTTAAGTAAAATCACCATAAGCAACATACAAAAACATATGTGGCAGACATAATAATATTAATATAATTTTTTTTATATTTTTTTTTAATTTTTCCTAAAATAATTTTTTTTTCTTCTTGTTTTCTTGCTCTTTAATAAAAGCGAAATGTATGCGTGTCATAATAAATAAGGTAGTTTCTGTATGTAGTTGTTGTCCATGTAAGTTAATCGGCAATATACATATGTATACACGTATATCCATACAGAGTATTTCGTAATTCCATCATCAATATGCAGTTCAGATTTGGCACAAATATGTTGTTTTTTTGGCTCTTTTAGTTATGTTTTTCTGTTATTTGTTTACTTTTTTTTAATAAATAAATAAAAAATAATTTAAGATCGAAATTTTCAAAACATGCATACATATGTACATAAATATGCAAGCAAACATACAAATTAAGGTGCGCTTTGTAATAAAATGTAACGTACAAACATATAGGCATTTCCACAAAAAAACCCACTTCTTAAAAAGTGAGGTCACAAGAAAATCAGTCTTATTTATGAATGACAAACTTTAATAATAATTAAAGGTAAATAAAATTTTAGGGGCCTTTTCCTGTAACTATGTAACTTTTTTCACATTATGTTTTAACCTGAAGATTTTAATTTTAGGACAAACATTAATCAATTTTGAATAAGGTGGTGGTAACCGATTACATGTTGCCTTTACATCTAGCCTGAACCTAAACGATAACTAGGGATGTCGAACGGAAATGCCAAATCCCAAAATCCCAGAATTTTTCGGGATCGTCAAGTCCCGAATCCCGGGGTTTTAAAAATTATTCCCGGGATTTTTCGGGATTTACTTCTTTTAACATATGTTTTGCAGAAGCAATCTCATTTCAAAGCTAAAAATTTAATAACTTTATATTTAAAACACGAACATTTTATTTTAAGAATATTTTTTTGTTTTGTTGCAAAAGTAAATTTTAAAGAGTTCTTAAGTATTTCAATACCATTAAATTGTTTTAACCACTTTATATTGATCCCAATTTGAGAATTAAACACCAGTAAAACAAAAAAAAAACTATCTTGTTATAAAAATTAATTTAGTAAAAACTTTAACAAGTTTTTCTAAAGTGCATTTTTAAACAAATTTCTTTTTGCTAAGAATAAATTAATATTTCTAAGTAATGTTAATTAAAAGAAATTTACTTGAAAATCAAATTTTCAAGTCAAGTAGAATGCATTTTCGAAACCAGTTATAGATTTTCATCAACAGTACTCTTTAAACGGTAAAAGTGTTTTTGGGTGGGTGTAATCATCACCTGTTTAACTTTAATGTTGTCCAGAAAGGCAAACGGAATTTCTTTTATGCAAGTTAAGCGTAGGTTATTAATTTTATTATCTGCAAACAAAACGACGAAAAACACAAAGCCATTAACTAATTTTATTATTTTTACAACTTTACTGTAAAACAAAAAGTTTCAGTAAAAATATCAACAAAGCTACTCGTTAATGTTATTATGTTCTTGTTTACTTATGATAGTTGTTAGACTTTCTTCGAAAATATCTAAAAAAATTTACTTCAACTGAAAATCAGTACCTTTGGGTATTCGTCCAAACCAGTTAAAAAATTTTATATTACAATCTTAACTCATTCTTCATTTGAAAATAACTTTACGGAATTTTTCTTAAACAACTTAGTTCTGTAATAAGGTGTACTTAGGATTTTTTAACTTAAGTCTAGTAGGGATTACTTCAAAAAATCAAGCAGAAAAAAACTTGTTTTTTTTTTATATATTTTAACATTTAAAAAACAAAGTTTCTAAGTAGCTAAGATGGTTGCGCACTGGTGTTGCAGTTCGAAGAGTCCCAGGTTCAAATCCCAGCTACCGCAAGTACAGAAAAGTACTAGATATTATAAAAATCCAATAGAATTACCTAATAACCACAAGTATCCATCTTTGGGGTTAATCTTTATAAAGGAGTTTTAATAGCACACGTGCTGGCAGTGCTTGCTACTTAAATTGCGAAAATAACTTATCCTTAGCTGAACTTGGCGTGTGTTCTTCTATAGCCTCAAAAAGAGCAACACTTTATTTAAAATTTAATTTAATTTTTTTTACACTAAAGCTTAATTACTTTAAACATAAACTTTAAGCAATTATTCAAAATAATGGAATTTTTAATTAACAAAAATTAACACTAATAAAAGATTAAGCAATTAGAAAGAGCAAAATACTTTTGTGGCCTTTTTTGAAACAAGGTGAAATGAGAAGCAGCAACAGAAACGCTTTAGGTAATTATTGTTAAACTTTGTTTAAGCTTATTTGAATTTTGGCAATAATTTTTTTAACGTTATTGCCACTTACATACTTATCTTTAAAACCAAATAGACAAACACAAGATATTCTATTATGTTATATTGTCATAATGTTATATAATTTGACAATGGTTTAAAAGTCCTTCAGCAACTATTGGACACTCGGCGTAGGTGTATGTGAAATTTTTATGACAATTTAATAAACTTAACATACGATATAGTATTTTTTTAGAACTAGTTTTGTATGAAAAAGCACAACAAAGTTTTTTTAAACCATTGTAAAATTTTATAACATTATGACAATAGGGCATAATAGAACACCTTGTGAACCCCCTAAATATCTCAAAACTTTTAGGACATTTTTTTTTAACAGTATTCAAATTCTTTTACTTGATTTTTTAAAGTCAGTCTGCCTGTTAAGCTACAAAATTTATACAAAATTTTTTGAACATCGTTTTTAAAAATGTTGCATAATAAAAATTTGCTATAAAAATATAGTAATAAAATAGAAAACATGTACATGTACATCTTTGTTTTAATACAGAAAGGCCCTAACTCGTATTTTTTATAAGCCCAAATTAACGTTAGTTTTTCGATAAATGGTCTGGTTATAAACCATAATTAGCCAAAAAAATCTTGACTTCAAAAATACGAGTTAAGGCCTTTCTATATTCGGGTAACAATGTATGTATACATATGTGGGCTCATTAAATATACCGCTTAAAGAAGAAAGAATTAATGACTTGTATTTTAACATAAATTTACATATTAGTTTAAATTATTTTTCGCTGAATTTTCATACAAACATTTGTATAAATATTAGGTAATACGTTAAAAAAAAAAAACATTGTATTAATATAATATTACATAAACATTTTGCAAATGGCCAAGACACACAAATATACTTCTGATGGCATTGTTTTAAATATAAAAAAGTTTAAAACCTGAAATTTTGATATTTTTTAAATATTTTCCTTAACCTTGACCATTGTGCCAAAAAAAGACTAAAAGATATAAAACAGAAACACTAGTTCATATTATTTACCAAAAGATAAGCATAATAAAAATGATCACAAAAAACCTCATCTGCGACATAAAAACGTAAAATTCATTTTTCTTTCTTTTAAGTTTAAAAAAAAATTAAAACAACTTTTTAAAAAATTAAAATTAAAAATTCCTATTTGCTTTATGTAACAGAAGAGTGATTAAGACAAATTTACACACAAGATTTGTTTTTTAAACAAAAACATTTATAAAGGCCCTCTTTAAAAAAAACCCCTTTAAGTTCTAAACGTAGTATATTAAGAGTAATTAAGATTAAGGTATTGAGATAATTTTGAACACTTTAAAATACAGCATTCAAATTATTTGTATTGTGTAAGCTAAGTCAATGATTTATAATTGTTTTTAACGAATTATATCGAATTCAGAACCTCCAAGTAAATAAAACAAACGTAAAACAGTTTATTCTAATTTCAGTTTGTAAACTTTTTCAAATGCAGAAAATCTATTGATATATATTGCACAATTTTTAGTTCTCTCCATGCTAATTTAAAGTAGAACGACAAATAAAAAAACACACAAAACTTGTAAGGCGGTGTAACCGCTGTGTTTGTTTGTGTTTAAAAACAATTTCGTATGAATGTAAAACATTTTACAATTGTCTACAAGATCAAGATAAATTTTAACAAACTATTTGATTGTTTAAACTATTTTGTTGTTTAAAAAATTATTTCCGTTATGACCTTCCTACTATTGTCTCGAATTTATGTTTTTTTTTTCGAAAATGTAAAGATAGGTTTAGAAAAACATTAATTGTTTGAAATATGTAATTAGAAAAGTATATTAAATATGTATTTACAAGTTATGACCCTTATGAATTAATTTATCTATCTTATCTTGTGAAGAGTGTGAATATCTATTGGAATTCATTTATTTGTTTGAAACATTTCATATCAAAATAAATTATGAAATTGAATTTATATATTTACATCAAGTTTTAAAAAAGATTTTTTGAAACATATTTTTATTTAAAATTTTTAATGTCACATCATTAGAAGCAGAATAGTTCCTAGTATTTTTTATTTTGATTTGAAAAAATTTTACTAACTATATTGTTTTAGAGTAACAAGCTTGTAGAAGTATTAGTAGCACTTGTAGTAGAAGCAGTAGAAGTATTGTAGTATCTCCTTGTAGTAGCAGTAGTAGTAGTAGTAGTAGTAGTAGTAATAGTAGTAGTAGTAGTAGTAGTAATAGTAGTAGTAGTAGTAGTAGTAGTAGTAGTAGTAGTAGTAGTAGTAGTAGTAGTAGTAGTAGTAGTAGTAGAAATAGTAGTAGTAGTAGTAGTAGTAGTAGTAGTAGTAGTAGAAGTTGTTGTTGGAACTCTATTTTCCAAATATTTGCATAAAATCATGTTGAAATAATAAGGTGACCTCGTCCCTACAACAACAACTTCCTGTAAAAATTTAGCATACATTTTGTTGTTGCTAAATTCTAGCTTCGTTGTCAAAAATGTTGCTATCACACAAACACACAGTGTACACAACCATTATATAAAATAAAAAGTTTGCCAAGCTAAGCTAGAAAACATATGGCGGAAATAAGTGAGCTGATCAGTTGCTCCTACCTTGTTCGATGTACCTTGTAATAAATGTTCAAAATTTGATTAAAATTCAAATTAAAATTATATATAAAATGGCTTATGCAGACGACATCGTGGTTTTGGAGACGGGAAAATACTTTTCCACCACGGGCGAGGTAATGCAAAGTGCATTATCTGATCTGTCTGCTTGGGCCAGGGACTGGGAATAAACCCAGAGAAGACGGAGGTAGTTCTCTTCACCAGTTATACAAAGGGGCAGACTTTGAGCTGTCGGAGCTTGACGAGGTTAAGCTGAAACTAGCGAATAGGGCTAGGTATCTGGGTATCGTCCTGGATGGAAAGTTATCTTGGTGGGCGAACGCGGAGGAGAGGGTTAGGAAGACTCTAAACGCCTATTATGCCTGCAGGAGTTCCATAGGTAAGAACTGGGGGCTGCAACCGGTTATGGTGAACTGGATTTACACATCCGTTTGGTTTATGGCCCTAGAGCGGGGTGACATAAGGAAGCTGTTATCAAAGGTCCAGAAATTTTCTGTACTAGGAATTGCGGGAGCAAGGAAACGTACATCAAAGGCAGCGCTGGATAACATTTTACATCTTCCTTTCATTGAGGATTACGTTGCTGGAATGGCGACAAGGAGCCGAGAGGCTGTATGAGGGGTGTGCAGTCTTCACTGATGAATCAAAGATGAAGGCGGGCACCAGGGCTTGTGTCTATATAATGGACACAAGAGTAAGGATGTCATACAGACTTCCGGTCAGCGTTTTCCAGGCTAAAATTCTGGCGGTGGCGAGGGTCGCGAAATTGAAGAAGGCGCGGATGAAAGAGGGGACGTGACAATCTACGTTAATAGTCTGGGCGCGCTCAAGGCTCTAGAGGGACATTATTTCAGGTCTAGACTTGTGGACGACCGTAGATGTGCTCTTAGGGCGATCATGGCGACACACAATGTTAGACTCTGCTAGGTTTCGGGTCATTGTTACGTTTCCGGCAATGAGACTGCCAATGAGCTGACAAGGGGATCGGCCCGGGATATCGGACTTGGTTGTGAGCCAGTGAGGCCACCTTTGGGTTTCTATTATGGTCTGATAGAGACTTAGGTAATTATATAGGTATATAGGTTATATAGGTAATAGGTAACAATATAAGCACTGACCTGCTCCTCAAGGAGAGCAGGGGAGCTTTCAAAGGCATTATTGGGCACTACGATATGAGATATATGACGAGCAAATGAGACAGGAACTCTCCGGATTTCTGCAGGTTGTGCGGCAATTAGGAGTGGATAAAGACGGTAGAACACCTTGCCTGCCACTGCTTTAGGCTGCAGATCCGCCGGCAAAGGCGGTTGGGAGGGCGCTTTTTGGATAAAATTGGTGAGGTCTCTGCTGTGGGCTGGGGAGCATCATAAAAATCAACAAGGGGGTTGGGTAGCTTAATAGATAGGTGGTTCAGCGCCTACGATAGCCGACTTTTTTTGACTTTTTGCTGACAGGATCTAGGTGTGACATGTCGTCGGGTGGTACTGGTTTGTTACACGAAACACTTAATGTCACAAATTCAATACGAAACAATTTTATTAAAACTTAATAAAACCACTAATTTTTGATTTTTTATTATTTTTTTATCCATACGGATGCTTTAAAAAGTGATAGTATTTTCCAAAAAAAATTTACAAAAGAGTTAAACTATATAGCCCCAAATAATACGGCAAGTGGCAGCTAACAACAAAATAATTTAAAAAAATTTTGACTTTATATCCAAAAGGTATGTATCTACTATTTAGCTTTTTGTTGCTGTTGTTTTAATATTTGCAAGCGAAACGTTTATTAAAATTGCTTTTGATTAGTATACGGCATTATTTTGCTAGTACCCCTTATTTTATTTTTTGGAAATAAAGTAATTAAAAATTAATTATAATAAAAACGTGCCATTGTAATAAAGATAAACTCAATTATTGTTAAATTAATTATTTGTGCGGTCATTTTCCAATATGTATATTTTAGGGCTCCAATAAAAGAGAACGGAGAGCTGAACAAACAAACTTTTCTATAAATTTTTTATCAATTTCAACTTGAAAATGTCAAAATAATATTTTTTTAACCAGCAAGATTAGTTATCTTTTTATTTAAATATGTTGGTACTTATGATTTCTATAATCATAAAACTATATGTAGTTGTCTTATTTTGAGACAATTTCTTTGGGTAAGAGCTTGAAGAGTGTTGCCTTTCCTTAAACGAAAATATTATTTATACATTTGTATGTAATTTAGAACCGATAGCAAGTTTTTCCTTTCACCCTTTGCGATCTTATTTATAGAGCCTTACCGGATTAAGCCCGAACCCATAATTTTTATTAAACTTTAAAAGGTTACATTTTTAAAATTTTTTTTATTCATTTAATAGCAACAAAAAGATACAAACTTTTTAAAATTTAGAAAAATACATTTATTTGTATTTTTCAATAAATAAAATAAATTCTAAAACATGAGTATGGTTTATGTTCGGTAAAGTTTTTCAAAAACGCCGAACCCTTAACAAAGGCAGAACACAAACTTTTGCCGAACTCCGAGCCCGATAGCTTCAAGAAAAATAATAGTGGGATCGGCATTCGAATAGGAAATATAACGATTTAATGTTATGAAATCAAATTTTGAAAATTATTTCAGCGATAAAACTAAGAAACTTTATTAATATTTAACTGCATTTAAGGAAAAAATCTAAAGGATCAGTACCAATTTCTAACTCGTTCTTTAAAAATTTTTCAATATTGTTTTTTAAGAAAAAAAAAATGCTATTTGAACAGCGGCAAGATGGGCAGTACAAGGTACTCTCTTCCTAGCACTTATAATGTCCACACCATCATATAAAACCCTCTTCACGATGAAAAAATTTGTATTTTTTTTTTAATGGTATATTTACTCTTTATATTTTAAGCGTAACCCAAAAAGATTCCTTTAATTTTTCATTAAAAGTAAGACCTTCAAGCGATTCATTTGACGCCATTTTTCCCTCAACTGATTTTAGAAATTTTAAGATTTTGTAATAAAATTCTACTTACCTTATTTTTTTACCGCTTGGCCTGCAAATTTAACTTTTCTTGAAATCACAAGCTTTTTTAATATTACATTTGGATAGTCCAACTAGCAGTCCTTTTAATGCACCTGCTTTGCTGGCAATTCCTCTTACAACAACACTCTAAATGAAGCAATTTATCAACTGAATAACTTCTTTGGAATGCTGGTCTTTTATATTCATTTTTAGCAATAAAGAAAAAGTATATAAAGTTCTATATCACAACTTGATAAAATTAATTTTCAAATTTTTTAATATTTATACAGTGTAGAGCCAAAGTTCAAAGCTAATTTTTTAGAGCTTAATTATTTTTTAAATGTTAATTTTGTTTAAGAAGAAGTTTTATACGGGCAATTAATTAAATTCTTGTTTCATATGAAAAAATGGTTAAAGATACTAATACCTAGATACACATATCGCGGAATATTGTTGTAAATATTTTTATTGTTTTGAACCATAACAATTGTAAATTTTTATATGGTAAAGGTGAAGTTGCAAAACACTTTCGCTTACAAATAAAAAGGATACAATTAAAATTTATATATATACATGTATTAAATTTTTTCTGTTAATGCGGGGAAAATCATTTCTTCAGTATGTGTTAAGCATTATTAAATTAAAAATTATTTTTATAAAAATTAACTAGAAAGTAGTAGAAAAAAAAATTCGGTAAAAGGTGGAGTTTGGTTAATCTTCCGGGTTTGAAGTTTTAACCGAACGAACTTTTTCTGAAAATCTACTTGTTGCACAGAAAATACAAAAATGTCCATTTTGAGGTAAACTATTTTAAAAAACAGGATTTTACTGCTGTATTATTTGGAAAAAAAAAATATTTGAATTTTTTTATTGCATTATTTTTGCGTAATTATTTAAAATATGGATTATTTACTGTATGAAAACTCATAGTGTGACTACTAATATCATGAATATGGGCCTTAAATTATATTCTTGCTAACCTTATGAGTTAAGCAATTTTTTTAGAGCTATGTTTACACCACCTGAGTTATCATCCGAGTTTCACAACCAAGACTCAATTGTATAGTGTAATAACATGTCTGTTTTTGTTTGTTAATATTTTTGTCTAACCTTAGTTGAGAATGGAACGCATTCTAATGTCTAAATTTTAACTGTAAGTTTTTAAAATTAAATGCTTGTTGTTGTATTGCCATATACTTTTTACCAGTTTGACAACTTTTATAATTATCCGACTTAATTTAATTCCTTAAACGTAATGTATTACTAAAAATAAAAAAGTCACATTGGTTTTTGACACTCATTACAAATTTCCTTTCAGAAGAAAACTCAAGTGGTGTAAATATAGCTTAACAATTACAAGTATGTAAATAAATTTATAAACAAAATTATATTTAATCGATAGCATAATAAAATTTTGCACAGACATTAATAATAAAATGCTGATCTGTCCAAAATTTGTTCAACTCCAAGGAAGGATATTCCTATCCTTTAGAAATTTTTTTTTAAATAAATAAAAATTGAGCAAAAATAATAAATTTTCTTGTTTAATTTGGCACAGATAATTCAATTGAATAAGTTTACATTGACCTAAAATTCGATCAGTTTAACTCAAAGGAATCGTGTCCTTCTTTTTAAAATATATTGCCATAGCAAAGAGAAAAACATTTGGAGCTTAATAAAATTTTGTGCGGACATTTGTAATAACATGATTTATGATCCTTTCAAATATCTTTAAATTTCGAGCAAGGATACGCTTACTTTAAAAATTTATATTTTTTTAAACAAAAATGAGTAAAAATAATAATTTCCCTTATAAATTTGGCTTACTTACTTTGATTCCAAATTGCCAATAAATGTTATTTTGGGCTAGGCAAACAATTTAAGAACATGGCCCTTCCTCGACAGACAAAGCTTACTATGCTAGAGACTTATTCTGCCTAAAATATACGACGTGAAGGAATGTCCACTTGCATAAGCATATAAATATGTTCTTGGAGTGCTTAAGAAAAAAAAAATACTTTGCAAGATACATGGACCAAACTGCGTGGGCGGAGAATATCGGTATGGTGCGAGCCAAGAGCTGTGTTAGCTATTTATCGACATCGATGTACATAGGTAGTTAGACGTTTTAAAATTGAAAGACTGCGCTGGCTCGAACATCTTGTGTGAATGAAGGAAAATGATTCAGCAATGAAGGCGCTTTAAATATGGTTCTAAAGGAAGACGTAAAAGGGAACGACCGAAATTGCGTTTGAAACAGCATGTTCAGAAAAAAATTTCTTAACTCAACGTGAGAAATCGGAAAAGTGCAGAAGACTGAAGCGCTTGGATATCCGCTCTTAGTTCGGCCAATGACTCTAATCGATTGCTATAAATGGCCAACAAGTAAGCAAGTAAATTCTAATGCTAAACATAAAAACAACATATTCCGTTAATAGCAAAGATGTGAACTATTAAACTGCAAAACGTGTGGTTTTATTTAAAATTAAGATTAATTTAGACAACTAAGGTAGTAAATTTTTTAAGAAATTCATCTCTAATTAAATAGTTCTCTTTTTAAAACAAATAGTCATTGACAATTTTTATTTTACTATATTTATGCAGCATAATTCAAACTACTAGAAGTAACATTAATAACTGACCTAAAAAGGTTCTAATAAACAATATAAGAGATCTAAAATGATAACCACCAACAATAATTTTCTTTTACTTTTAATGTAATAAGTAGTGTTAAAAATAGTGATTAAAAAATTTTTTAAATATCTTAAGAAGACACACTTGCGTTAAAAAAAAAAATTTTATACAAATACATAGGTATGTAGTAAAAAAAGTTAGTGGTTAAGTAACGGTAACAAATATTTTTCATGTGCATTACTATTTTAACGCAAATTAAATATAAATACCTATTCATAAACAACTTATTGTTCCCTAAAAATATAGCCTGAGACAATAGATGTCAAACACGTACTTCATGATACAGACAATATTGTAGTCCCAAACACAGGCTTTTATTTATTTTCCTTTTTTTTTTGTTTTTTTTTTATAGAATGTATTGGGTATGTCTGTCTTTTTTATCGTTAATAAATTTACTGATTAAAAACGCAATTTACCATCAAATAGGTTTTAACAATAAAAAAGTTACATACCTTTCTTTGAACATTGTTTTTTGATCTTAATTTCATTTCTCATCACATTTATAATAGCAAATGTATGGATTTCATTCAGCACTTTTTATTTAATTTTTATTTACTTAATAAAACAATATCATATGCATTATACATAATTTAGAAAATAATAGTTTATTTTTGAAATTAACACTTTAACAACACCACTCCAAAGCTTATATGTAGTTATTTTGTATTATTTATATTTATTTACGTTAAAACTTGGTTGGTTGATTCGATAATAAACATTAGGTCTGTCTGCGTACTTTTCCAGTAGCAAATACTCAGTAATATTTTTTGGGAGAGTAAGACCAATTTTTCTCTGTCGGCTAAAAATATACCAAAAAGTACACAGACAGTATCCAGTAAAATTTTGCAAGAAAACAGCTGAATGGTGTATAAACAATCCAAATAACAAAGCAAAAGAATTTTAGCATATGTGTACGCGGTTAATTATTTGCATATTTGGACGTTTCTAGCAATAAGTTAAATGTTATGTTTATTATAAATTGTTATAAACGTTAAAAATCAACACAATTCTAACTATTGTTAAATTTCAATTTCTTTTTTCGTTTCACAAAAATTATTTCATTCAATTAGTAAATAAAAACAGCTGTTCAAACTAGTTGCAAAATCTTGCAAGAAGAAATTTCTCCAGTAACATTTTGCAAGTTCTCTTACTTCCAACTGTCAAAAAATTTTCTTTTTGGCTCTCTCGCTGCAAGAGATTTGGAGTACGCAGACAACATTTTGTAAGATTTTGTAACATTTTGCACAAAATGATACAAAATATGTGTACGCAGACAGACCTATTTTTAGGTTGTGCATAATTTGGTCTTACACACTTTAAATTTTTATTTTTTTACTTCGTGTTTTCTATAAACAACAATTTTACCAACAGTAGCCAACAAACTATAATCGGGTAAAAACGTAAAAAAAAGTTTTATGGGCAGCGCGAAGACACTGTTTTTAGCCAATTTAATTTTATTATATAATTCTTAATTATTTTCGTTTTCAATATTGCTTATTATTTATACTAAAATTTGTTTTAAAGAATGGAGATGTTACAAATTATCTTCCATGTTTTGTTTATTAAATATATTTTTCACCTTTGAAATTTTGGTTGTGCAAAGATTTTTTCAATGGGTATTTTTTTCTTTTTTATTGCGTTTGATTAGACATACATTTATATTTCTTAAGTTTTTGCACCATTCTTTAGTTGTTTCAGTTTATTAATAATTTTATAACCCTCAAGATGTATAATTAGACATTAAATTATCCTTTTTGTGTTTGTGGCAGACACTTTTGCACTATTTCCTTAACAAATTTATTTATTTTTCCCCGAATCACACGTCCAACAATCACAGCTGTTCCGTTCGAACTGTCAGTGAATGCCAGAAAAACATTCTTCGACACTTTGACACATGGTACAATTACCTTAAAAGCATAGCTGCCAGATAATTTTGGTTCAGTATCATCGAACTTTAGGCAAAGGATTGTCAAGTTAGGTAACAAACGGCGCTACTGATTTACCGGGGCCCCATTCGGGAGGCATTTTCTCTACGAATGCAAAAAGTACAAAAAATTAAAAGATGAAAGCATAGCATAAACAATAAATCTGCATTATTTCAAAGCCATTTTCCATCGTGTTGTTTTTTTTTTTAAATTTTAACATTCAGTTTAATCAAAATTTTAAACAGATTCTGTTTATTATTTGTTAACCTTATTTTCTTTAATCTTTCAAAAGTGTAAAAGTTACGCCCAAGCTTGTGCATTTAAACTGCACTTAAGTTTGACCCTAAAAAAAATTTTAAAGGTTGATTAATAATGTGCAGCATATGATAAGCCATGCTAGTTTCTCTACATACAACAGTAGCATAATAAGTAAATCATAAAAATATCCAATTCATATCGATTGCACTACGCCTAACGATTCGAAAATGGGTGAAACATACAGATAGGGGATTCACAAGGTGCTCTATTTGTCATATTGTCATAAAATTTCCACTATGGTTTAACAACATTTGCCAACTATTGGACACTCGGCGCAGTTGTATTTGGAGTTGTTGTTACAATTTAATAAGCATATTAAACGTCGTAGTATTTTTTTAAGAACTATATTTGTATAAAAGTCAACAAAAGCATTGTGAATCCCCTATGTATAATCACAAATCTTTACCATAATGTTTCTTATTTACTTAAATTTTAAGTGTGGCACCTCTATTGAAGGCGCGATATAAATTAGCTGGTTGCTGTGAAAATTTACAATTTATACATTTTTGACAGTAGCGTTCAAGAATTGTGATTTGCAAAATAATCTTCAGTTTATAGGAATCATTTAGCAGGATATTTTAAAGATACATTTCATATTTTACAAAATAAAAATATTAGCAAAATATAATGGCGCAAACACCAGTTAATGTATCTAGCTACTTAGCCAGTCAGAAAAAGACTACTAACAAAGAGATGGCTAACGAGTGGGCAGCTTTGGAAGACCTTTACAATGACAAGTAGGTTTTTAAGCAAAATATTTTTTTAAAATGATGTGTTTAATTTTTTTTAGATTATGGAACGAATTAACAATTAAACTAAATAAATTTGTGCGAGTTGATGCGATGCAAGACGAGGACGCACTGTTGCAACTATACAATAATTTTCTTCAAACATTTGAAATGAAGTATGGTGTACTAACTTACAGTACTAGTAAGGTTATGTTGTTATGTTCATATGTTTTGTATAATTTTTAGGATAAATCCTTACGGTTTGGTGGAAATTATAGAAGTAATTGTTGACCACATATCCGATAAAAAGGAGGCTGTCGAGTTTTTAAGTAAAATCAAGGAAAAAGTTAAAATCTGTGATGAAGCTGTTTGGTATGTTCAGGTGAGGTTTAAAGAAGTAGTTATGGGAATTTAAATACCTACATAGGAAAATTGAGCTTGTAACGGCATTGAAAATTAATATATCAGTGGTTGAACATATTCTGCAGGCTTGCAAAACTTACCTCTTCGACCTTATCCGGCTATGAAAAATTCTCTTTAATACCTATAATGGGCATATCAAAAAAAAAATTAAATTAAGAGTTGACTTCAAATACTGATTTTGTATGAAAATTTTGTTAAAGAAACCTGTTAAACTATTTTTGTTTTTGGATATACCCGTAAAAGTTGGACACAGTATTAAATATAGATCTCTGTATATTTTTCAGGTCCTTCAAGGCAACATTTATTTAGCAGACCTAAAAGACTTGGAGGCTTGTAAAAAGATCATCGAAGAGCTACACGAAATATTGGAAGACGCGGGTAATGTAACACCAGTCCATGGCAAATACTATATGCTAGCATCCCAATACTATCGTCACGTTGGAAAACACAGTGATTACTATCGCTGTGGCTTACAATTTTTGGGCTGCTCTATTGATGAATATCCCAAAGATCAATGGGCGGAGCAAGCATTCTTTTTGGGTTTGGCTGCTTTGTTAGGAGATGGTATTTACAACATCGGCGAATTGGTAAATATAAATTGATAAAATTTTATTAATACTTTGTAACAAATGTTTCATTTGCAGCTCGCCCATCCAATTTTGACCTCACTTAATGGAACGGAAAACGAGTGGGTGGTAGAATTACTTAAAGCTTTTAATACGGGCGATATAAAAAAGTATGCTTATAACACTTTAAATTACTACAGTATTTATAAAATATTTAATATGGATATTTAGGTTTAACGAAATGACACCAGTGTGGTCGAAAATTCCTGATTTAGCCGCCCAAGAAATTAAATTACGGCAAAAAATCTCTCTTTTATGTTTGATGGAAATAACTTTCAAACGATCTGCAACTCAGCGCTCAATTTCTTTCGTTGACATTGCAAATGAAACACAACTGCCTCTGAAAGAAGTTGAATTATTAATTATGAAAGCTTTGGCCTTAGACTTGGTAAAAGGAGAAATTGATCAAGTCGCTGGCGTGGTAAATATGTCATGGGTAAGCTAGTAAAAATACGTGTTTTAAGAAAAGCTACACTTTATAAAAAAAACTCCTTTTACGTTCAGGTTTTACCTCGTGTCTTGGATCGTCCACAAATCGCTGGTATGGCCACCACTTTAGATAATTGGATGTCAAGTATTAATTCTATGGAAAAATTAATGGAATCACGTGCGGCTGAAATTCTTACCAACTAGTATACTGCTTGCAATATACAGAAAAACTAATTTAATAAAAAAAATAATGCATTTTATAAATATGTTTTATTTAACAAAAAATTAAAAACTGAAATAACTTTTTATTCTGGGAATAACTATTTTGCTTTCAACTTTATTAAAAGTGTATGTGCTGACCTTTTTTTACTTTTAAACTACGAACTTGAAGGTTGATGTAACTAACTTTGAATGCAAAATATTGGTTAAACTTTACTTGAACACAAAATAGGCTTTAATTCAAGTGGTTTACAAAAATATACATAATTAAAATCTTAAAGCCTTTTAGACATTTTGATTCATGTTTTTCGAAAACAGGACAAATTCGCTTTTTTAGTGAAACATTTTTAACGTTAAGAGAACATTTTTTCAAACATGAAAAGCGAGGCAAAATTGACGTCGACTTGCAAGCTCCTTAATAATGTAACGGTTTATTTCCACAAAAATATTAGCAAAATGGCGACGTAAACTCATGCCTCCAAACTAAACCCGATTTCGGATTAAGTTGATGACCGCGAACTAAACTGACGCAGCTGAAAATTGACGACGACATTAACAACTACTTTCGCAATAAGTAGAATTATTGTTATTTAAATTTAAACTCTAAATTGGTACTTTATTTTTTAAAAGGCAATTATTTAAAAAATATTAATTTTATTTTAAATTTGGTTCGTTACAATTCCTAATAATATTTTTTAAATTTATTAAATATTAATATAGTCAGTATATATAACATAATTTTTTTTTAATTTAATAAGGAACCCAATTTATTACTTGTGCTTAGGTAATGGTTAAAACTATTTAAATGTGAGTGTTTGACAAATAAGTATGTACATATGTATGTTTATGCAATGTACAAAAAAGAATTTTTAATAAAAATTTAAGTTAAACTTAATATTTTTTATTGACCCCAAAGTCATTGCTCATAAGTATATTAATAATTACGTATTATTCAAATGTTTACACAACGCAGTTTACGTTCCGGTATTCTTGATGTAAATTCGAAACTGGGCGGCCGTCTTATTTCCTCATGAGAATCCCGTCGTATCCGTTCTGTGTTTACACCCATAACAGACCGAAGTGGTATTTTGCGTCTATGCAATTCCTGCAGCACTAACCCTTCTAATTCAAATAAATGCTCATCCACAACGTCGGGTATTTCTTCGTGCATAAACTTTGCCAAACGTAATAGATATTCAGCATTATGGCCACTAGGTCCCTCGCAGTCAACAATTTGTCTTGCCACATGTTCCAGCCTGTCTTCACCCAACCAGTGTTCACTCTTGTTGTTGGCGACATAAACTAGAACTTGTAATGCTTCACCACCGAAGGGTGTATCATTAGATGCGATGCGGGGATAGAACTTAGTATCAACAGTTGTGTAGCCACCTAAAATTGCAAAAATGTGTGTATATATTGTTAAATTTATGTATATTAGTTAGATTTTTAAACAACTGACTAAGATTTCAAAAATACAAATTACAGTCCGCCAAATAATTAAATTATTTTTTATATGATAAATAAATAAGTAAAATGATTATCGTTTCAATAAAAATTAAATATTGTTTACTTGAAAACTTTTTTTTGACACTTTAAAAATTTAAAAAAAAACATTTCTTAGTTTTTTAAGTAAACAATTTAAACTCGTTAAAAACTTTTTAGAGAGTTTCTTATTTCTTATACTTTTTTTCTAATCCTCTAAACTTTTACGTCCATATGCATAATTATTATAGGTTTATAAAAGGCTTATTTGAAAATTTTCAATGGAATAGTTTTCAAATAAGCCTCAATAAATGTTAAGAATAAAGGCCTTAAACAATTTTTACACGTTTCAGAATGAATCAAACAATTTATATACAAGTTAAAGAAAAAATAATACAAGTTGGTATAAAGATAAGATCTGAAAACTAAAAACTAGTTTTTTTTAGCGATTAAAAGCAATTATGCATACTTACCTAATGTGCATTCTCGCTGTTTCAAATAATTTAGAGCCGTTTGCCCTGTTATTCTATAGGCACAGCCCCATGTGATACCCTAAAAATAATACAAAAGCAGCACCAAGTTATTACAAATATATTCTATTTTTTATGGCAACAATTTTTAATTAAAAAAATCATTAAATTTAATAATAAATAAATATGCAAGAAATTTGCCCAAAACTTGCTTAACATGGCAAAATAAAATTATTTTTTATTTAAACAAAATCACTAGCAACAACTATAGCTATGTTTAATTTTAAAATCAGCTAATCAAAAGAATTAAACTTATAGCCAACACGATATTACCAAAAAATTTTATTACCTAATTTGCTTGTTTAATAATTTAAAAAAAACTTTAAATTTACACGAAAAAAGTTTTGTTGGGTTATATTTCCTAAAAATAGAGTATAAATTCAATTCAGAAAGAGGGCAAAATGGCAGTTACTAAGTTTCTTAGTTAATATGCTCTAAAAATTTAGTCATAGCTACTTATCAACTTTTTTTAACTAAAGACGTTAACAAAGTATATTGTTCTTGAAATTTTAGCAAAATTGCCCATTTATTTAATTTAAATTAATTAATTAACAATGCATCAAAGAAAAATTGTCAACATAATATTATAATTTGTTTAATATTTGTATTAAATATGTATTATCTTATATATGTCCATAAGTAACAATTATTGATATTCTCGTTTGCCAAAGGGGCAAATTCGGTTCTAACGTTGAATTAAACGTGAAACAAAACGTTTATTACAAAAAGGAAATAAGGCCCTTGGACGTTAATGTTTTTCCAAAATAGATAAAAAGTTTTTGTATGTAAACCGCGAAACCGAATTAGATCTCTTTGGCATACCTGACGGACATTTAAGATCCGAATGATATCAATTTTTTTCATGATGGCTTCATTGTATTAAGTGTGATGGGGAAACCGAATGAAGTTCCAATACCGGCAGTAGAACAAGATACACCAACTGCTGCACATTAAAATGCCGGCACGTACCACGGAGGATAAGGAATTATCTTGTTTGCGTCAGTACAATAATGGACGCTATTTTCTGATCATTTTAGTCCGCTGCTCACTGTCCCTTGGTATTAAGGCCGCTAAAAAAACTAACCTGGCAACAAAAGACTGTTGAAAAAATATTCTTAAAAGATTCTTTTAAGATGTTACAAAACCATAAACCCTTACTTTTTACGTCGTGTACTCGAGATGTATTTTTTAAAACAATTAAAAAAAATTTAAAATGTATTTTGTTCCTCCTTCAACATCTACGTTTACGTACTTAATTTTTTTAGATATTTTTTTAATGACAGAAAGTTTTTAAATTCACACAAAAAAAAATTAATTACCAAAATTTTAAACAATATAGCGTTGTTTGTTTTTACTAGTGTTAGAATGAAAGCCGAGACGTTGTTTTTCATTTAATAAGTAACGTTTATTATTTTTAAGTATTTAAAAGAAATTATAATTTTAGTTTGCACTCTTGCGATTTAACCAAATTGAACGTTTTCAGACAACCGACTCTACTTATACATGTTTGAACAAGAACATAAAAAAATCAAGATCACAAGGGAAAAATGTTTAGTGTTGTATTTTCTTATGAGGTTACCAGATGGCTCTAACAGTCGGCCGTTCCTGGCAATCATCGTCCTCGATGCTCGTCATCTTCGTCAGGAGCGTTATCTGGATTAAGTTCGGATGATTCATCATCAATCAATTGGCACCACGGTTTCAAACCATCAGAGGAGTGGACTGAAGTGTAGTGACGTGTTTTACGTTTTGATGCAGGTAGATCCTCTATGACATAACGGTCATTAGGAAGGACTTTGGTGATGATAAAGGGGCCTTTATAACGGGGCTCCAATTTACGGGAGTTGCCAGTACTTTGAATTTCGTTCTCTGCCAGCACAAGATTACCAATTTCGTAGACGTGTGGTTTTGAATGCATTCGGTCGAATCGTAGTTTTGACTTTTGACGTTGTTCGTTGATACGTTGTACTGCGTCATCTCGTATATCGCTCATATTGACGTCTTCTCGTGGTGCTTCATCTTGTAGTATGGAGATGATTTTGTTGGCTAGCAAATCTCTTGGCTTAAAGTTAAACAACATTTCGTGAGGAGTATAGTTAGTGGTTTTGTTCTTGGTAGAATTAATGCTCCATTGAATACGATGTAACTCGTTATCCCAGCGACGATCGTTGGTAGTAGATGGACGCAACATGGATAGGATTGTACGGTTTAGCCTTTCCACTTGGCCATTCGCACGCGGAGTTCGCACAGCATTTAGGATGTGCTTTATATTGTTTTCGCTGCAATATTTTACAAATTCTTTCGATGTAAACGATGTTCCACGGTCGCTCACAATCCTTTGTGGCAACCCAAACGTTGATGACATCTCGTTCAGCATATTTATAGTATGTCTCGTCGAGGTTGTTTTTACGGGCCTTAAGACAGCATACTTCGTAAAGGCGTCGATTATGGCGAGTATATACTCATTGCCTTTGCTGCTTTTCGGGTAAGGTCCTAGATGGTCGATATGGACAGTGTTGAAAGGAACAGGTTCCATATCCGTGTAGTGATATTCACCTTCTTTCTTACCGGCAGGCTTTTTGTTAAATGCGCATTCGATACACGAAGAAACGAAAGATTTAACAAAATTTCTCATTCGAGGGAACCAAACGTATTCCGTGAGTTTTTCAATCGTGCGATCTACCCCTAGGTGACCATAATTTACGTGAGCATCAAATGTAAATTTCCACCGCAGTGCATTTGGTACCACCCACAGGTTCTTGACACCCTTTCGAAACAATCGTCCATTTTCGCACAAGTATTCAGCGTTAGTTGCTTTATCGTTAGCGCGTGCTTTTCGTACTATTTCCTGAAGTTTTGGATCTTGGAGCTGCATGCTAAACAGAAAGTCTCCCTCATCGATTTCAGCTTTGAGAACGTTTAATGATGCTTCCTCCATTTCGTGGGCATCCTCATAAGGAGCACGGCTTAATGCATCCACGTGACACATACGTTGTCCAGATCGGTATTCCAATTCAATACTGTACTCCTGGATCCGCAACCACCAGCGGGCTATGCGAGGAATCAATTCTCGTTTCTGCATGGTTGACTTTACGGCACTGCAATCGGTAACGACCTTTACTGTTTTTCCAGCTATATAATATTTAAATCTTTCAAGGGACTCCACCACGGCCAGTGTTTCCAGTTCGTAGCTGTGAAATTTACGTTCTGCTTCTGTCGTTGAGCGGCTGTAGTAGGAAACTACTTTAAGATCGTCACCTTCTTTTTGCAAAAGAACACCAGCAAGTCCAACTGCACTCGCATCGGTGTGGACTTCATGATTGGCATCAACACGATAAGCCGTCATTACCGGATGAGACGTCAAGATTCGTTTAATTTTTTCAAAAGCGTCATTTTGAATATTCGACCATGTAAAAGACGTATTTTTACAAAGCAATTTACGTAACGGCTCAGTAATTATAGCATACCCTGAAACAAACTTTCTAAAATACCCGCTAAGTCCCAGAAATCTACGCAATTCTGTTATATTCGTTGGCCTAGGAAAACTCGTAATCACCTGCGTTTTTAATGTACCCGGACTTATACCGTTGGGATTAAGCTGATGACCTAAATATTCAATCGTGGTTTTCATAAACTCGCATTTTTCCAAATTTAAAGTCAGGCCACATTCTCGCAACACATTTAAGACCCTATCTAACTTTTCCGCCATCTCTTCAGGACTATTACTACCAACCAAGATATCGTCCATATAATGAATCATATCATCACTTTCCGTCTTCGATTTAACCTTTGCCATAAGACGTTGAAATGCAATAGGTGCATTTTTGAGACCAAAAGGCATACGTTTGAACTGATACAATCCGTCGGTAGTAATAAATGCAGTAAACTTGCGGCTGTTACGGTCAACAGGAATTTGATAATACCCGCTATTTAAATCTAACGTTGAAAAATACTTGTATTGCTTCGCCTTTTGCAGATGCTCTTCTATATTTGGTGTAGGATAAATCTCTTTTCGCATGTGTTTGTTTATTCTTCGATAGTCGACGCAAAGTCTATCCATACCATTTTTCTTTTTGACAAGAACGATTGGGCTAGCGTATGCTGAATCAGATTCCTCGATAATATCGCTATCAAGCAAATCTTTTATCATCCTGGATACTATTTCCTTTTTTGGCTCAGGAATTCGGAACGGTGCCTGAGCAATAGGCTCTTGTGTGTCTAATTCGATAGAAAATGTAATTAAATTTGTCTTACCGATATCTGAGGTCTTCGTTGCGAATAGATCCTTGTGTTTGTCCAATATTTGTTGGATAGGTCCAGTTATCTGCTTGCCGTGTGATTCACCGTATGTATTTAATACATTAGCCATATCGCCATCGTTATCGTTATTTCCGCACAAACTGTTTACTTCACTTGAAAAGTCCATTGTTTTATTATTACCGTTACACGTATTCATATTCATAAATTTTATTCGTCCATTAACGATTTCGGCACGCGTATTATTTTCTACAAAAATGTCTTGACCGATAAGTAAATCATATGAAAGCATTTCATCATTCACAATATGAAAGTCTAAACTAAATTTAACGTTGTCGATTTCGATTGGTAATTTAACAGTCTCCTTAGCGAACTTTCGACCACCGCAAATGCCTTTAATATTCATAAAGCATGCCTTTCTTTTAAACGTGAAACTATTTGCGACACTATCTTTCACCATGTGACAATCACTCCCGGTGTCTATTAATGCTTTAAAAGTTAAATTTTCAATGGTAACGTCTTTTATAAAATTCACTTTATTAGTGTTAGTTTCGCGCACGTTAGAGGGCTTTTTACCACAATTTTCTGGTTCACCTTTCGGATGAACTTTCTGACAGTCATTGCATCGCTTGCGTTTTTGTGGTTTTTGGCATTTTGAAGAAATGTGACCACTCTCGTTACAATTGTAACACACAATATCTTTCGGTTTTGCACCTTTCGCGTCACTTTGTTGATTTTCTTTGAAACTATAACGTTTATCTTTAAAATCACTTTTCACATCAAGTTTCACAAAGTTTTTTTCATATTCTTCAAGTGTCTCGCGCATTTCTTTCACATTTCCGAACCGAGTTACAGCAATTGCCCTTTGCAATTCACGATTATTAAGACCCTCTCGAATATATTTCATTATTGCGTTTTCCGTTAAATTATACCGTCTACCGAGCGCAATAATACGAAAACAGTAATCAATAATTTTCTCGTTTGGTTTGCGAACGGATTGACTCATTTTAAAATGAATCTCCGCCTCGTCACACGCATTTGAAAACTCTGAATTTAACGCACGTGAAAATTCCGACCAACTCACATACACATCTTGTGAGGCATCAAACCACATTTTTGCTGGGCCAGCTAATTTAGAATAGACAGCCAGCAGGAAGCACTTTTCATTCCATTCGTACGCTTCAAACGATTTGTTTGCACGAGAAATAAATTGTTCTACCGATATTGTATCTTTCGATGGGTCAAACACCGGTATTGTTTCCCCAATTTCCTTAACCGACGCGGTATGTCTTAAATCACGAGTGTTATTGTTTATTATTGCGGACTCTACGTTTTGAGATCGTTCACTGTTTATTTCACTTTGTTGCAGTATATTTGCACTATTTGGATTTGTTGCATTTGCGTTTAAACTCATATTTTGCTGCAACAACAACATCACGCTTTGCATTGTAGCACGCAGTTCGTCCATTTGTTTCTGAATATCGTTAATTGGATTTTTTTCATTTACATTTGTTTCTTCCATTTCTACTATTTCTATTTCATCCGTTTGCAAATGGTCAATCAATCTCACTACAAGCTCACACTTTTGTCCACTTGTTGGCAAATTTCTAAGGCGCAACAATTCTTTCAATTGATCACACTTTAGGGTATTAATTTTCACAATTTTTGTCATCGTTTTAATTACCTTTTATTTAACAAAACTTTTTTTTCTCTATTTGTTTTCTTTTTCGTTTTCACTACTTTTTCAAGTTTAATTTTCATACGTTTTACTTTTGTTTTGTTTGTCTTTACGTTTATTTAAATTTTTACTATTATTTCTTCCGTTATCCGTTTGACGTTTGTATTTTCGTTTGCTCATTAAATAATTTTGATATTCGTTTGTTTTCGTTTGTTCGTAAAAGAATTTTGATACACGTTTGTTTTCGTTTACCCGTTAAATAATTTGATAAACATTTGTTTCAAGGCGTATACATGTGCCTTGATTTGTTTCGTTTTGCTCGTTAAATAATTAAATAATTTAATATACGTTTGTTTCGTTTTTCTCGTTAAATAATTTTATGTACGTTTGTTTCGTTATTTCGTTAAATAATTTTATATACGTTTGTTTCGTTCGTTTTTTTTTTTTTTTTTCGTTAAACCATTTAATATACGTTTGTTTCGTTTGTTTTCGTTTACCCGTTAAAAAATTTTGATATACGTTCGTTTCATTTTTTTCCGTTTGTCTATTTCGTTTTTACACGCCGTAACATATTAATTTTTTCTTACATTTGCATGGTGCCACGACGCCGTCAACGCCATTTTCAAATAACGGTACATGTCCTCAAGAGTCTCATTTTTTTTTTTTTTTACACTAAAATTATAATTACGTTCACTTCTTTTTTTTTTTTTTTTTTTTTAGTTATCCCACTTCTGAGATGTTAGAATGAAAGCCGAGACGTTGTTTTTCATTTAATAAGTAACGTTTATTATTTTTAAGTATTTAAAAGAAATTATAATTTTAGTTTGCACTCTTGCGATTTAACCAAATTGAACGTTTTCAGACAACCGACTCTACTTATACATGTTTGAACAAGAACATAAAAAAATCAAGATCACAAGGGAAAAATGTTTAGTGTTGTATTTTCTTATGAGGTTACCAGATGGCTCTAACACTAGTGAATAAAAGCCAAGTTCATCATAAGCTTTTCGTTTATAATAAAATTTGTTGTTTCTTTTTATTTAAAACTGCATTTAAACTTTTTGATATGCAAAATTTATATATTCTTTCCCTGTATAAATATGTTCAATTTTAACGCAAATAATTACTTTTAAATTTTATTCCTAATTGTTATTTTGTGTCTTTAGCAGACATACGCATCTTTTTACTGAAAATGTTAATAATAGTCATATTTTTATTTATTCCCAATAATAAACAAAAAATCGCGCATCGCAACGAAATGACATATACTATAGGATGTGGCAAGGTTGTTTTATGTTAACATTATATTATGGTAAGACTGTGTTTCTTTAGTTTTACGTACATTATCGATATAGCAGTTTTCGGTGTACCTCAGCGCATTCTAATAACAATTTTGCGATTTCAGTTAAGGCAGCTCAACCTTAATAGTTAATAAGTTATTTGCATAAAAAATACCATTAAATTTTTTGATTACTAAACAGCATTGCAATTTATCAGTTTAAAATAACACATTGTTAAGTAAAATATTGTCATTGCTGCTTTGTTTACGGTTGATACCGACACGTCTGCGAGCATATACATATGTACGTATAAATTAAAAAATGGAAAAATCCAAAAATATTTTTAGCATAAGAGTTTATATGTGACCAAAATAAAAAGTTTAAGGCAAAATAAGTTTTAAAAAAGTGTGAATATTTGATTCGTTTCAGTTTTTTTGCACATTTAATGAATAGTAGACTATAAAATTTATTCGAATATTAGAAGGAGCTTGATGTAAACTGTTTGTCATTATTTTTTATTTTATACATTAAATGATTTAAATTTTTTGCTTTTATATTCACTATTTATCAATTGCAGATTGAGGAAAATATTCTACATCTCATAATATATCTTATACATCGTTTGTGGCAATTAAAAGCTAACTAATAATAATCCGACGGACGACATGTCAAATTACAAGCAGTATACTATGTATCTTCGTAGGTATTGTTTTTAAGGTTTCAACTAAATTGTAGCAGTTATACGAGATTTTAATTTCAACGTTAAATTCCCGTACGCAAAAGAAAAACTTATGGCATCACTGCATACAAATATTAAAGAGTGTTTTTAATGAACTGCTCTATCATTTTTACGAATGTACACCTTAATTCTGTTTGTTATAATTCTTGTTTGCTTTTTTGGCTTACTGCTTGTATATATACCACACTCAACAAGAACAGACTTCAGGGTTGGGGGGGTTGTTTTCTTCGAGTCTTCCATACCTGTCTTTCGGGGTCACATGCGAGTTCTGGTAACTCTAACACAAAATTAAATTTAGTACAAGGTATAACTGTATATAAATTTAATTTATCATACCCTGGGGAAAGTCCCCGGGCCTAGGATAGAAAGTATCAAGGCGTGAAAAGTATTTCCTTCTGACACTACTATGTGTTTGAATGATATATTCGCCTATATTCCGTGGAAATCTCATGCATCTATAGAGAGTTTTATCAAAACGAATTTATATGCATGTGTCTGCGGAAACGTGCCAGGATTAATCAAATTAAGTCATTGACAGTTGAAGGTACCGTTTGTGTCTTCTTTCTACACTCAATGGGGCTTACATTGGGAAATTCGAAAAACTCAACCAAAATTATTTTTATAATTTTTCGCCATTTTATTAATTTGGTTTTTAATTTTATCTACGTATATACGTTTATGCATGCAGTATAAGTATGTATAACTAATCTAATAAATAAAAAATATCTCTTACCTCTTTGTCCTCAACTAGAGTAGCTACGCGCCCCGGCTAAAAAAATTAATAAAAAAAACATATTTATTAAATATCTTATTTGTATGTTAAATATTTAAATAAGTAGGTAGTATGCCCAGTGCTTTTAGGAAAATATTTTTTTTTACTAATTTTAAAAACAAATTACATATACATATGTACATATTACAAAAATTGGTAACCGAAAATTTACCCACCAAAATTTGTTGGAATTTTTTATTATTCCATAGGTTACAGAAAGAAATGAAAAGTCGTTACGAATATCATTATTTTAAGCCACAGAATAATGACCATTTGGTATTGGCCCTTGTAATTGTAAAGTATTTATTTTTCAGCCTTAAGGTTTTATTAGGTGATGCTTGGAAAGAGCATTTCGCATATTCGTCAGATCGTTCATAACTTTAAAAAATTAATTTTTGGAGTAAAGGATACTTAATGCTGTGAAAAATTTAATATTTTAATTGTTTCTACTTTTTGCGTTTGAAGAGAAAATTTCGCTTGTCTTTTCTAGTATATGAAAGCAAATCGAAAGCTTCAAATGACGTTGTTTTGGCAAATGGGCGATATCTAATTATTTACTTAATTTTTATAAGCGAGGAGTCGTAAATTTTGGGAACATTTTTTATACAAAAAGCAGTAGTAACCGGCCAAAATGCTACGTTTTTTTTTAATAACTATCCTTGTTTTACTAATTGTGAGATATAATTCAGTAACCACGAATACCTCTGTAGAACATACTTACCCCCCATCACTCTCACATAAGAGGCTGCCATACAAAATTTACAAAAATGCTGTTAAAAAACCCATAACTTCCCTTTTTCTAGAATCTACAAAATTTGAAAAAATTAGGGTAAAAACCCCTACACTCTGTAAATGGTATATAAGATTCCGCACAGCCGAATATAGCGCTATAACTTGTTTTTGTTTTAAAATTTAAAACTTTTTAAAATCCCGTTTTTTCCATCTTAACAATGTGATATAAACAATGAAACTGTCAGCTGTTTCAGGTCACTTACAACACTATAAATTTTTACGGTGCAAAAGTTCAATAAATGTTGCCATTAATAAGAACGAATTGAAAGAAGTTTAACCCTTAAAAAATGCCAAATTTTATTTAAAAAAAATTAAAATTTAAAATTTTAATTTGATTTTGAAAGGAATTACAAATTTGTTTAATATTTATATTTTTTTAATTTTTATACTTAATTGTTACTTATCATAATTTTAACTGTTGTTTTTTTTATTTTACAAAAATTTAAAATTTGAAGGTTTTAAATTTAGAGCTGTTAAATTGTTATACAGTTAATAAAATTACCAAAATTTTTAAAAATTTTGTTTTGATCTGGAAGAAAATAATGTAAATGGAACTAGTATACAACTATAAACCACCCTGGGGCCAAATCGTCGCATTCGATTCGAATCGAAGTTTCACCCGATTGATCGAGTTGTCAATGCTTTTAATATAGGAATTCTAATAAGAATTTTAAAATTTCGATTCGAATCGAATGCGACGATTTGGCCCTAGGGTGCAAATTACGGCATTCGATTCGAATCGAAATTTAAAAATTCTCTTTAGAATTCCTTTATTAAAAGCATTGACAACTCAATCGATCGAGTAGAATATCGATTCGATTTAAATGCCGTAATTTGCCCCCAGAAGCTTGTATAAAACCAATTACAAAAAAGGAGTGAAAACTGGCTTAAAAATACATACAAGTTTTACACTTTAAACTAAAAACCTAGTAAAACTTGTATATAACAACCTGTTATTTGAATAGTATTTAACTGTGTAAAAGCGAACTAGTTGGGCTGGGCGTCTATGACAACCTAATGTTAAAATAAATAGTTCGATATCTGAAGAAAGGACAGATAGGCAACTAGTCTAAGGTCAAAAGCAACTAGTATATTATTTACTACATTCTGGTTATTTTATCTGCTGGGTTCACACATACATATATGTATGTATGTCAGTTTGCATGAGATTTTATATAAAGATACGTTCTTTGTTTTCTAAACGTAAACTGTGAGTTTTTGTTAAAAATCTTATATACATATGTATATGTATAATCTAATTAAAAAAAGTGTTATTATATTAAAATATTTATTTCACTTTAAATAAAACAAAGAAAAAAGCAAGCCGAACACTACATTCGGCTGCGTCGAATCTTATATCGTCTTTACATTGGTCAGTTATATAATATGTTCAAATAAATAGCTTTGTGGCGGTGTGACGCCGATATTTCTTATGGTTTTAAAAATAGAAAACTTAATCAAAGGTGCTCGTCTCTACGGGGTATACTACTCCCCTTACCACTATCCAGCAAATGTATCTTTCAAAATAAATAAATCATAACAGAATTACCTTGTAGCGGGCTCGAGGGCGAAAGCTAAAACAGGTTTCGAGCTATTGCGTATCGAAAATTTCTGGAATATGGGTTGTTTTTATGGGATGTTTTTTCATCATGTTTAAGGCCAAAATCTGTAAAAATTTATCGGACATAGCGTATCGAAAATTTCATAAAAATCGTCCGTTTCTATGGGGGCTAACGTTTCCCTTTCTTTAATCAACTATTTTTTTCTTGATGTTGGCATTGTTTTACAGTTACTTTGCAGTAACTTCCGACAAAGCTTTTGATATAAAAAGTAACAAACATTTCTTAAAAATGGGCCGTTTTTTAGGGCCACCGCTCCCCTTGCTCCTACCGAAATACATATATATTTTTTTAATTACGCACCATACCAAAACTACTCTGCAGCAAGTTTAAGATCAAGATAACGCGCAGGGAAAACTTTTATAAAATAAAGCAATTATAAGGGGCTACCAGATTCTCTACTCCTGTCTTAAGTTTTGTGACAACCGTGGCCATAGTTACTGAGATTTTTTTAAAGATATATATATGTATGCCCTGATTCTGTTGTAAAAGAAATTAATTAGTTTAGGTTTTTGCTAATATCTCGGTCCAAAGTTGACCGATCTTGCTGATTTAAAATATCGATCTGCTTAGGAATAGTTTACTTGGTTTCGAAACTTGATTTTAACAGAGGGATATGGCTAAATCGAGTTCCGTATCTATAAGTATCCAATGACTTAAAGCATCGTAAATGAATATTGTAAAAATAACTAACGAAGTTGCAAGCTAAAAAATTGGTCCATAGTGCAATATCTTAGAATGAACGAACATAAACAACAAACGTTATTCGCTTAAACAGTTCCTAGCGTCGATGCTATCGACAAAGCTTTGGGTTTTCACTGGATTATTTATCAAACCCATTGGCATTTTGTTTTTTTTTTTTTTTGGTGTCTGCCAAATTTAAAAGATTTGTGGTTGTTCTTCTTTTGTATAGCACATAGTTTTTGTTTATAAAACATTTATTAATAAACAAATATTTTTAACATTATTTCTAGTTTCCCATTAGATAAAATAGCGCCAAAAGTTAAATAAAACAAATGAATGTAACCTAGGGCTGATAAACTTTTAACGATAATATAAAATTAACAAACGTTTAAACATATGAATATATCGCAGAGAAAAACAGGAAAAAAAAATTTGCAACTAACTGATTATGAACTCGCAATCTGATATTATATATTTGTTTTAGCACAATCTCTAGTAAGGGGATTGAAAATGGTGAGTAAGTTCAAATTATTTGTGTGTCTGTCCGTTTCTATTGTCTCTATTTTAAATAAAAGTAAATCTGTATGTAGAAAAGAGGTAGCAAGAGAAGACATCAAACAAAAACTAAACTAAGAAAAAATATAATTTAGCAGATAATAACACAAAGGAATAAACAAAAAAAACATATGTATTGTTGAGTGCTGGTAAGCCCATAACTTGAGAACAGCTAGTTCGATTTTGCTAATTTTTATACCCTTCACATAGTGATGAGGGTTATATCAGCTTGTCATTCCTTTGTAATTTCTTTACTATCCATTTGCGACCACAAAGTATATATATTCTGAATCCTTATAGATAGGAAAGTCGATATAGCCATGTCCGTCTGTCCATCTATCCGTCTGTTGAAATTGAGCTTCCGGAGTCAAATAAAGTAATACGAACTAGCTTTTGGTGTCAAACTATTAGAAATATCCTGGAGACAACCGCTATTCAAAATCAGTAAGATCAAGAGAAAACTGTGCCTCAGTTTTTTTGGAACAAAACCACAAACTCTATACAAAATATGTAACATATTAAAACTGGCAACGCTGTGTGTTTAACATCTGGATGGGCATAAAAAAATTTCCAAAAAGTTTCTTGTATGCTTGGACATATGAAGGTATGTATTGTCATATGGTTGAATGTACATACATAGGTACAAACCTATGTATATATGTATGTATTTACATACATATGTATGTATACATGGATGTACGTATATATACATATGTATGTTTAAATGTACGTACATACAAACATACATATAAAAAGCATTTTTATTAAATTTGCTGTACGAAATAACTCTGCTGGGCATATAAAAAGACCAATGTGAAGGGTATATAAGATTCGGCACAGTCGAATATAGTGCTCAACCTTGTTTTTTACTTACCTTTTCAACCGTACCACGATGAGTGGTATTTCCTTGCCAAAATCTTCGATTATAGCCTCGTATATAACCGGTTATGCATTTGCTGAACTCAAAACCTGGATACCAGCACAAAGAGCCATAACCAAATACCCAGCAGTGGGTGTCATGACAATTTCCAGCTGCAGCTCCCAAATTATTACGGTCGCCTACATCATCGACAAATTCCCCATTTAGAAAAAGGTTTTCAAAGTGTTCGGGTAAATCATGGACGGAGGCAGATTTTGAATTTGATGGCAGTAGCAGTGGAGGCGATGGGATGTGTAAATATAAATTATCAGCCATTTTAGGTGAACACAAAGTAAAAAATCAATTTGGGGAAGTTTTTTTTTGTTAAATTAAAGGTTAGCTAATTGTAGGAAATGTGCGTCTAAACAATGAGATCCTTTTAAAAATGTTAAGCGCTCTGGTGGCCTGTGGTTGCGTTTTTACCTGTTGCCTATGATGGGCTGTTCGGTTTAATAAAATTTTTCGTTTTAGCTTTACACTTATTGGGGTTTGTAAATTTAATTCAGACATCGATATTTTTCGATTTGTGTAAATATTTCTTCAAAAATTTGTTTTCCAAAGGATTTTGTTTCTTAACACATAATTTTGTTATTTCTTGTTTTGCCTTACAAATCCAACATTTTAATATTCTTTATTGTTGTTTTTAAATTTTGTTTCAATAATTGTTTTTGCAGACTTTTTTTGAAGATTTTTTATGTATGTATTTATGATCTGAAAGTAAATTGTATTAAAATATTTTAATAAATTTTTTATTTGTTTATTTCTCTTTATTTATGTCACTTTTTTATTTACAACCGTAACCGTTCTCGTGACAGTAGTTCCGTTCCCGGCCTAAGAGCGCTGGGAACTGACTTTTAATTAATATTCATGCTAAAAAGTTAAATAACATAAATAAATTTTCTTTTTATTTGTTTATGCATTTTTTTCTTTGTTTCTTTTGTTTAATTCATTTAAATTTATGACGTTTATTTCACATGTGTATGTTTTTATACCCTTCACATAGTGATAAGGGTATATATCAGTTTGTCATTCCGTTTGTAATTTCTTTATTATCCATTTGCGACCCCATAAAGTATATATATTCTGGATCCTTATAGATAGGGAAGTTGATATAGCCATGTCCGTCTGTCCGTCTGTCCGTCTGTCTGTCTGTCTGTCTGTCTATCTGTCTGTGTGTCTGTCTGTCCGTCTGTTGAAATCAAGTTTCCGGAGTCAAATAAAAAGATACAGACCAGTTAATGGTGTCAAACGATTACAAATATCCCGCTAACAATCGCTATTTAAAATCAGCGAAATCGGTTCACTATTGACCGAGATATAAGCGAAAACCCAAAACAACCCATTTTTTTTAGGACAAAATCCGTGCATATATCCCTATATATCTCAGTAAGTATAGTCACTATTGCCACAGAACTTGGAACGGATACTCTTGAAGTAGGCACCTAAATAATGGAAAAATTTTTTTTTAGATAGAATCAGGGGAAGTGGTAGTTTTCCTACAACTGCACAAATTTGGTGATATATTTTATGCGCTATATCTCGGAAACTATAACAGCTATCGACTTAACATGTTCTACAAAAAGTAATTGTACGCTAAGGGCTACACTTTAAAGAAAAAATTTTTTGAGTGGGGGCAAAAAAAGGGGTAGCTCCCATACAAATTAACGATTTTTATGAAATATTCGATACGCTTTATCTCGGAAACTATAACAGATATCGAAATCAAATGTTTAACGAAAAGTAATTGGGCAACAAGGGCTACTCTGCAAAGAAAAATTTTTTTGGGTGGGGGCAAAAAAAGGGGTAGCTCCCATACAAATTAATGATTTGTATGAAATTTTCGATACGCTATATTTCGGAAACTAAAACAGATATCGAAATGAAATGTTCTACATAAAGTAATTGGGCAATAAGAGCTACGTCTTAAAGAAAAAAATTTTTGGGTGGGGGCGAAAAAAAGGGTAGCTCCCATACAAATTAACGATTTTTATGCAATATTCGATACGCTATATCTCGGAAACTGTAACAGATATCGAAATAAAATGTTCTACAAAAAGTAATTGGACAGCAAAAGATACGCTTTGAAGAAAAAATTTTTTGAGTGGGGGCAAAAAAAGGGGTAGCTCCCATACAAATTAACGATTTTTATGAAATATTCGATACGCTTTATCTCGGAAACTATAACAGATATCGAAATGAAATGTCCTACAAAAAGTAATTGGACAACAAGGCCTACGCTTCAAAAATTAACAATTTTTATAAAATTTTCGATACGCTACTTCTGGAAAACTATTACAGCTATCGACTTCGGATATTCTACAAAAAGTAATAATCAAATAATTCATACATTTTGGAGAAAAAGTTGGAGAAGAGCAGGGGGACTAGAACATCCCATAACATTTAACAGGTTTTATTAACCTTTAAATATGAATAATGTCGAAAACTTTTAAAACTCTCGACCTCAAACCTTATTCATCTATTTCTATTATTCATACGAACGTTAAAATTTTGTATAGTTTTCTATGGACTTTAAAACTCGCACAAGGTTTTCTATTATATTATTTGCAGTACAAAATTACTCGGCTGGGTATATTTAAAGACCAATGTGAAGGGTATATAAGATTCGGCACAGCCGAATATAGCGCTCTTACTTGTTTTATATTCACCCTCTTATGTAGAATGTAAACAATTCAATATAGGTATACAGTATATTAAAAAAATATTTTGCGCTTATATGTTTTTTTTTTTTTTGATATGTGTGTATATTATTTTTATTTATATATAAAAATGAAAAGTAGCGGATGAAATCAAAAACAAACCCAAATCCAATGAGAATAAATTTTGTTGTTGTTGCGTTTGTAGAATTTATTATTCAACGCCATATTTTGCATGTCAAAAAAGTATGTATTTGCCTTAATTGATTATTTTCAAATACTTTTTGTGATTATTTAGATTTCTTGGTATCGTTTTGATTTATTTAGGTTTTTGTTGATTTCAATAACACTCCTTATGTGACTTTGTATTGATATTAGCAACCCAGTTAAAATAAATTGAAGCATTAAAAAACTAGAAATGATTAACAAAACTGTCATCGATTTCAGTCACTCAATATACGTATGTATATAAAAATTTTTTACTAATGAACGAAAGTGTCGAATTTGAATAACGATCTTATTCCCTTAGTGGAAGCCCATTATTTCCAGTGACACGCTTATGCTTACTTGAGGTATCTTTCACTTAATATGAACCAGTTCGTTATTATAGCACTAATGCATTTTTAATTAATTATCCCAATTAACGACTTAATTGTATTTGATATTTTAATGGTAATAATGATGCTTATTTAAAAATTCTTAAAAAAACAATAATTTTGCACCAAAATTTAGTAATTTAAAGCTCTTGTGCAATCGTTTACATTTTAAGTATACCAAACCTAAAACGGAACATGAAATTTAACATAAATAATAATAATTGTTGGTCTAGACCGGTGATCCGCAAAGTCGTGCACGCGTGTGCGTGCTCTCTGAGCATTGAAGAGAGTAAAAAACAAAGGTTTTGGAGTCTCCTGTGCCAGATGACCAGTGTGACCAGCTAGGATTTTTGAAATATTTAATGGAAAAATTTTTAAATTACATTCAATGATTGGTTTAACCTATATCTGCGAGTCTTTATTTTCGTTATGAAAAATAGTTAAAAGCAAAATCAGAAATAAGCTAACTAATAAACATGTGAAAGGTGTCTTATCCGCATGAAATTTTGTCAATATACATTTAATATCTATGAGATTTTGCAAAACTAAGTAGTATGGCAAAATTATTTCGCATTTATGAAAATTGTACTTTAACATGAGCGGCTTAATTTTTTATACTACATTCCAAAACTTTTTCAATGGCCACCCTAAATCCATAAGAGACAAATAATTACGCTCAAAAACAAACAGTCAAAACATATAAATGTATTAGTATGCCGATCGCTGGTCTAGACTCTAGATGTATAGCCTCAGCTTCGCAATCAGATGGTAGACTGGGTCAATAATTTGTTTTACATTTTTATACCCTTCACATAGTGATAGGGTATATATCACTTTGTCATTCCGTTTGTAATTTCTTTATTATTCATTTGCGACCCCATAAAGTATATATGTTCTGGATCCTTATAGATAGGGAAGTTGAAATAGCCATGTCCGTCTGTCTGTCTGTCTGTCTGTCTGTCTGTCTGTCCGTCTGTCCGGAGTCAGATAAAAAGATACAGATCAGTAAATGGTGTCAAACGATTACAAATATCCCGCTAACAATCGCTATTTAAAATCAGCAAAATCGGTTCACTATTGACCGAGATATAAGCGAAAACCCAGAGTACCCCATTTTTTTTAAGACAAAATCCGTGCATATATCCCTATATATCTCAGTAAGTATAATCACTCTTGCCACAAAACTTGGCACGGATACTCCTAAAGAAGGGACCTAAATAATGGAAAAAGTTTTTTCAGATAGGACCAGGGGAAGGGGTATTTTTCCTACAATTGCACAAATTTGGTGAAATATTTTATGCGCTATATCTCGGAAACTATCACAGCTATCGACATAAAATGTTCTACAAAAAGTAATTGTACGCAAAGATCTACACTTTAAAAAAAAATTTTTTTGAGTGGGGGCAAAAAATGGGGTAGCTCCCATACAAATCGACAATTGTTATAAAATATTCGATACGCTATATCTCGGAAACTATAACAGATATCGACTTAAAATGTTCTACAAAAAGTGATTGTACGCAAAGATCTACACTTTAAAGAAAAATTTTTTTGAGTGGGGGCAAAAAAAGGGGTAGCTCCCATACAAATCGATAATTATTATAAAATATTCGATACGCTATATCTCGGAAACTATAACAGATATCGACTTAAAATGTTGTACAAAAAGTGATTGTACGCAAAGATCTACACTTTAAAGAAAAAATTTTTTGAGCGGGGGCAAAAAAAGGGGTAGCTCTCATACAAATCGACAGTTGTTATAAAATATTCGATACGCTATATCTCGGAAACTTTAACAGATATCGAAATGGAATGTTCTACAAAAAGTAATTGCGCAAGAATGCCTACGCTTTAAAAAAAAATTTTTGAGTGGGGGCAAAAAAAGGGGTAACTCCCATACAAATCGATAATTATTATAAAATATTCGATACGCTATATCTCGGAAACTATAACAGATATCGACTTAAAATGTTCTACAAAAAGTGATTGTACGCAAAGATCTACACTTTAAAGAAAAATTTTTTTGAGTGGGGGCAAAAAATGGGATAGCTCCCATACAAATCGACAATTGTTATAAAATATTCGATACGCTATATTTTGGAAACTGTAACAGATATCGACTTAAAATGTTATACAAAAAGTGATTGTACGCAAAGATCTACACTTTAAAGAAAATTTTTTTTGAGCGGGGGCAAAAAAAGGGGTAGCTCCCATACAAATCGACAGTTGTTATAAAATATTCGATACGCTATATCTCGGAAACTTTAACAGATATCGAAATGGAATGTTCTACAAAAAGTAATTGCGCAAGAATGCCTACGCTCTAAAAAACAAAAATTTTTGAGTGGGGGCAAAAAAAGGGGTAGCTCCCATACAAATCGACAATTATTATAAAATATTCGATACGCTATATCTCGGAAACTATAAAAGATATCGAAATGAAATGTTCTACAAAAAGTAATTGGGCAAGATTGCCTACACTTTAAAGAAAAAATTTTTTGAGTGGGGGCAAAAAAAGGGGTAACTCCCATACAAATCGACAATTATTATAAAATATTCGATACGCTATATCTCGGAAACTATAACAGATATCCACATCAAATGTTCTACAAAAAGTAATTGGAGCACAAGGCCTACGCTTTAAAGAAAAAAATTTTCGGGTGGGGGATGAAGAAGGGGTAGCTCCCATACAAATTAACAATTTTTATAAAATTTTCGTTACGCTTTTTCTGGAAAACTTTTACAGCTATTGACTTCGAATATTCTACAAAAAGTAATAATCAAATAATTTATATATTTTGGAAAAAAAGTTGGAGAAGAGCAGCGGGACTAGAACATTTAATAAGTTTTATTAACCTTTAAATATGGATAATGTCGAAAACTTTTAAAACTTTCGACCTCAAATCTTCTTCATCTATTTATATTATTCATATGAACGTTAAAATTTTGTTATTTTTTCTATGAACTTTAAAACTCGCACAAAGTTTTTTATTATATTATTTGCAGTACAAAATTACTCGGCTGGGTATATTTAAAGACCAATGTGAAGGGTATATAAGATTCGGCACAGCCGAATATAGCGCTCTTACTTGTTTTATTTCAGTTTTTATTTTTTTTTCTTTATCGTTTCTATTTTTTGTTGTACCTAGACTTATGCTTGTTGAGTAAAGTTTTTTAATACAAAAAGAATTAACTTGTTATAATTTCAACATGATGGCGTGGCGCAGTGATTAAAATGTTCGCAAACCACACAAACAGCCCAAGTTCAATTCCAACTGAATACAAAAAAATTTTATTTTTGTTTTTTCTTTTAGCTTGTTAATTTCTTCAAGCTGCTGAAGTTTTTGAAGTAGCTTCATTTTTAATCCTTTCAGCCAAGGCACATTCAACAAGGTAAGCTCAAGGCGAATTAAAAAAATTCGCCCTCTGCATTTCCCTTTTGTATTTGAACGGTATAATGCAAGGCTCCAAGGCACATTCAACCAGGTTATATTAAGAACCCAGCTGACTAATATCAATTTGACATTTATACGAAATAAAAATTAATTTTATATGGAATTTTTAATTTTTCTGACATTCTACCGTTCAAACACAAAAAAAAATGCAAAGGGCGAATTTTTCTAATTCGCCTTAAGTTTACCGTGTTGAATGTGCCTTGCCAAGGCGTGTTTGAACGGTAGAATGTCAGAAAAATTAAAAATTTTATATAAAATTAAATTTGTATAACGTTTAAATGTCAAATTGATTTTAATCAGCTGGGCTCTTAATATTACCTGGTTGAGTGTGCCCTGCTTTCAGTAATAAAAATTTTAAAACTATTTAAATAGATAAAAAATCGTTACTCAAAATTTTTGCAATTTGGGTAATTGATATTACCCTTTTGTTATGAAGTGGAAATTTAAACATTGATTAATTGATTCAATCATTTTGGTAATTAAAACCTTGTTTTAGTTTTTTCTGTCTACTAAGTTCTAAGTCGAAAAGCTGGTTATAGTTTCTTAGATAATGTGTATCAAACATGTTATAAAAATGGTTCGTATGTATCAGGGCTACTACTCCCTCTGCTCCTATTCAAATTTTTTTTTAGTCTTCGAATTATCAAAAATTATATAATAACGGTTCATTTACATATATGGGGGTTTTTGTTTATATCTTTATTTGTACTTAACCGATCTTGCTGATTTTGACGCAAAACGTTGTGCGTCGGATTTGACTTGACTTCGGAAATTTGATTTAACAAAAGAACATGACCTAGTCGGCTCCCCTATCTGTAAGGATGCAGAATATATACCCTATACAGTCGTAAATGAATATTGTTTAAATAAAAATGAGAAACCGATGTATACCCTTATTACTATTTGAAGGGTATATAAATTAGGCAAACTGAAGTTGCAGAGTTATTTATTTGTCAAAATGTAGATAATGTATTATAGTATATGAATAAATAACGCGACGTCAGTCAACCTTGAGACGTTGGAAAATCCAATGTTTATAAAAATCTGATGGTGTGACCATATAAAAAATTATACTTATAGAATAAAAAAAACAGAAACACAAATAAAAAAATTTATTAATGATAAGATACCACATGGTATGTTTCTTTTTCAATATTATAAAATAAAAATGAATCAATCGGAGGCGTAAAAATAACGTTGGTTACTGAAAAAGTTAAAAACTTTGTAATGGTTTATTTGGTGTTCGCCAGCGTAAGAAATAGAAAAAAGTCTAAATACGGACCAAGACATTGGCGAAAAGCTAAAATGACCCATTTTCGTTCGGACAAAATCCACGCATATATCAGAATATATGTATGTATCTCAGGAACCATACCCACTGTTACCAAAAAACTTGACATGGAGGCTTTAAAGACGGCAAGCTAATTTGAAAAAAAAAAAAAAAATAAGGGGAAGTTGCAGTCCCCATACAATTGTCCCAATTCTATTAACTTTTCCGCTATAACGTCTATACATTGAGGACACAAAAAGACCAATGTAAATAGGATATATAACTCGGCACTGCCGAATATAGCGCTCTTTCTTGTTTCGATCCTCATGTACAAACATACGTTTAAATGCACGTCAAGATCATAATTCCTCTTGATTGTGCTGATTCTTCATTATCGCAAAAAAGTATACACGTTTTCCTTTTGTGTTGACATTACTTATTTTATTGTTATTATGAGGAAAATAATAACGAATCGGGTAATTCACAACGTGCCTTATAATGCCTTTTAGTCTTATTTTTTTAAGATGGTTTAAAAATACTATGATTGTTGTTTAAGCAAAAACATTTTAAAATTATAAATTTTTTTCTGTTTTTTATTTTGTTATAAATCTGCGCCGAACAAATGGACTGCGCTGCTCATGCTACCAATACTATTTGAAGGCTTCCGGCCTCATTTTGGGTTAAAATAGTTAAAACCCGTTTAGTGCTACCTAAATATTTTTTTACGAGTAAACCCGGCGAAATAAATAACCTTAATGTGGGAAAATCACTCCTAGAAATTTTATTTAACTACTTATTCATCGCTCATTTCCTTAAAAAAAGTTGCAACAAGTAAAAGAGCGCTATATTTGGCTGTGCCGAATCTTATATACCCTTAACAACGTGTAAGGGTTCTTACCCAAATTTGTTCAAAAAATTTTTATGGCAACCCCTTTAAGAGGTGAAAATAGGGGGTATGTATGTTCTATGAAAATGTTTGCAAGGAAAAATCAGTTGGGGTTAGACCCTTGAAGCTGTGGGAGCGATTTAAAAAAATTATAAAAAAAATTACTTTATATGGTAACCCTGTTAGGGGTCGGAGATAGGGTAGGATAGGAAAAATTATTAAGAGTAGGTCCTACATTGCACCCGTGTCGGGGCGATTTCGGGGCAGTTGTAGAGGTTTTTTGTACAAATGTAAGAGAAATAAACAGAGATACATAGTTGTGGTTGCTGGCCTCTGTCAGTTATTTGGCGATTTTGCTGAATTTCTTTAGGAAAGTTCTTGAAAGTATACCTGGGGCCAAATCGTCGCTTTCGAATAGAATTGAAATTTCACTCGATTGATCGAGCTGTCAATGATTTTAATATAGGAATTCTAATAAGAATTTTTAAATTTCTATTCGAATCGAATGCGACGATTTGGTCTCTGATGTTTTAATACCACAAAAAGGTCCAAGAAATATCAAGGGGCTTAAGATATTTGATTTTAACAGATTAACGGACAGACAGACATTGCTGAATCAACTTTTCTATCTATAAGGATCAAGAAAATATATACCTTATTTGGTCGCAAATCGATATTAAAAAAATTATAAACGGAAAGACAAGCTTATATATCGTCACAGAAAATGCAAAACGCCCTATCTAACAAACGATTTAAAATTGGCTTTTTATTAATTCTAGCCTTAAAGTTTATACGTCATCTCTTAAAATTCTTTTTTTTCTGGAAGAAATACATTTGTTGATCCTTTTTAACTCATATATATGACAAAAATTTGTGTTAACTGCAAATATTTATTTTATTAAAAGAAAAATATTTTCTTCTCCTAAAACTTATTTAAATGTTAGATAGGGCGTTTTGCATTTTCTGTGACGATATACCCTTATCACTAATGTGTATAAAAAGCCATTTCGAAAAAAGTGCGATTAAAGTTTTCGATTTGCTTACATTACAAGCGGCATTTTTTTATTAAATAATACACATGGCATTTTTACATTGTAATTTCGGGGACTAACACCTAGACGTCAAAAAATATAAGCAAACAAACGTAAAGTATGCAGCTTTTGACGTCTAGGTGTTGAAGCAAAGCTAAAAATAACCAGCTGACGAAATAACGCCACTTTGTTCAATCTGCCTTGGTAGTGAGAAGTTGTTGACACCAGTCTTATTTTATTTTTAGTAATTTTAAACATAAGACTTTAAGACATCATGTGAATTACCCAAATAAGCATTTAAAGTGGTACGTTGCCCATATTTTAAACATTAAGTCGTACGGCATTATTAATTACAATTATTTAAGGTTCAAGGGCTTGTTTGACAAGCTCGTTTGGGACATTTGTCAATTAAAAACAAGTAAGAGCGCTATATTCGGCTGTGCCGAATCTTATATACCCTTCACATTGGTCTTTAAATATACCCAGCCGAGTAATTTTGTACTGAAAATAATATAATAAAAAACCTTGTGCGAGTTTTAAAGCCCATAGAAAAAATAACAAAATTTTAACGTTCGTATGAATAATAGAAATAGATGAAGAAGATTTGAGGTCGAAAGTTTTGAAAGTTTTCGACATTATCCATATTTAAAGGTTAATAAAACTTATTAAATGTTCTAGTCTCGCTGCCCTTCTCCAACTTTTTTTCCAAAATGTATGAATTATTTGATTATTACTTTCTGTAGAATATTCGAAGTCGATAGCTGTAATAGTTTTCCAGAAGAAGCGTATCGAAAATTTTATAAAAGTTGTTAACTTGTATGGGAGCTACCCCTTCTTCACCCCCCATCCGAAAATTTTTTCTTTAAAGCGTAGGCCTTGTGTTCCAATTACTTTTTGTAGAACATTTGATGTGGATATCTGTTATAGTTTTCGAGATATAGCGTATCGAATATTTAATAATAATTGTCGATTTGTATGGGAGCTACCCCTTTTTTTGCCCCCACTCAAAAAATTTTTCTTTAAAGCGTAGGAATTCTTGCCTAATTACTTTTTGTAGAAAATTTCATTGCGATATCTGTTATAGTTTCCGAGATATAGCCTATCGAATATTTCATAATAATTGTCGATTTGTATGGGAGCTACCCCTTTTTTTGTCCCCACTCAAAAAATTTTTTCTTTAAAGTGTAGGCATTTTTGCTCAATTTCTTTTTGTAGAACATTTCATTTCGATATCTTTTATAGTTTCCGAGATATAGCGTATCGAATATTTTATAATAATTGTCGATTTGTATGGGAGCTACCCCTTTTTTTGCCCCCACTCAAAAAATTTTTTCTTTAAAGCGTAGGCATTCTTGCCCAATTACTTTTTGTAGAACATTTCATTTCGATATCTTTTATAGTTTCCGAGATATAGCGTATCGAATATTTTATAATAATTGTCGATTTGTATGGGAGCTACCCCTTTTTTTGCCCCCACTCAAAAATTTTTTTCTTGAAAGTGTAGGCATTTTTGCCCAATTACTTTTTGTAGAACATTTCATTTCGATATCTTTTATAGTTTCCGAGATATAGCGTATCGAATATTTTATAATAATTGTCGATTTGTATGGGAGCTACCCCTTTTTTTGCCCCCACTCAAAAAATTTTTTATTGACAGTGTAGGTCTTTGCGTACAATTATTTTTTGTGAAACATTTTAAGTCGATAGCTGTTATAGTTTACGAGATATAGCGCATAATATATTTCACCAAATTTGTGCAATTGTAGGAAAAATACCCCTTCCCCTGGTCCAATCTGAAAAAACTTTTTATGTTATTTAGGTCCCTTCTTTAGGAGTATCCGTGCCAAGTTTTGTGGCAAGAGTTACTATACTTACTGATATATATAGGGATATATGCACGGATTTTGTCCTAAAAAAAATGGGTTACTCTGGGTTATATCTCGGTCAATAGTGAACCGATTCTGCTGATTTTAAATAGCGATTGTCTCCAGGATATTTCTAATAGCTTGACACCATTACCTGGTCTGTATCTTTTTATTTGACTCCGGAAACTTGATTTCAACAGACGGACAGACGGACATCGCTAAATCGGCTTCCCTATCTATAAGGATCCAGAATATATATACTTTATGGGGTCGCAAATGGATAATAAAGAAATTACAAACGGAATGACAAACTGATATATACCCTTATCACTATGTGAAGGGTATAATTAAATAACTTTTTGAATAAGGCCGATGGTACAATCAAAACAATTTATTTACTTATTTTCAATAAAAATAGAGCAAATAAATACTTAATAATAAAAAATTGTTAAAAAGAATTAATTATGAATTCGCCTTGACATTTTGTTAAAGTAATTTTGTTTAAATTGAAACATTTTTTTTTCAAACACAGAATGGAGTTCGGATGGTGGATTTAACGAATTCGTCTTAATAATTTCTTAAGCACAGAAATGCATGTTAATAATACCTGTCTTAATATGTATGCCTTAATATGGACTAAATAATCTGTTTTAAAAAAAAAACCTATGACGGCTGTCAAATTTTTATCAAACGGTAAAAAATAGCAGATTATAGAGAGTAAGATTATTTAAGCCCTTGCAATTATAAAAAAAAATAAAATGTATCCAATTTATTTAGGTATGTAGTTATATCATTTAATTGTTTTAAACATAGAAAATACATAGGTATAATTTTTCTTTTTTCTAATAAAAAACGATTTTGCCCCATATGGGCTGTTTTTCAAGGAACTGTATATATATGTTACGTACACACGTACTTACATACACATACAGATTATGTACATATATGGTATGTGTGTTTACAAACAAGAAATTTACACGTGTCAAATTTGTTTCTTTTTTTTAAATTTTAGCAAACATCATTTTTAGATCTACATATACATCGCACACTTCTATATACATACATATATATGTACACATATCGCACAAATTTATACCCTGAAGTTAAAGTTGTAACTAGTAACGTTTTGGAATGGTTGTGTACTAGTGCCAAAGTTATAGGTTTTTATCAGTCAAAAGAGAGCAACATTTAAAAGAAGTTCAATATATCCATTTTTCGTATGAAGAGTTTAATAAAAACTGTTTATTTGAATGGGGGGTTGGTTCCCCTCTCCCTGCTGCATCCAAATATTTTTTTCCCAAAATGTAAAAATTATTGTTTTATTACTTTTTGTAGAACATTCGGAGTCGATAACTGTTATAGTTTCCCAGATAAAGCATTTCAAAAATTTGACAAAAATTTTTTATTTGCATGCGTATCAAAAATTTCATTAAGAAAATGTTATTCTTATTGTCCCATTACTTTTTGTAGATCATTCAAAGTCGATAGCTGTTAAAATTTTTCAGATTAAGCGCATGAAATATTTCACAAAATTTGTGCAATTGTAGGGGAAGTAATCTTATCTGAAAAAAATTGTTCTCTTATTTAGGCCCTTATCTTTGAAGTATCCGTGCCGTTTTTTTTTTGGCAAGAGTAACTATATTTACCAAGATATACCTATAGGGATAAATTTACGGATTTTTTCCTAAGAAAATTGGTTACTTTGGGTTTTCGCTTACATATATGCATCTCGCTTAATAGTAAACCGATTTTGCTAATTTTAAGTAACGTTTGTCTCAAGGATATTTTTGATTGTTTGATATCAAAAAGTTTAGGTTCGACTTTATTTGAGTCCAGAAACAGGATTTCAACAGACACACAGACGGACATGACTATCGACTTCCCTATCTATAAGAATCTAAAACATATATTTTATGGGGTCTAAAGTGAATATTGTAGAAATTACAAACGGAATGACAAACTGATATTATATAACCTCTTTACTATGTTAAGGTATAAAGAGAATACTGCAGTTTTTTCCTGTATCATATTAGATTCTACTTGCATATTTTTATCCTCGCTGAAATTGTTATTGGAGTTGTAAGCACGGCATGATGTATGGATTAGTTTACGCGTAGATTACAACGTTAGTACTAAGACTTTACGCTTAAAACGTTATACTGACGTCATCTTTGGTTATTTAAGTACTTCGCTTAATTTATTGCTGGGTATTTATGAAAAAGTTGCATCGTTCTTTAAAAAGATTATTGTGGCAAAAATTTATAATTAAATTTTTAAGCTTTTACATACAACTACATATATAGTACATATGATGTAAATCAAACGAAATTCAATGTTGAATACCTACTATTATTTATACCAACACATGTAAACACATACAAAACATAATAGAAATATTAACTTGTAAACAAACGTTCTGAAAGTTACACGTTGCAAATTTATTAACGTTTTAACTTGTTTTCATATCGTTTTTTTTAAAACACTGTTTTTTTGATATGTATTGCAATATACCTACAATGGCCAAACTGGCATGTTTTTCTGCGTATTTTGCCGCATTTAAACCACGACACTACTATTCAATTGATTTCACCAGCTGCTAACTAAATTCTCTAATAAAACTCATCTTGTGTCAGTCCACTAATACCATAATACACACTTGCTACAAATAAATACGCAAACTCTTTTCATAAAGAGTAGTGTTACCAGATATTCAAATATGTTTAGTCACAATTGCGAAGAAGTTAAAAAGAAAATCTTAAAATTGTGCTTGAGTTTAATAACATAGGTATGCAGGGTGTTTTTAATTTTTTTATTTTAAATAAAAAATGTTCTATTTGAAGGTAAAAAATATAATGACCATACATATAACCAGTACAAATCATCAACTACCAAAATAAGTTGCTTAAGACTCACCCAAAATGATTAAAACTGACTCCGCGCACTTGACAAAAAAATTTTTAGTGAATCCTATTAATGCTTACGAAGCAACTATTTTTAAATAACAAAAGCAAAATGTTAAGAGTGCGCGAAATCACAAATTGATCCTCCATATGCTCCAAAGGTGGTTTTTATACAAAGAAAATAATAAATGAGTCAGACAAGCGGCACATAAAAAATTCGTTTAAAAGAGTCGAGGAAAGGGTACCATTTTCCACCAACAAGCCATTAATTTTTGACTCCTTAAAAGACCATAGGCAAAAAATTTTTATCTTAATTTTGCAAAAGGAATAAAAGTAAAATTTAATAGACTACAGTTTTCTGGTATGATAAAAGATAAGCATCGTATATAATAATTACTTTTAATACTCTACAGAAAAAAAATGATCAAATTAAGTTTGTACAAAACTAAATACATTTTGAGACCCTATTCATTTTGTAGGAACAACAGAAACTAATTTATAAACGTTAATAATAAAATATGTATGCTTTAAAATTGTTAACTCTTTTCTAGTATAAATAATTAAAAATTTATGAAAAAAAATTGTTGTGGATCTTTATTTTTGTCAAACCGAGATGAAAGCTGACAAACAGCCATACTTTTGTCATATTTTGTAAAGTCATTTAATTCATAAATTTGATGTTATATGAATAAATTCGACAAAAAAAATATATTGGGCTATATGTGACACTAACACATCAAAACAGTCAAATATCCCTGTCGTCAAATGAGTAGCTAACTACAAAAAAAACTAGCTTTAAGTTAGCTTCTATAGACTAACTTAAAGCCAACTACTACGCAATGCAAAATTTGCATTAACCAAAATGTATACAAACACTGCGCAGTATTTTTTTAAATAAGATTAGATTGCTTTAACAAATCAAGCAGAAGAAAACTTGTTCTTTCAATATATTATTTTACATTTAAAAACAAAGTGTCTCGGTGGCCTAGAGGTAACGCGCTTGTGTTGCAGTACAGAAATCCCTGGTTCGAATCTCAGCGTCGGTAAATACAAAAAATAAAATTTTTAAATTGTAAATATTAATTATTAATAAAATATAAATAATATGGCTTGATTTAAGTAAAGTTTACTTAGATAATTTTTTGTGTGTAACTTTTCGTTGGCTTAAATATAACTAACTTAAAGTTAATTAAAAGTAATGCAGAATCGGACAATTGACTACTTCCTAGGACATCGCAATGTTAAAATAGTTAGTTAATTCCATATAAAAGTAATGCAAGTGTCAACCACCACTACTTGAGAAATAGTTAGCTTGAAGTTAATTTTAAGTTAACTGAATTTCCGACAGGGATAGTATGGCAGCCCCGATAAAAGTATCTACAAGTTGTCAAGTTTTTGTATATTGTACATATGTATAAACATCACGTGTGAACCACGTTTTTTTTGTTAGTATCAGGGTGACCGCTGACAATTAATAAAAATGTGGCAAAAAAGTAGTTTAAGGCAAAAAGATCGCCTTAAAAAAGTCGCACCCATTTTTAAAGCTTTAAGGTTCAATTATATGTGACTTACCATAACGCCATAACTATAACTGTTGCCATAAGAACCAAAACCCAATTGGTTTCTAAGGTTATAGTTAGGGCGTAATGGTAAGTCTCCTATAATCATATATAGTACTGCCCATAAGTTTGGTTCGAAGAGCCGTTAACTGTGGTATGGGTAAATCACGTATAAATAAACCTTTAATTTTATATTTCTTGTTATTATTATTTCTACTAAGAAAAAAATAAACAAAATACAAAGTTAATATATAAAAAAAGAATTTGCGTGAAATAAAAATGTAAAACTGAAAATACAATGCCTTGTTGGTCTAGTGATTATAGTATATTCTTTTGTTTTCCAATATTTTTAAATCCTGTTTTCCTATGTTCCATTTATACTTTTAATGTTTTTTGTTTTGCATTTGCCATATTAAGTAATATTAGCCCTTTGAAAAACAGAATGCCTCGTTGGTTAAGCGCATAGGTGTACGTCTTGCAATCAGAAGGTCACTGGTTCGAGTCGAAATTTGAAAATTCTTATTAGAATCCCTGTATTAAAAGCATTGACAACTCGATCGATCGGGTAGAATTTCGATTCGAATCGAATGCCGTAATTTTCCCCCTGTTGAAACAAAAAAAAAATGGTCAGAAGTTGTAAAAAATAAAGTAAGGTTAGGTTGCAAAATAGTATATGTATATCAGTTAAGCTAAGTCGCACAAAAGTCACAACAAGTATAATGGTTGCAAATTGACCGTTTAGTCGACGAACAGTCACGCTGGTTAATATGAATGGTCAGTTTGGCTGGTTGTTTTGATAAAAAAGCACTCTCTCTTACAGTGCTGCCAGTGCTTTTTTACACCTTGTAAATAATTATGGTTTTAACTTTTATTAAAAAAATATGTGTAACTGCTTTGTACATTGAAAACCGTTCAAACTATTTATTGCATATATGTATGTATGTACATATGTATATGGCATATTGAAAAATCTTTAACATGTTTTTAACCCTTTTGAGTTACCAATGGCAGCACCGTAACACATTTGGTAATAAGAAGAGATTTTTCAAGGTGAATGTGTACAAGGTGGAAGCGTAAGTACTACAACAATCCTATACAAACAATTATATGGCATTTTACACTGCCAATCCGCAGACAAACACCAACATAGATGTCTACAACTACAAACAAAAACACAAGAAAAAAAAGCGTAAAGTATGCAGCTTTTTGAGGTGTCGAAGCAATGCAAAGTAAATCATTTTCAGCTGACAGTTTAACACCACCCTGTATACCAGTAACGTGAAATGTTTTCTACTTTTCTTCGATATTAAATAGTTTCTCTTATTTTGTATGCGTGTATCTTAGGCAAAACAAAATTGTATGATGAAATTTTGTAGAAAAAATCATCATGTATGGATTTGAATGATGCCAGCATACAAGCAAGCAGTTTGTAGGGAAACACCGCGTATGAGTTGAAAAATTTTATTGCACATTAGTAATTCAATATAAAGTTTAATTTTGGTAAAACAATTAATTTTTTTAATCGCAGTGGCAACAATTTTTTTTTTTAATTTTTTTAAGGAAAAATATAATAATTTTGGTAACAATTTTTTACAAACTGTTTTAATCTTTAATCTCTATATTTTTTAAAAGGGCTTTCTAGTTTTTTATAACGACTGTTAAGTAAAAATAATATACATACATACATATGTATATGTATGTAGGTTTACACGTCTGCCAGAAATATGGTTTTACCGTAATTAAAAATTTGTTTTAATTTCAAAAACTTTTAATGATATTTACATACATATGGGCAAAGTTTAACATCATGTAATAAAAAACACTTTCTTTATATGAAAAATTTTCTCAAAGTTGATTTAGGGAACGACGCTACGGGGGTGGATTTTGATATGACCCCAATATATGTATATCAGTACATTAACATTCATATACAAAGTTTTCTATGTGGTGTGCAGGCCCACTGCAGTCACTCCCTTTCACAAGCATGCGTGTATTTGTATTCTTTGCAGGGTGTTACAAGAATCTGCTAAAAATATTGGGGGCCATTGATGCTGTAACTAACACAAAACATAGTCCTATGTAATGCACTGATGGACCATGTCATTGCGAAACAAGAACTTGTAGTTAAGCGACAGGTGTTCGTGTCTTAACGATCGCATAATGAGTTGCCGTAGATGTAAAACTCGTTATCTATAATGTCCAATGGACTAATTTTAAAAATATTTTAATGTAATGCAAATATCAAGTTTTTTACATAAAACTAGGTTACTAATGGAGTAGTTTTTCTTTTGTATTGACTAGTCCATACATTCGTTATTTGCAGGGAAAAATTTATATACAAATGCAACACTTTAGGAAAAACGCTTTTAAAATTTTCGATTTGCTTATATTTACTAAGAAGACAATCGACATTTTCTCTTCAAACGTGAAAAATAGAAACAATTTAAACATATGAATACACAGTACAAAGCAAAATATCACCAACAATTTTGCATCGTAAACTCCAAAAAATCATTTTTTGAGTTATCACGTTTGTATAAGCAAATGTAAAAAATCTTTTCGAGACCCAAACAACTAGTCATCCCTAAGGTATGCAATTGTTTTTGCATTTCAAGAAAATCAAAAATATTGTAATAAGTAGTGTTGCCAGAAAATGAAATTATGAAAGTTTAGCACTTAAAAACCAAGTACTGATGTGTTTTACAGGTAACAAACAAAAGTGCTAGATTTTTTTAATAACAATTTACACAAAAAGTAGAATTAAGGGACATTTTTTGTCGTTTATTAGACACGTTTAAATAACGGCAGGTCTGTCAATAGCATAATATGTTCTACCGATAATATGCTCTCTAAATCAAGATTCAATAGCTTGTTTTTGCTTCACTTTTACTATTACTTTTTACAATTTTTTTATTATTATTTTATTTTATATACATATTTTATATATGTATGTATGTTTTTCAACCCTTTTTCATATGTTCGATGTTTTTATACATTACATTAATTTTATGTGTTTTCTTGTTTAAAATTTTTCTGAGCGCTAGATTAGATAAATTTGCGATAAATTTTGGATAAACATTAAATTCAATATAGGTTTATTAACCAAATCTTCATACAAAATTAGTATTTGAAGTCTATTTTAAATTTAAAAAATTGCTTTTGATATGTCCTAAAGAAGTTAACTAAAAGATACCCTATTTCCATTTGAAAAAATTGATTTAAAACTATTTATAGAAAATTAAACAAATAAAAAATTGAAAATAATTGGTAATTAAAAAGATAAAACAAAAACATTCATTGAAAAATATTCCAATCAGAAATCAAAACAAAATATTCATCACTGCCATCTTAAATTAATGATATCCCAAATACAAAGTTTGAGTGCATGTGTGTGTGTGTCAGCTATGACAATACAGATACCACCTTTCATTTAGAAGTGGCACCCTGCAGAAAACGCGACTGGTCAATGCATGTTTGTCTAGACTAGTCCGTTAAGGAGTAGAACTACTCTAAAATTAACCTAATTACCTGTTAAGTACATGGTTCATTAAACATTACGAAGGCCTAGGGTGAACCCATATATCTCATTATATCAAAGAAGTTTCAAAATTACTCTAGGGTACACCATAGGACCACGAAAATTGCAAGTTCGTGTTTGACAATGACATGGTACAAAAGCATGAAAAATAAAGCAGGAGAAAGGACGGAGGCTTGTTTGTGGAGACTTGATTTATTTAAAACTCATTATCTATAACAATTTGAATAGTTCCAACTCGATATAAATCGAAAAAATCGCTGACGCCAAACGCAACAAGTTAAGATAGAAGTGCACGATGCCAGACTTTATTAAATGCCTTAAAAATATCTAGAGCCATTACTTTACTTTCGACAAAACGATTAATGGAGTTACACCATATTTCTGTTCGAAAGGCAAATAGGGCCCCATAGAATTTTTCCTTCGAAAGATGCTGGCGATCTCCTACTAAACTGTTGGACGGCAGATAGTTAATAAGACGGTAGTTTACCATACTTTCCATAATTTTTCAGGGTTGCTAGCCTTTCCGTTGCTGCAATTAGCATAATTAGCTACTTTCAATCATATGGGGAACACCTCGGAACGATAAACATTGCATTTCATCTGACCCAGGAGACTTGCTAGCATTGAGTTATATGTCTGGCATACTCCCAGACGCTTTTTTAAGTTTATGTAGTGTTTGGTTGCTTCCCGCCAAATTTAAATTACTTGCAAAAGTTAAGCTTTTTAACTAGATCAGTGAATAATTTATCATAGAGCAGTGATTAAAGAATCAGCATTGTACCTTCCTTTTTTTAAAAATGACTAAAAGCTATTACTGCCCTAAGAGACAGCAAGAATTCTTGCCCGTTGAGACTGCCTGAACAAGGCATTTTCACGCCTTGGTCCTTTAACCCCCGAAAATCTTGCCTGCCTGCGTAGCAATCTAACAAATAAATCTAAAGCTAATTGAACCTAATAATTAGTAAAATAAAAATGTTCAATATTGCGAAAATTAAAATTTACAAAATGTCTACTGCTTGACTTAATCCTTAGCAAATCAAATTTTTTTTATGAAAAATATATACAAAGTGGGCGTATTCTAATATAGGAAATATCTACTCATATTAACATTTGTACATATGTATGTTGAAATGAATTTCCAACTCAATGAATTAGAAAATCAACGAATTGCCAGACGATTTAAAAATAGCAGCATTAATATCTTGAGTGCTAAACATCTTGAAAATGGTTTTGAAAAAGAAAAACTAAAACAAAAAAAATTGAGATGTGAATATTTTTGAAAATAAAAAATCTTGTCACCAAATGTTTCATGAGTGTCGTCGTCGCAGTTAAAAAGACATACAAAAGTAAAACGCGGCAAAAACGAAATTAAAAACACGCGGAATTTTATAAAATTTAGCGTAAAAGTGTAAATAATTAAAAAAAATTTAAATTTAATAAAAAAGTGAAAATTTACAATTTAAAATCCTAGTTCAAGTATTGCAACAGATTTTAAAATATCAAAAGCTAAACTAAAAAATAATTAATTTAATTTATTTAAAAATAATAAAAGGAAATCTAAATTCAGTGTTAAGAATTAAAATTCATATGTATGAAATACATTCATACTTACTTGGTACACAAATTTGTAAAATATTAATTTGAAAAACTTCTTTTGAATAACTTACTGCAGCCATGACAAAATATCAATGTAATTTACAATATTTGAATATTTCAAATAATAATATCAAATGCGATAAAAATGATAATAGTCACAGCAATAATATCTCCAATACCAGTGATAATTGTAGTGACAGTGATGCTTTAGCACTTGTACCACAAAGATTTATTAAACAAGAATTTAATAGTTTATTAGATCATTCAACAAAATCATTAATAAATCAACAATTTAATATGCAACCACAACAACAACATAATAATAATGAAGCTATAACACATCGACAGCAGCAACAACAATATCACTACCATACTCAACACCACCACCACCAGCAGCAGCAGCGACAACAGTTACAAACATTTTTAAGTCGATTTAATAATATGACAGCAACAAATAATTCTCCTAATCTGCCCGTTACGACAAACTCTTGCAACTTTAGAAATTTTAACGATTCAAATGAATCGCATTATCTTACGCCCTCGCCCATATTTACGGATTATGATGAAAATAGTTTGAGTTCGGAAGAGCATGTTTTAGCTCCGTTAGTTTGCACAAATGCCCAATTGTCTAGACCTTGTTTAACATGGGCATGCAAAGCTTGTAAAAAGAAAAACGTTGCTGTCGATCGAAGAAAAGCGGCCACAATGCGAGAACGTCGGCGTTTGAGAAAGGTATTAAATATGAAAATTACCAAGTCCAAGTTAATAAGCTAAAACTGGCGTCAATAATGACGCGGATGGTTTTTTGCTTAAGTATTTTTTGTTGTTCTAAGTTTACAGCAGCCGGAAGAAAAATCCATTTCGCTCGTAATTCTTAAAATAATCATTTGCAGCCAGCCCCTTTAGGTATATTATTAGGAATCCTTATAGATAGGAAAGTCGAATAAGTCAAATTTTTAGGAGTGAAGTCTACTTAGTCCCATGAAACCGGTTTCGGTCTTAAACTGCCAGAAATACTTCTCAGACAATCGTTTTTTTAAATTAGCAAAGTTGGCCAAATACTGCCCAAAATATAAAAAAAAAAAACTAAGATAGCCCACATTTTTGAAATAATATCTATCTCTCTGCCACAAAACTTGGCGGGGAGACTTCAAGACGGTTAGCTACAAACGGAACAAGTTTATGAGAGCTTTGTTAAGGATTCGACTTGATCAAGAATGATACAATTTATCTTGATATCGTCCTACTTGTGGGCTAAGAGCAGATGAGGTGGAAAAAGCAGTCGTTGAAGAAAAGGGTACAGCTTATTTGGGTCCGCAAGCTCGAAAATATAAGCGAATGGGAATGGATTAATGAAGGTTATGATTCTAGCCCTCAACGCATTTTTGTGACACTGGATGGTATACGGGGACAGTTTAGTTGTCCGATCGTATACCCCAAGTGAAGGTAGAGGCTACCTGCACTGCGCTGATACGGGATTGGCAGTCCTGGTTAGAAGGGACTCTGGGGCAGATGCCCGTAAGGACGTGTTGTTTTACGGATGGCTTCATAGCAGAGGGAAAACAGAACTGGGCATTCTTGTTGAAAGCCCGGTGACCACCGGCTTTCGGACCACAATACTTTTTTACAAGCCAAGTTCCGGGAAATCGCGGAATGTTTTAGGTCACACGCAGATCCAAAAAGATGATTAATGGTTATTCGAAATATGGCCAGGTTAACATTATATCGGTGCGTGGTCCTCAGGGGGTGGTCGAAAATGAACGGCCAGTAGGAAAGTGAAATGGGAAACCGGAAATATGTTTTGAGTGGACGGAAAATTTCCACAGACGATGTGGAACAACAACACAGTTGGAGGAATGACGAGGATTCTCTGGGGCGAACCAAATAAGGTTAGGACTAGGGCATTCTGAAAGCGGGGAAATCTAAATTGAGCAAAATGATAAGTTTGCTGACGGGTTGCGGAAAACAGCGTGTGCATAACATGCAGAATGGATATGTAAACAATAGATTATTTCCTGTGCCCAAGTTTTTGCACAAGCCAGAGCCCGATGTTTTATGTCTGACGTTTTACCAGATGTGGCTCACTTCAGATGTGTGGAATGGGAAAAGTTGAGAGGGTTCGTCCGCATTACCAAAATTCTGCTAACTTCTCCTCCAAGCTTCCATTTCCTTGCTAAAAGCGCACAGCAAGCCATCCACTGGCTTAGGTATATGTCCTGACAGGCATATACATATAAATACTTAAAACTAAAGGTCTCCAAACACACCTGTCGCCTTCAAAGTCTCCATACAAAGTTTTTTTGGATGGGATATCTTAGGATTTTACTTATAGCTCGGTAACTAGTAAACCAATTATGCTGATTTTAAACGGTGATCTGCTTAGAAATATTTCCAACTATTTGATATCAAAACCATAGGATTTAACGGGATCTCGAAGCTTGACTTTAAAATGCGGACTGACGAAATGGCTAAGTCAGCTCCCCTTTTTTTTGAATCCTGAATATAATACATACTGTATAATATGCATTTCATAATAAGCATTTCATTGGTTCTTACACCAAATCGTCAGTAGACTTCAACCAAATTCCTGAAAAACTTATGTTTTAAAGTACGTTTAAAAAACTAAGTAAATTTTTTTTTGTTATTCAACTGTTTGGATTTTCTTTTTCCCTTTTACATATGGATAACCATTGGTTACCACTAAATGTGTTATAAGGGCTACCAATGAAATGCTTGTAAGTAATACAAAACCTTTTATGTTAGCCAAATCCATAGCCTCTTAAGGTGCTTTCAGACGGTTTGCATTTTACATACGAATTTTCACTTTTGCAGTCCAAATGTAATTGCGTATGTCTGATAAATTTTTAATTTTCTAATTTTTGCTTTCACACGCTCATTTATAATTACATACGTCTGAAATAGCCTTTAATGCCTATGTTAGACGCCTATGTTCCTTCTAGGAATTTAATTGATTAAATATACGGTTTGTCAGATTAAAATAGAGCACGTTCTTCTTGAAAGGTTGTCATATCAATATCCCACAATCAAGGTTTCAATGGGCTTAAACGACATGTATTAGTGTGGTAGTGGAAAATTTTTTAGGGCATATTCGAAAGGCATATTCCCTTTTAAAATTATTGCAAAAAACGTTCGCTAGTATAAACTAGAAAAATCATTAATTGACAAATTGTTTTCAAACAACAAGGTCCATCACAAATTATGGACTAATAAAAATAAATAAATAAATAAATAATTGTGCTGAAAATTTGTGCTATGATTTCCCTTTATATTGAAACTATTTAAGCAAAATTTAGTTATGACTCCGACATGCTTAAGATATATTTGAGGGTAATCATGGTTTTCGTGCAATTTTAGGAATTTGAAATTATATATCAATACCATCATTTCTGGTTTTCAAGAGTAGGACTTACATATATAAGAGGGATGGTAAATTATTATCTGATCGCAATAAAGTTAAGTGTGACCATTGTTTATATAAAGCTTTGTTCATGTGTAAATTTTGTGGGTAGAGTAAAATAACTAAGGCACTTATAATGAAAATAGGTAATTCGGGAAGACCAATTATTTATTGACTTAATCTTTAAAAATTTAACCTTTTTTGGATATAATAACCATTTGAAATAACGCATAAAGCCTCTAGGCTGCTCCCGAGCTCTAGATTGCGATCCAGCGGATCATTGAACATTATTAAAAGTTTTAAATTATTAAGCAAATGCAATTCAGAAATAAAACTGCATAACCTTCGTTTTTATTTATAGTTGAACTATTTGTTTTTAAGACAATTTTTTATTATTACTTTAGGCTTAAGTTCGATCCCTACTAGTTAGTATAAGCATGACAAAAAGGAAAAAAAAGTTTTGGTTTGTCAAAAATTTTAAAAAATTTTTGATGACCCACGGTACATAGGCCGGGGGGTTAAATAGCTTATGCTTACAATGAAATAACTAACAACCGCTTGAAGAGTACTGATGATTAGAGTCAATCGGTCAATCGGTTACTTTAGTTCATTTTTGCCAACAACCTCGTTCGTTTTTTCCACAAACCACATTGTAATTTATATGGGGTTTGGAGATTAAATGAACGAGGTTGTTGAGAAAAACCAGCGAAAGTAACGAGTCGGGCACAACTCTACTGATAAAGAAAATCGTAGCTGTTTTGAAAATGCATTCTACTCGGCTACACTTGCTTTTTCAATAAAATTTTCTTGCTAAAATTTAAAGCAAAAAAGTGAAAAAATAAAAAAATATTAATTTCATTTGTGAAAAATAAGAATTTAGAGGGATCGAACTTGAGCCTAAAGCAATAATAAAAAAACATAATTCTTTTCTTGTCCATAATATCAACCTTAAAAATGTATTCATCAGTTAAAGGGTTAAAATAAAAACGCCATTAAAAGTTGTCTAATTTTATTATCCTTAAAATTAATAGCGAAAGCCCTCATAAATGTCAAACACATTTTAAAAGGCACTATTTGAAAGCTTGTAGTTCTTACAGAATTTTATGGTAAAAACTATTAGGGCGAAACAAAAAATTAAGGCAATAAAAAAAATTTTACGATCTGCAAAAGTTTTGAAATTTAAGAAAATGTTGCCCTTAATTGTTGCAACTTTACAAAAACAACAAATAGACAGAAATCTAAAGTTTTATGATCATCATAATCACAAGCTCGAAAGATATAAAAAAAAAAACAAATTATTCCGGCGTACTGGACAAAGGCATAATAAGTCGTAAAATGGGGAAAATTTATGCTCCAATTTGGTGAAAGAGACTAAAATGACAAAAATGAATTTAAAAAAAAAGTAAAAATTTTATTCTAATTTTTTGAAATTTTAGGTATTTTTGTAATTAAAAAAAAACCGGCAACACAATATACAAAACATAAAACTATATTGAAAACGTGACACCGTTTAAGGGCAAAGCAGGAAGGGGATCTACAAATGAGCTACAAAATGAAACATAAACAAATTTTATTGTTTTCAATTTAACGCATATTTTAATTTGAATTATGATTTTGTATTGAGACATAAAACAAATTAATATTTATACATACAGCCACACACTTGGGTATGCATATCGCAACAAATTAAACCTTTGCAACAATTTGTTTATTTTTATATTTTTTATTTAGAAAATGCTTTTTATGAATTTTAAACATAATTAATTGTTTGTGATTTTCATTTCTATTTTTCTTATAAATTTTTAAAATTAATTTACGTCTGTTTTATTCGTTTTCGTGTGTCGTGCTATAGAAAATAATTTATTATTTATTTTTAATTTTTTAATATTTTTTATTTATGGCAGGTTAACGAGGCTTTTGAAGTATTAAAGAGACGTACCTCCTCCAATCCCAATCAGCGTTTACCAAAAGTGGAAATACTTCGTAATGCCATTGAATATATTGAGAGTCTAGAGGATTTGTTACAGGTAAGTTTCTTATTTGTGATTACAATTAAAAGTTTATTCCTCTTTAATGTAAATCTTGACGAGACAAATTCATGCTTAGACATGTCAAGGCGTACAATTATTCTTTATTAATTTATAAAGCCTTACCGAAACCATAAATTGTCTAACATTTAGTCAAGAAATCTATAATAAACTTAGGTAAAGCGAAATTTGCAATGACGATTTCAGGAAAAATTTGACCTGATATTAAAAACGTTCAAAGTGAAAATTTAGGTCATATACCGATATCAAGTACTCAATTGATCTCTGATAATTATTAAAATAAAAATTAATATTTTTTTGTATTTTATCAATACTTGCCCAGAGTGGCTAAGCTTTAGAACTTTAACTTGTAGAAAAAAAAGCATTTGCTCTAATTAAAACAAATCACTAATTTTAAAGGAGTGTTAAAAAATAGTTTTAGATTTACAGGTTTTTTCAAACAGCGTTCCTGACTGACTGACCAGCTTATTCATAATCACGCAGCCTAAACGCGCAAAGCTTGAGACTTGAAATTTAAACTGCAGATACTTCTCCCGCTGAGAGGTTAAAAATGGTCCAAAAAGTAAAAATCTTTCAGTTGCTATCATTCTTATTTACTGAAGAAATAAACTGACAGGTGTCTGGCACTTAGACTTTTAGGGGCAAATATCACTTTGCAACTTCTAGACTAAAAAGTTTATAAACTTAATTCGAAAAAATGTAAAAACTTTTTCGTTAATGTTGTATCCAAAAAGTGTTAAAACTTCATTTTGTTTTAAGTACTCAATATATCAACCCCAGGGAGCAAAAAAGAGAAAAAATTTTTATTGGTACTTCTTAGGTACTTTTTAAAAAAAAACAAACAATAAATCAAGGCACATTCAACCAGGTAATATTAAGAGCCCAGCTGATTAAAATCAATTTGACATTTTTGCGTTATTAAAATTTAATTTTATATAAAATTTTTAATTTTTCTGACATTCTACCGTTCAAACACAGAAAGGAAATGCAGGGGGCGAATTTTTTGAATTCGCCTTGAGTTTACCTTGTTTAATGTGCCTTGTGCCTTGTCAATAAATTTAAAAATATTACTCAATTTGCGTTTGACAGGTCTCGTGAAATAGGAATATATTTTTGTCACTTTTTTAAATTTGAAAATTCATGTTCATGTTTTGTAACTTGCCATATTGAAATACACGTAATAAATTTTTTGACAACTGCGTAAACGCGAGAATGCAAGAAGCGCCTGTTATAGACTGTCAGCTTAAAAATGAGTAAAAATTATTTATTATTTTTATTTAATTATTATCTAAGAAGCGTTCTGTAACTCCTAAGCCAATTTGGTACTTTTGGGGTTCATTTTGTTTTTTTTTAAGCAATGAAGAAACATTATTTAAATTGCGTTCAAAAGTTCTCGAAAAAATACGAATAAGTTTGTTATATTTTTTTTTTTAATTTCAAAAAGTAAAATAAAATCTACGACTCCTCGTGGTTCCATCTAACAATTATTTTTGGCAGTATAAGATATATTACAAATAATTAATTGAGAGGCTGGAATATAATTAACTGTATAAGTATTGAATGAAAATCTTTGTTTTTTTTACTTTTTAGGAATCATCCACAATAAGAAGTTTCGATAATTTAACAAAAACAATTAGTGGAAAAACATGCCAACAGGATTATTTGGTAAGTAAAATTGTAACTCTATGGATATTTTGCTGTCTGTGCCTTTTAAGAATTTAAAATCTGAAAAATTGAAAACAAAATATTAAGTAAATAAATTTGGAGAATTAGCTTAAACACCCTACAACCTCTCCGGAGTCGCCTTTGAATTACAGACCCTCATGGTTTTTCCTCCATAGAACATACTAACCCCCTATTTCCATCACTTAAGGGGGTTGAAACACAAAATTTACAAAAGTGATGTAAAAACGCCCATAACTTCCCCTGAGTCGGTCTTAGAGAAACAAACAACAAATTTCTGGAACATACTTACCCCCTATCTCCATCGCCTAAGGGGGCTCCAATACAAAGTTTGGGAAATTGTAATAAATCCCCCCTACAGCTTTTAGGGTGCCCTTAGGTCATATGTAGAACTGACCCCAACGCATTTTTCATACAAAATTGAAAAAAAATTTGTGTAAAACCCCTACACTTTATGGAGGGTATATAAGATTCGGCACAGCCAAATATAACTCTCTTACTTGTTTTGTGCTTATTTGGGTTGGTGGTTAAATTGGCAGGAATACTTTACACCAGCAAAAAACTTTACAATTTTGTTTATGCTTGGCCGTTACTTCGGGCATTTTGTTTTAAATAAAAATTTCATACTATTCAGGGTACACTAATAAAGGTAGTGTTTTGTGAAAGAGATTGCCAGATTTATTGATTTCATTTAAAATTTTTTTGATATTCACTTTTTCAAACAAAAAATTCGCCTTTTGCATTTCCTTTTTTGTGTTTGAACGGTAGAATGTCAGAAAAATTAAAAATTTCATATAAAATTAAATTTTTATAACGTATAAATGTCAAATTGATTTTAATCAGCTGGGTTCTTAATATTACCTGGTTGAATGTGCCTTGCACAAAAACGAAATGCAGAGGGCGAGTTTTTTGAATTCGCCTTGATACTACCTGTATTAGTGTACCCTGATACTATAACAAGCATTTAATATGTCATTCCTTTTTTAATATATTTTCAATATACATACATATGTTTGTATTATAAATTGATTTTAGATTTTTTTATTGTATTTCTAAAAAAAGTCAAAATAAAAAAAAAAATAAAAGAAATATTGCGAAAAAAAAATAATTTTAATCTAAAAATTTTAACATAAAAATATTCAAAAACTGTTTAGTGATTAATAGCATTGTCACTGCAACAAATTTTTCTTAAGAAAAATAAAAACGTTTTCCAAATGCCCACAAATGCCATAAGAACATATACATACATACATTAGGGTAACAATCGATTACATGAAAATTTTTTTTAAATTTTGAAGGGTACCGGCCAGAATATTTTGACATATGTCTAATAGCTTAGCGTTTAAAATTTTAATCAAATGGGACAACGTTTTCAGGGCGCGCATCGAGGTCAAAGTTCAAATATTAGCAAATTTAATTATTTATCTATATGTACAAAACCAACAGCGTTAAGACATAGCACGGCCCAAACGCATGGAACTGAAGATAAATAAAATTCTTTATTTCCATCAAATAAAGAAAAATATTTTAGAATTGAGCAGATATATAGTTTGGAGGGCCAATTAGACCCAAATGACTTACCGGGGTAATTTTTCAATTAGTCCGTTTTATTGTTCTTCTCATTAAATAAATATCTACATCCTGTTAAAATAGTGTACAAAATTAACGAGTTTTAAAATTACATTTTATATAAACAGTGAAATTTGCTCATATTTGAACTTTGACCTTGATGCGCGCCCAAAACCCGTTGTCCGATTTGGTTGAAATTTTTAATGCTAATTTTTTAGACTTAGTGTCACGATATTCCGAGCCGCAAACTTTGAAATTAAATGAAAATAATTGTTTGTACCCTAATGTAAATATTTAGTTTGTCGTCATTGAAAATTCTTTTTTAAAGTTTAAAATTAGATTTCCCATTTAAAAAAGGACGGAACCCAATTCATATCTCTATTTAAAGTTGACATCAAACATGCTCAAACACCTGTAACAAACGAACCTCTAGATGTTTAAATTAAAAAAAAATGCATTAAGTTTTCCTTTTTTATAAATTATTTGTAAAGAGCAATTAATAACTTTCATTGCTTGCTACTTTAACGTGCTGCAATTGCTTGCTGTTCATTAAGAATTTTTTGGTATTAAACACTCAATAACAGAATTTTTTTTTTGGTTATGTTTGGAAGATAAGTATTTTATATTAAATATAAAAATATTTTGAATGTTTTATTTTTTCCTCAAGCAAACAAAACACATTCATCAAAGTGTTGTAAATAGTAAAAAAAAAGAAAAACAAGGAAAAATGGTAAATCTTTTAGAAAAGATAAATTTTATTCTAGGAAAAACAAAATATTTAGCTTTTCGGCATCAAAATAGTAAAATATAATGAAATGCCTCTTTGTATGGATTTTTAATACCATGAAAATTTAAAAAAGATATATAAAACACCCTAATAAATAAATTTAAATGTTTGGTGATAGGAATGAAAAGAATTCATGATACCTTGCATTTATTGGGATCTCGTATTATAAATTTGAAGGGCGAATAGCTCAACGTTTTACAAAAAGCTTTGCCATGGGGTAATTTTTTTAAGGTTGACAATTGAAAAATACTACTGTATCGATACACAAAAATTTTAAAATTTAGTATTGGTATTGATAACTTAATTTTTTTAATGTAACGGTAACGATACTTTCAGATTGGTACTGTATATTAGTCCTAATCCCCCTCTTATTTTTTTTAATAATTATTTAAAATACATTCTTCAATTCCCACAAAAAATATTTAGAATTTAATAAAAAAGTGAGATAAACCAAACTACTTATGATTAAAAAGCTTGAAATTACAAATGAGTAGAACAATTTTAAAGTTTTCCAGGTGCCTTAAAAATTATATAATTTATGATTTTTTAATTATTTTTTAATCTTTTTAATTTTTTTTTAACTTAATTAGGGTATAAAAATGTCACACAAAACCTAATAAGCAAAAATTTATGAAAGCGCTTGGTGGTATATTTCTTTTTCTTTTTTTTTTTAATAATTTGTAGTTTATTTTCGAAATGATATATTTAAAAATGTTTGAAACTACATACATAGATACATACATACATACACACATACTTAGGTATGTATTTACATTTATTATTTTTGGTGGGTTTTTATTTGACTTTTAAAAAATAGTTCTTATTTTATCCGATTAAGTTATATATTTATGCGATTTTAACATGTTCATTTTTAATCATTAAAAAATTTTACGTTTATCTTTGGTTGTTCACACTTTTTGATAATTTATGACACAATACGTTTGTGAAAGGCGCTATTAGGTTGGTCAATATTTTGTGGTACAAAACAAGTAAGAGTATTTGTACCGAATCTTATATACCTTTTACGTTGGTGTTTTTGTATACCAAGTCATCTGATATATCCAAGCTTTTTTCTGCAAATTTTATACTTGATAAAACAACCATGCTTCAGGTTTCCTATTGATACCTATCCTTGTTTTACCCACACCACACGCAGAGAAAAAACATGGTTTAATATGGTCACAGGAATATGATCACGAACAATTTTATCATTGTATGGTTACGAAAGTCATTATTATGACTGCCACAACCATACTATAGTTATAGTAAGTTTTTGCCGAAAAATACAATCATAGTTATGATTAAAACTACCATTATATTCTTGTGGTAATCATTGTTTTGGTCATGGGTAGTCATTATCTTTATTATAGGCTATCAAATATATGATGCTCTCAGAATATGGTTATCATAATCTAAGAGCAACATATGTGTGGTAACCTGTAATCAAGATTATGGCTACTTATAACCGAAGTAATGCTTACCACAAACATATAATGTTAATATTAATCATAGCTATGATTGTATATCGAGCCTTTGGTGCAATACCGTAGTAACTCAAAATTTGAATTTTTTGAGCTGGGTATGCAGAAATTATCTTTGGGGAAATATCTATCTAAAAAAAAAGATTATGATTCCACCTCTAACTGTTCAGATTTTACAGCTAAAAATGTCTTTGTTGCCTCTAGGTATTTCCAACAATATTTACTTGAAATAATGAAATATTTCCTTTATGACAAGAAATTTACTAACAGAAAGCAATTTACGAAAAAAGTATAAAGCAATATTATTTTTTGCTACGTTTTAGGCACAGAAACAGAACTGCATAATTTGATTTCTTTTTTACTTGTTCGTATTATTTCATATTACAACTTTGTTATATAGTTAAAAGTTTATTTGCTATAACGATATATTTCGAATTAATTTTTAAGTTTGTCATAGGTTTTGTGACAATAACGATACATCATTGATAGGTTGATAAAAAGTACTTAAATATAAATAAATATTTCATATTTTTAATAATTTTTGGCCTTTTTTTTATTTAAAAACATTCCTTTTTATTTAAAAACTTGTAAAAAAATAACTTTAGTAAACGAAAATACTATCAAAAAGATGGTTCAAAACTTCAAATGCGTTTTTCTCAGTTCACAATTTTTTGAATTACTACGGTATTGCACCAAAGGCTCGATATTTCGTCAAAAACTTAGTACAACAATAGTATGGTTGTGGCAGTCATAATAAATATTTTCGTAACCATACAATGATGAAATTGCTCGTGATCATATTCCCGTGACACACATATGTGAGTGCACATATGTGCGTTTGTGCAGGTGTTTGCTGCGCCTAAAATAATGGTCTGACACCCACCTTCAAGTATACCGATGCAATATGTAGGGGGATGCCATTTCCTCTGTTCCTATCCAAAAGAATTCTTCCCCAATTTAGGTCGTCACTTTTATAGTATCTGTGAAAAGTTTTGTGACAACAGCGGCTATACTTTCTGAAATATATGTAGGAATATATGCATGGGGTTTGTCTTGAAAAAAATGGGCAATCACATTGTTTTGCGTATATTTCGGTCGGTATTTAATCGATAGTGCTGATTTAAAATATCGATTGTCTCAGAAATATTTCTCACCAAAACGCTAACTTTGGGACTTTATCTGGCTCTGGAAACATGATTTAAACAGACACATAGACGGACTGACGGCCAGATGGACATGGGTATTTCGACTTCTCTATCCATAAGGATCCATAATATATTCATACTTTCTGGAATCGCAAATGAATATTGTCATAATTACAAACGGAAATTTATATATACCCTTATCACTATGCAAAGGGTATAAAAAAAATTATTGTAGGTCTCTATATTAAATTTACACGCAAACACTCCTGTTTACTTGATAAGACCTGCATGCTTTTTGTCAGCTGTTAGCTTGTTGCTACCATCTTTAATTATATGCAAAAGTGTTTTCAATGCCGTTTTGAAAAAAGTCAAAAAATCTTTGAGTTTTATCCGTTTATACGACAAACTAGCTTTACCCGGCCCGCTATGCTGAACTCGACCTTATTGCTAATAAATAAATGTGACATATTACTCTACTTTAACTAAAACGATATCTATTATTGTTTAAGAGTTCTAAACTAATGACAAAATTTAATATTTAAAGAAAGATTTCCTTTATTGTTTTTTTTCGTTTCTTTAAATTTTTACTGAAAAAAACTTGTTCCAAGTCGTACAACTTTACACACAAAAAATAGATCAAGTAAGCTTTACCTAAATCAAGTTGTAGAGGCGTCGCAAGTACGGTAACTACGAATTTTCTTAACTCAAGTACGATTTATTTAGTACGAATTTCTTACTTTTAGTCACATATAAGCCAAAAAATGATTGATTTTAGTTCAAACCCGTTTTTAAAAAATATCAATTTAAGCGTAAACATAATTAAACCAAAAATGAAAACTCCTTGTTTTTGACGAACGGAGCTCTATTAAAGAAGAAATTGATTGATTTTTGTATGTGTTTTTTCTTTCTATGTACGTGCTTTGGTTTCTAAAACACGAATATTTCTTTTTGTTGGGGTATGCAAGGTGCCACGCCTATTGTAGACTTTAACTATTATAGTTATCGAGATATATACAAAAAATTATTTTTCCAGCATGGGAGTTAATACGTCTATATATCTCTACCCACCACACCCATATACAGATCAGATTTGCATATTAACATTATAAACACCCATATAAAGTTAAGGTTCCTCAGCTGTTACAGTTATTGAGAAACCAACAATTATCATTGCATGGGAGGTGCCATGCCCAATAATTTCTTCCCACCCATACACAGCTTAATTACGTACTTTGGGGTGTTCGTTAATTCTAAAAGTGGAAATTTTTCTGGTCTGAGCCCTCAAAATGTTGAGGACCAATTTAAAAATAATTCTCCAAAAGTTTCATGTCCGTAGGATCTCGCCTTTCCTTGCCGACGTTTGAAGTCCCGTTTTTTCTTAAAGCGAAAATGTTTTTGGTCTCAATCCTCAAAAAGTTGAGGCTTAATGCAAAATCTTTTCCCCAAAAACTTTACGCCTTCGGACCACGCCTTCTAGAGCCGAATTAAGAATGAGTTTCGTTTGTCCGTCTTTTGAAATCTCGTTTCTGAAGTTGAGTTAAATCCTACAGGCCACTTTTTAGTTTCAAACTTTTAGAAATATTTTTAAACAGATTCCGATTCAGACGAACTTGATAAACACCTCGTACTCCCGTAGCATTATTTACAATTTTCAAATTGTAAGTTAATTCCTTTCAATCATAAAAGGTTCCTCAAGTTCCCATTTCTCAGAAATTATGCTTCTATGTTATTGTAAAGCAGAATCTATTGAATATCATTTAATATTAGTAACCTGATAATGCTTTTCGATGGTAGTTAAGCTGTTGCTGCGTAGGACAGTCAAAAAAAGACGCCTACTCACTGCCAAAAGCCATGTGGGCCTAATCAATGTAGCAGGGGTGTGTGTACATATCGCACGCTAAACCAAAACCAGTTACAACTCGAAATTTAAGAGAATTATTTCTATTTTTCCAAGGCCAGTTTCCAGGTCTTAGTTTCCATTCTAAGACGGTTCTTTTACTGTTAAGCTTTTTTTGGTTAAACTGTTATAATTGTTTTTGATTTAGTGTGCGATATGTGAGTATTTATTTTCAGTGAATTTCTTAACTATAAATTTTTCAATGAATTTGTAAAATTTATGGAATATCGCCAATTAGTTTACACCCTCACAAAAATTGTTTTTTTTTATCTTTTTTCAATTTCTTTAACATATTTAGAAATGTGCCAAAAATTGCTAAAAAAAATTACAAAATATAAAAAAAAAAGAAGAAACATTTAAAATTTTGTTTTCAAAATAGAAGGCGTTTTAAAACGATTTGTTTAAAGTTGACAAAACTTTAACACAAACAATTCTTTTATTAACCGGATATGTACACAAAGTTTGGCAGACGATACCAATATAACAAAAAGTATAACACAATTTTTTTCTGTGTATCAAAGACGATTTAGCTATGTGCTGCTGTGCTTTTCGATCCCCAATAAAGTTCTACGGAACCTTTGTTAATTTGGAAACGATGAGAATTATTCATTGGCGTTCACACGTTTGATAGCTCCGCAAAAAACTACGATCGGCGATCATTTTTGTGGGTAGTGGGGGGGTGTTTGATAGAAGGCAACGGCCCTGATCGCACTTAACATGGTGAAGCCCAGTTACAATCTTGGTCATCCTTCATCTCAAGTAGACACATACCTAAACGAGGTATCACTTGCTTAGCAATTTCAATACCCGCTAAAGAAGTGAACTAATATGGGCCGCAAGTTCTTCAAATGAACTTAAAAAAAATGGACCAGAGCAGTGGACTGGTAACCCTTCCCCGGGAACAACTATTGCCGTGAAAAAAACGAAAGTATAATAAAGTTTCCCCTTTAATATTGACGACCACCGTAATCAATTTAAAAACCGTGACTCACGGATTTGAACTTGGAATGTCTGGACGCTGTTTCGAGCAGGTGCATTAATTCAATTGACGGAACTTCTAGATAAGTACAAGTCAGATATAGCTGCAATCCAAGAGGTGCGGTGGAACGGGCATGGTATCACTATAGCTGTCGTCCAACCAATCCGAATGCGGATTTTTTGTAAGCAAGTGAGTGAGCGAATACGTCTTAAGGCAAAAGACTTTTACATCGGCCTAATTTTTGCCTACGCCCTGACGGAAAAAAGGTGACGATATCAAGGGTGCTTTTATGACAACCTAGAAGAAGCATACTATCGCTGCCTCGGCCATGACGTTAAAATCTTGCTAGAAGAAAATAGGAAAGGAGATTTTGTATTTAATCCAAAATTTGGAAAGTTCAGTCTCCATGAACATACAAGCGATAACGGCATGAGATTGATCTTCTTCGCCGCAGCTAGTACCAGATTCCAGCATCAAGATATTTATAAAGTACCTGATCGAATTAAAAGAAATCAAATCGGTCACGTAGCTGTAGATTGGCGACACTCTTCAATTGTGTGAGATATGTGAACGATCCGTGGAGCTAACATCGACTCATATCACTATCTTGTCGCAACAAAGGTACGATCGCTTAAGTGTTTTGTGCCACGTACAAGCCCCTGACCAAACAAGTAGATGTCGCGAAACTGCGAGCGCCAACAACTAGTTACACTAACTGCTCCAAGAGAGCATTACTCGTTCCGATATCTTCGCAAGTTGGCAGCATATTGCCAACAACACGGAAAATTCTGCAAAAAACCGTGCTTGGCTACCAAAAAAAACCGATGGCATGATGAGGAGTGCCGAAAAGCTATTGAAAAAAGTAGGCAGTATGCCAGTCAACTGCAGGCAGTAGCCACGTGCGCGGGAGAGATGTCGGGAGAAAATAAAGAAGAAACGTCTTTTCCGGCGGAAGAAAAAAGAAATGGAAAGACTTTCAAAATTGTTGGTATTCAATGAAGATACAAACTTTTCAATTAGCGATGAAAAATAGTAGATCAGCTTGAGCCGAAGGGTTAACAGCGGAGCTATTTAAAATTGGAGGCGATGAGTTAGTAAGAAGCAAGCATCAACTTATCTGCAAGATTTCGCTGGAAGAACACAGTCTTTTCAAAACTAAAGTCAACCAAATAATCGGCATTTATCACTTCGGCTTAAGCTTTGCTAAGTCTACCATCGACCAGATATTCACACTATGTCAAATCTTGGAGAAAACCAATGAGAAGCAGACCAAAGTGACCATCTTTTCAATAGTCCGATTCGTGAGAAGGAGTTTGAAGCCGTTTCTAAGCTCTGCGTACCTGCAGATCTCATAAGATTGCACAAAATAATCCAAACGAATACAAAATCAAGAAGATCGGAAAAGACATCTCTAAGCCGTTAACCACCCAATGGAGCTTCAAACAAGGTGAGAGACTGTCACGCGAGATCGTCAGTATTTTATTGGAGAAGGCCAGTCATGACGCATCAGTCAATTGAAACAGCACAGGTTTTACTATGAGCCACATGCTCTCGCATCTGCAGATGATATCGACATCGTGGGGTGAACATTGCAAGATGTCATTGCTGTGTTTGCTAATGTAGAAAGAGAATCAGCAAAAATGGGTTTGGCAGTAAATGAAGGCAAAACTTAGTTGATGGTTTCAACGAATATAGAGTCTACGAGATTAGGACTATCAAGGTAGTAGAGGAACTCGCGTACCGCCATAAATAAAACGAACGATATCAGTTTAGTAAAAAAAGCGAAGAAGTATAATTGCGATAAGCAAGGAACACATTTCCAAACTTAATATCAGAAAGTGGAGAAGAAGCGAAAAAGATCGAAGTGCTTGCAAGTCAATTCAAACATTGAAACATATTTAAGGCTTAATGACACCAATTGTCATACCAAATTTTATTGTGATCTATAACATATAACAGCTCTTTTAGAAGCCCGATTGATGGAAATCACAAATAATGGTTTATGTATCTTCCGCTAGTACGTAATTTCTATAATAAGGATTTGCGACCCCATAAAGTATATATATTTTGGATCCTTATAGATAAGGAAGTCGATTAAACCATGTCTGTCTTTTCATCTGTCAGTCTGCCCACCTGTTGAAATCAAGTTTCCGGATCCAAATCAAGTCGCACGGGCCGAATTTTGTGGTCAAACTATCAGAAATATTCCTAGGCAGAACGCTATATAAAATCAGCAAAATCCGTTTACTACAACAAAGTCATGTTTTTTTATGAACAATTTGTCAACTTGGCACTTAACATAAAGATCATGTTTTATTTCTCCATCTGTTGATTACTTTATTAAACATTAACCATTAAAAGCAACCCTTTTTTTCTTCCTCCATACATTCACTTTAGCTAAAAGTTAAACTAAAAGAAACTTAAAATACTTATGTTTTAGTGTAAAAAAATAAATGATATAAAATATGTATGTATCTGTGATGTTTCTAATAGAATTTCTGTAACACCAGGCAGACATCCGCCACCATTTAATAAAATTTTAAAACAAAAAAGAATTTAATTTAAATGTTTTGAAATTTGGTTTATAAATTTTTTTTACTTTAAGAATTTTAAGATGAGGAAACACATTCGTACTAAATTACAGAAAACACAGAAAATTAAGAATAAAATTTATGATATTTTATAATTGAACATGTAAACATAACTAATTAAAACAAAATATGTATTAAATTATTTAATAGATTTAAATAATTTACTACTTTTAAAGCAAGACCACACGTATGTGTTAGGGAAGGAGAAAAAAAATATCCAAACATCAATATATCGATAAAAAAAACAATCGATATTTATATCTACCCCACATCAGAATCATTTTCTAAATCGTTTAATAGCTTGTTCACACATAAACTGTCTGCTTCGCTCTTCAAATAACCAACACAATTTTTTCCGTAATTAAGTTTGCCAATTGCTCCTTGACTCTCACTTAAGGTATACGATCAGACAATTCGACGATTTCCACTTCCACTACACTTATTGTCCATTGATGACCAGCACGTAACCGAGGCAAAGGGTAGAGCTCGTCTAATTACACTTACAATTCTGATTAAAATCACATTTTTTTAATAAGGGGATTCACAAGGTGCTCTTTTATGTCCTATTGTCATAATGTTATAAAATTTGACAATGGTTTGAAAACATTGTTTTTTTCTTTACGCTCAAATCAATCTTTTTAATCTTACATTAAGTAGGGTTTCAAACTCAAATCAATCCTTTTTGACTTAAATATGGCTAAAAATAAAAAACTCGCGTATCTATTTCTCCGGTTATTTCGGTAAGGCACTTCAATTTTATTTTCCGATTTCTGCAATATGTTAAGTCTTTCTGCGTTGCTCGATATCTGTCCACAATACGTCACTTGTTTGTTCTTTCAATTTTTTTTGGCAAAGAGCCAAAGATATTATTTATGCTCATAAGAAATGTTGTGTTAAATAACTCAAAACAGCAATCGATTAATGACTATAATATAGAAAAAGAACTTCGCGCAACTTAAATTTTACTTCTTGTGGCGCATAATGTATTATCTGCGGCCTTAATCGACTTTAGTTTAGGTTAGGTTAGGCTACATAAGGTAGAACAGGCAGCCGATAAAAGAAAGGATACAGCTCACTTGGGTTCGATTAATTCGGTCCCTTTGTGTTACCTGGAGAGGCAGTTAGAAAAGGTAGAGAAAAACGACGCAGACTTACCAGGGTCTCTGGTGGTAATCGAACCCACAACCTCCCAACTGAAAGACTCGCGCACATACCACTGATCTACCAGGGCATTCCCACTGATCTATCGGCTCACGCGGTCGCCTATAACTTTTATAAATTTTGTATTATCATATGGCTATTACTATATACAAATGCGTTATTTTTTATCTAAAACAAAACAAGTAAGAGCGCTATATTCAACTGTGCCGAATCTTAAAAACCCTTCACAGCGTGTAAGCCTTTTAATCCTAATTTTTTAAAATTTTGTATGGCAACCCCCTTAGGGGGTGGAGATGGGGGGTAATTATGTTCTAAGAAAATGTGTGCAAGGAAAAATGATTAAGTGTCAGTCCTACATTTGACCTATCCACAGGTACGCTGAAATCTGTAGGGGCGATATATTACAATTTTGTATGGAAGCATCGTTAGGCGATAGCAACTTTGTACGGTAACCCTGTAAGGGGCTGGAAAAATGGGGGTAAGTATGTTCCACAAAAACGTTTGGGAGGAAAAATTAATTGGGGCCGGTTTTACGTTTGACTTTTGTCGGAGCACTCTGCAGTGATGCCAACTTTTTGGAAGCAAAAAGCCCATCAAGCCCAAAAAAAGCCCCAAAAAGCGTAATTTTGCATTCAGAAAAGCGTAAAAAGCACTAAACTTATTTTACACACACTACAAACGTGGGAGGGATATTATGCATTTGTGCAGATGCTTATATCGCCCTAAAGGAATAGTTTAAGACCTACTTTTTCCTTTACCGTTAGACTGAGAATCACTTTCTGAGTCGATTGAAGCATGTCCGTCTGTCTGTCCATCTGACTGCTTGTTCATGTGCTTTTTGGGGCTAAAACAGCTTTAAATATCATCTTTATTGGGCGAAAACTAAAATATTCAGTTTTACAACAACTACCAAATAAAAGCACTAAAGGCACTATAGAAAAATCAAGAAAGCACCAGCTTAGTGCTTGTTCTCGGTTTGGCTCTAAAACTGAAAATTTGGCGTTTTGAGTCATTAAAAAGCACAACAAATAGTGCTAAAAGCACTAAGTTGACATCGCTGGCACCATGGAAGCTATGGGAGCGATTTAAAAATTTTTACTTTGTATGAAAACCCTGTTAGGGGCCGGAGGTAGATTGTAAGTATGTTCGGTGCATTGCACCCGTGTAGGGACAAATCCGGGGGTAGAGGTTTTTATGTACAAATTTTAAAGAAAGAAGTCTTGGTTTTTGGCTTATACCCAGTCAGTTATCGGACGATCCTGCTGGATTTCAATAGCGATTTTCTCGCTGATTTTTTTTGATAGTTTGATACCTCCTACGGCGACATCGGGGGGTTTCAAGCAGTTGATTTCAACTATAACACGGACAAACGGGCAGACGGACATCGCTAAATCGTATTTCCTTTCTATAATGGGATCGCAGATGAATGTTAGAGAAATAACAAACGGAATGATAAACTTATATATACCCTTATCACTTATGTGAAGGGTATAAAAATGTAATAAAAAAAGCATTGATGCCCACCAAAGAAACAACTTATGAGTGCGTTTGTTCTATATGTATTATTAAAAAAACCGTGCAATATCAATCTGTGTTGTTGTTACTTTTTGTGTCTATCGCCTATTTTGTTTTGGTTTCCGTTAGTACTCGTATTGTGTACGTGTAAAACCCGGGGCCAAATCGTCGCATTCGATTCGAATCGAAATTTAAAAATTCTTATTAGAATTCCTATACTTAAAGCATTGACAACTCGATCGATCGAGTAAAATTTCGATTCGAATCGAATGCGACGATTTGGCCTCCGATTAATTCCTTTAATGCTGAATTAAATGTGATGCATTTAAAATATTTAGGGATTTATTACGGAAAAATTGGATTATATAAATTAAAATATTTAAACATTAAATTTTTATTTATTGTTGAACTAATTGTTTTTAATACAAATTTTTGATTTTTAGTTTGGCTTTAGTTCATATAATTTCTTTTTATTAGAAGAAATTATTATTTTCCGTTTATGTTGAAAGAAACTTTCAATTTGAAAAAATCTGATTTTTCTACCGCTACTAGCCGAGTAGAATGCATTTTCGAAAGCAGCTACGCAATTTCATCATCAGTACTCTTTGAACGGTAGTAGTGTATCTGGTTGTAAACATCACCTATTTAACTTACATGTAACAGAGAAAAGTATACGGTATCAGTGTTTTCCTTCTGTTTTTATATTGTAAGTTAGGACGAAGTTTATTTTTCATATACACTATGCTTTTTTTCATTAAAAGTCTCTTTGGCAACACTTGACTAACGGACAAGCATTTGTCCATCTCTCAGATGGAACGAAACGCTTTTTATTATTGTATATCATACAATAGGGGTAATCACTTTTTAATTTCTTTTTTTGTCAACGACAAATTGACAGAAATTATTAAAGATCATTTTGCACCGTGCCATGTGTGAGTTAAATGTAAATTTTTATTTATTGTTGAACTAATTGTTTTTAATACAAATTTTTGATTTTTAGTTTGGCTTTAGTTCATATAATTTCTTTTTATTAGAAGAAATTATTATTTTCCGTTTATGTTGAAAGAAACTTTCAATTTGAAAAAATCTGATTTTTCTACCGCTACTAGCCGAGTAGAATGCATTTTCGAAAGCAGCTACGCAATTTCATCATCAGTACTCTTTGAACGGTAGTAGTGTATCTGGTTGTAAACATCACCTATTTAACTTACATGTAACAGAGAAAAGTATACGGTATCAGTGTTTTCCTTCTGTTTTTATATTGTAAGTTAGGACGAAGTTTATTTTTCATATACACTATGCTTTTTTCCATTAAAAGTCTCTTTGGCAACACTTGACTAACGGACAAGCATTTGTCCATCTCTCAGATGGAACGAAACGCTTTTTATTATTGTATATCATACAATAGGGGTAATCACTTTTTAATTTCTTTTTTTGTCAACGACAAATTGACAGAAATTATTAAAGATCATTTTGCACCGTGCCATGTGTGAGTTAAATGTAAATTTTTATTTATTGTTGAACTAATTGTTTTTAATACAAATTTTTGATTTTTAGTTTGGCTTTAGTTCATATAATTTCTTTTTATTAGAAGAAATTATTATTTTCCGTTTATGTTGAAAGAAACTTTCAATTTGAAAAAATCTGGGGCCAAATCGTCGCATTCGATTCGAATCGAAATTTAAAAATTCTTATTAGAATTCCTATACCTAAAGCATTGACAACTCGATCGATCGAGTAAAATTTCGATTCGAATCGAATGCGACGATTTGGCACCTGATTTTTCTACCGCTACTAGCCGAGTAGAATGCATTTTCGAAAGCAGCTACGCAATTTCATCATCAGTACTCTTTGAACGGTAGTAGTGTATCTGGTTGTAAACATCACCTATTTAACTTACATGTAACAGAGAAAAGTATACGGTATCAGTGTTTTCCTTCTGTTTTTATATTGTAAGTTAGGACGAAGTTTATATATATTTAAACATTTTTAAAATTTAACAATTTTGTATTCGGTATTAAATAATTAAATTTTTTTTTTAATTTAAAACTCAATTTCAAATGAAAAAATTCAGGGGCCAAATCGTCGCATTCGATTCGAATCGAAATTTCGCTCGATTGATCGAGTTGTCAATGCTTTAAGTATAGGAATTCTAATAAGAATTTTAAAATTTCGATTCGAATCGAATGCGATGATTTGGCCCCAGGATTTTTATTTCATTGATTTTCTATTGTTAACCACAAAAAAATAAATAAATAAATAAATAAATAAATAAATAAAAAACCACAACTACTAAATACTTTTGAATAGAAATGCATTTGAAAATATAAAATTTTTACACGGTACGACAGAAGTTTTAAATTGTACAATTTTATTCCATACAACCGTATAAAAGTGTTTGGGATTAAACAAATTTATTTTACAATCAGTTTCAGGTTTTTTTTTTTCTAACTTCTTCGCATGGTTTCCTTCGAAATGTTTAAATTTAATTCCTAAAAAGTGCACATTAAGATGAAAAAAATATGAAATTTCAAGGCGTTATCTTTTACATTACAATGCGTCATGTTGTAATTTAAAGTGAATATGAAATGAAGACTCTGTCGATCTACCCTACCTAAGTATTTACATATTTCTATCTCCCTTTAAAACATCTTTACAGATCACTTCGTTTTTTAAGTTGATATCATTTATTAATTATTTTTTGTATATTTTGTTGGTTGATTTTATGTCCCTTTATTTTTATTGGAGCAATGCCAAAATTTAATCAACATTTTTTTTAAGATTTTATAACAAACTCTATGTTTTACACATATGTATGTATGTGTGTATATATATATAATATTATGTTCTTTCCTGATCTGAGAATCATCAACAAACATTTAAGATTTTAATAAATATCCTAAGTTTTATGGTAAATTAGCAAATTTGTTCATTTCATAAAAATAAAAAATCTCTTAAACATAAATTTTGTATAAATAACAAGTACGACAACACTAGCAACAAAATTTCGCAAAAATATTTATGATTTTTCTCTATGAATTTCATTCAGAAATATGATTTTTGTTGCGGTTGTATATAAGAATAATATTCAAACTGTGGCAATCGGTGAAGCATCTTAAAAAGTGCAGAGTACAAAAAATAATTAGAAAAAAACAAGTAAGAGCGCTATATTCGTCTGTGACGAATCTTATTGACCCTTCATTTTGGCCTTTCGAAACATCGAACTTTTTTTATAAAATATTTCTAATATTAAAAAAGGAGTCGGTGTCATATTTTAACCTTATTAGGGTGACTACGGGGACAACCCCCTTATGTTTTAGGAAAATGTTAACAAAGAAAAATGAGTTGGGGTCAGTCCTGCATTTGACCTATTCACGGACACCCTGAAAGCTGTAGGGGTGGATTTATTACAATTTCCCAAACTTTGTATGGGAACCCTCTTAGGCGATAGAAATAGGGAGAAAGTATGTTCTAGGAATATGTTTGGAAAGGGAGACTAATTGGGGTTGGTCGTACACTTTATTTCTCTAAGGCTGACTCTGGAAAAGTTATGGGCGTTTTTACATCATTTTTGTAAATTTTGTATTGCAACCCCTTTAGGTGATGGAGATAGGGGGTAAGTATATTCTACGAATATGTTTGGGAGGGGAAAACTAAGGGCGACTCGGGGGGAGTTGTAGGGGTTTTTATTCTAATTTTTTCAAATTTTGTATGACAACTATGTTAGGGGCTGGAGATAGCGGAAACTATGTTCCAAAAAATGTTTGTGAAGAAAAAGTAATGGGAGTCGGTTTTAGAGTTTTTTTTTGTAAAAATTTCAAAGAAATTAAAAGAGGTTATCGGAGGATTTAGCTGGATTTCAATAGCGATTTTCTCGCAGATATTTCCGATAGTTTTATACTACTTACGGGTCTATGAGAAAACGGGGGATTTAAAAAGTGGATTTCAACCATAACCCGGACAGGCAGATATCGCTAAATCGACTTCCCTGTCTAAAAGGACCTAAAAAATATATACATTATGGGGTCGCTGATGGATATTAAAGAAACTACAAACGTAATGACAAACTTATATATGCCCTTATCACTTAAGTGAAGGGTATAACTATATTTTTTCTATTTGTTCAGTGAAAATATTTACTTAATATTACAAGTAGGTTTCTTCTTAAATAATAACGGATTAATTTTTTGCAACAAAATTTTAAATTTCATTCGCAATTATTTTTAATACTTTCTGACAATATGGAAAGATAACACTCGAATTTAATTTGCATAAAATTTAATAAATTTAATGGGATAAATAACACAAGGCGACATATATTTTCTTGTCCTACAGCTGAAAGGGGTTTTTGGTTATTAGGGTAGCTGACCTCGAATCTGCTCAGTAAGTTTTTCAAAAAAATTTTATTTCTCAATATATTTTGCTTACTTAAACAATTAAATATGTATGTATGTATATCCTTGAAATTGCAAAACAAAATTAATAAAAAGCATTTAGTTGGTCACATCACATCAGTGCTAATATGTTTAAAAAATTTATAGTAGCTAAGGTGACTTATATAGACTCATGAAAAAAATATATAGAAATGTTCAAATGGTAAAATTTGGTTGTAACGTCGTTATGCATAAGGTATTGATGGGGCTTAACATAAATTTCGGGCAAAGCCTTACTTACAGAGATTTGGTTTTCAAAAAATTTCACCCATTTTTTTTGTTTAAAAAAGACTTCTGCATGTAAAATTTTTACCGAATAGAATTATTTCTTTGCATTTTACTTATGCGGTTAAATGTGGTTTTCAGTAGTAAGTCAACGGTAGGATCGTAAGCGAATATCATATCAACGCTAATAGATACCTTATACATATCGGCAACGTAACCAAAATTTAAATTGAATAATTTTATTCTTTACATAGAGATAAGGGTACATATTAATAAGATTTGTTTTTGCAATTTCTACAATTTGGATTTTCGACCCCATAAAGTGTGTATACTCCGGATCCTTATAGAAAGGGAAATCGATTTAGCAATGTCCAACTCAAGTCTTACGAAGCCCGTTATAATGTTAAATCATTAAAAATATCCCAGAGGTAATTGGTATTAAAAATCCGCCAGATAGGCTAACTACGGAGTAAGATATAAACAAAAATCGTAGGAAATGGCTTTTTTTTACAAAATTAATTAACATTTTTCTGTATTAACGCATTAATAAAAAAATTAATCTTTTTTTATTAAAAAGTTAATTATTCCAATTAACCGTTTAATTGTATTTAAAACGTAAATGCTTATTTACAAACTTAAAAACAAAAACAATAATTTTACGAAGCAATTTTATAATTTAACGACTCTGAATCCATGCCGAGACAAAAATCAAAATTCAATGAAAAAAAACCGATATTTTTATACTGGTTCTTTTTTATATTGACGTTTGTCAAGACATCGATTTATCTTTCAGGACGTACAATAATCGAAACATATTTTTAGTTAAAGGTTTTTGTGAGTGGTGTTACATATGTATGTATGTAGCCCACTAGAGCAACTAATTGCCAACTGAAACTCCCTAAATGTTAGAAATTCATGCTTTTCTTTTCTTTAAATTTAATTAACAATTAATAAACTTTGTATAAATACTAGCTTAGCCCCGGTGTGCTTCGCTACACTAGTCATTGTAAAATTACGGAAATATGTAAAAAAAGCATTTATATATTTTTTTAATTTACTGGTTGTCCCACATAAGTTGCAACAAATTATAAGTGAGCCCTACTCTTTAATTAACATATAAAAATTGGGAATTTACCAGGTTTATACACTGAAAAAATTATTAAGGTAAAATCAACTGGAAATCTATTTAAAATAACTGGATATTCATTTAAAAACCGTCCAACTAGATATTCATTAAAATTAACAAAATATTTTATTCAAATTCAGACATCAAAAAATTAACTTACATTTTCGTATTAAATTAACTAGATTTTCTGTCATTTACAGCAAACCACAAACTATCAGAAAAATAACAACAAAATTAAATATTACTAAAAAATAACTGACAAAAATAACTGCAACTGAAAATCAGTTTTTTTGTTTAGCTGAAGCTTTGAATAACCCTTCAAATCAGTTAAAAAAATTTTGTATTCAAATTTAACTGTTTTTTCATTTAAAAACAACTTTACGGAATACTTCCTAAGTAACTTACAGTCAGTTACTGTAATAATTTTTTGAGTGTAGATTTGGAGATACATATTCAGAAAGCGTTAGTTGGCAAAAATTCTTTTATAAACTTCTATATATAATTCTAGCCCTTTATTAACATATTAACATTTATTGGTAACCTGACGAATGTAATTTAAATAATTTTTCTATCTTTATTGGTTTTAAAGGAAAAAAAGGACTAAAACATAATTTTAACCCTTTTTCCCCTTAGGGTCCAGTAATTAAAAAAGGACCCAAAAACGTACTCATATTTTAACCCTTTTTTCCCCTTTGGGTCCAAAATTGAAAAAAGTACCACCTATCAAACTCATTTAAATAATGTTTCTATCTTTATTGGTTTAAAAGTAACAAAAAGTACCAAAATATATATTTGAACCCTTTTTCCCCCTTTCGGTCCAAAATTAAAAAAAAAACAACAGATACCTGTCTGTTTATTTCTTAAGGAAAACGCAAAACTTTTTAAATTTTGTTTCTATCTTATATACTTCAGAAGATAGTAGGTTACAGATTTTTTCCCTTTCGTCCCCTTTTTATCCCTTTACGGGTCCAATGTGTAAAAATTCATGTGCATTTAAACAAACATGTAAAGCTTAACACGTGTTATAAATTTCATGTATTTGACTCTACGCGTTTGATCAGTATGGCTTTGGGTAATTTTCCACACAAACGGGCGTTTTGTGGGCGTGGCAGAAATAATAAAAAAAAGTAGCCTATTGTTCCTTCCAGACTTAAGGTAACTTCCTGAAAAAATTTCAAAAAAATGTGTGTGGCCAGCTATAAAATACAAACATACATACAACCCTTCTTTAAATAAAAGATAACTTATTTTAATAAAAAAAACCCATTTCCGATTGCAATCACCTATGAAAGTTATACCATGTGATAGTTGGTTTAACAAAATTTATTATTTTGTTTACAAAAATGATTATTCAAACCAAAACTCGTTTCGAATTATTAAACAAGAAATTTGGAACTCATATGTCGAACTAAATGTTATTCGGGGGAAGAATTATATTTTGAATGTTTCAAAATAATTTTTCAGTTTTCATTTTGAATTAATAATTTTCACCTAAATTTAAGGTAAAACGTTGCATATTTTTATTACAATTTGACGTCATGTCGTCTGCGTATTCAAAAAGTACACCAGATCTAAAAATAATTAAACCATATTGTTAATTGTGCTTTATGCTTGTTATGTTGTTTTATTTTAAACTTAGGAAAGATTGCATTAAATTAATTTAATCTGCTAATAAGTATAATAATATATGAATGTGTGTACATACTTAAGTACATATGTTTGTAGTTAAGACCCTCAACAAAGATCCCCCTTTAAAAAAGTGTGTATTAACCAGCAAAGAGATGCATAAATGTTAACCAGACAAAAGACGGAACAATTGCAACAATTTGTAAAATTTTTTTAGCATCTTGGTTGCGGTTCAATGAATTTTAATTGGATTTACATTTTGGGAGGCATGTACTTACATGCAAATGCACATTTTTTGCATAACCAGAGATGCTTAAACTGTTTTAAAGTTAAACCTTTAATTGTGAAATAAAATTTCTGAGAAACAGGGGATCCCAAAAACTGGTTTATTTAAGAAAATCATTAGTCTGTTGTGACTACCTTTTTAATGTGCTTTGAACTCTTCTTAGTTTCTTACTAAAGTTGTTATAACAGAAGGTTTAATCTTTAAGCCGAACGTAGAATCGAGCTCCAAGCACTTCGGTCTTCTTCGCGCCTTCTCCAAATTTCTGACACCAAGTTGTGAGATTTATTACTTCACTTCATCCTTCACATCGCTACTTGACATACTTACATATATGAATATTCATTTAATTCATAAGAACATTCAGCAAATTAAGGATAACAAGAAATTTTGACCAATACTTATAGGGAGAATACATTAAGAACTTGAGTAATTATTACGGCATTTTATGTACGACTACTTACAAACAACGAAAAAAATATTGTCCAATATGTTTGTATTTGCCAACAATTAAAAAACATAAATTTTGGCTTTATCTCGTCATTAGAATAAATTTTTCTTTTCTGTCATTTTGCAACAAAACAAACCAAAACAACTTGTATAAAAAAATGTCATTAATTGACAAAAATAAAGTGCAAAAAAAGTATTTTTGACGATGTACCAGCGACATATGTATATATGAACATGAATAAGTACATACAGTGATGGTCAGCTATTTAGGTACAAGTTTTAACTTGCAATGAAGAAAACTGTGTAACTTATTTATTTAACGTTTTAAGCAAGATTTAGTAAAGAAACAGTTAACTTTCAATGCATTGCAATGGTTTGAAAAAGTTTGAAATACTCTAATATATAGGTAAAGGTGGTTTTATACGAGATGTATCTTACACATAACTTGTCACTTTTGCAATCCACATGTAATTGCGTATGTCTGTCAAAATTGTCATTTTACAGATGGTTTACAATTTTTGTTTTCACACGTACGCATGTAATTACATCTGATATAACCTCCAAACCAAAATAAACAACTTACTTTTCCTTGTTGCTGTTCTAAAAACAGCTGATGACACATGCTTTGTCAGATAAAAATAAAACGCGATCTAATTGAAAATTTGTCATGTGACTTTTACATATGTGTTTCACACGAACAATGTTGACACGCGTTTACACGATATGTATAAATTTTGCAGTGAAAAATTTGACAGGTCATATGTAAAATACATCTCGTATAAAACCACCTTAAGTACATCTTAACATTTTTAGAAGGGCAAGAGAGCAAAACTTTCTTACAAAACTAAAGAATTTCTTTAAGCGTATCTAAAACTTCTCAAACTTTGTTTATGCCATCATGTTTTTGGGGTTTTGTATAAAACAAAATCATCCAATTTTGCTTTTAGCATTTTTTATAAATACGATATAATAATATAACAAAAAAATAGGAATCAGCGTTCAAATTTACATTAAATTAAATATAGTGCTTATTTCAGAAAAAAAAATAGAGGATGGTACTCTTTGTTTTCTTTAAAACCTTGGCTTTTCAACTGGAATTTCTTTATTTTGGACAAATATTTTTAAAGAGAGGTAAATACAAAAAGCATAGTGTATTTGGAAAATTCAAGCTTCGTTCTATTTTCCTAAAAAGGAATTCCGTTTACCTTTCTCGATATCATGTAGGTTTAAAAGGTGATGCTTACAGCCAAAAACACTACTACCTTTCAAAGAGTACCGATGATGAAAACCCGTAGCTGGTTTCGAAAATGCTTTCGGCCAGTATTAGTAGAAAACTTGTTTATTCTAATAATATCGGACATAGCTGCTGCTGTTTAAAAATTAGTTTTTGTATAAGACTTGAGCCTTTAAGATCTTAGTCTTATATCTGAAAAATTAAGCTTAAAAGTTTACAAGTATATAGTTTAAAATGTTAAGTTAATACTAACTAATTCAAAGGTGCTGAGGGATCCTTTTAGCAAAAAAATTTTGAAACTCGTTACATAGCTTCGGCAACGCTATTTATTATTATTTCTTATAAAAGACATTGAAAACATTTTTGATGCTGTCTGCGTTGTTTTTTTAAATAAATGTTGCATTTGAGGAGCTTGCTTTTAAATTCACATGAAAAAAATGAATTCTATTTAAAAAATGATTGAGTCAATCATTTCATTTTCAAAAGCTTTAAGCCAACAAAGTTTTCTTTTCCTTTTCTAGAAAATTTTCTTACACATATTTTTTTAAATAATTTTTTCTTAGCAAATCGTCCACCGGTTTTCCTAATTAAGTATTGGGTAGGTCCAGGTCCCCCCTGTATCCGCTCCTGGCTATAAACGTTTCTGTAATATAGCACATTCAAAATTTCTTCAAATTAATGTAATTATAGAGGCTACAATTTTTCTTGTTCCTATCCAAAAAAAAGAGTTTTCCATGTTTAAAATTTGAAACGTCTTTTGAAGGATTTGACTTCGGAAACTTTATTTTAACAGACGGGCATGGTTTAACTACTTCTCCGTTTATAAGAATTTAAAATATATATTCAAAATAAGGTCGCATAAAAATATGGCAGGAATTTTAATTGACTTTCATCATGCAAAAAGTTTAAAAATTTATGAGCCGCGTAGATTCATTTGCGAAATTATGACCACCACTGTACATCGTCTCATTATTTTGTATCTTTTTTCTACTATTTGAAAAACTTATTGTTTTGTAAATAAGTTCTTTTTTTTTGTTTTTGTTTTTGTATGGGGATTAATAAAAAATTCATTTGAAATGCATTTTAACAACAATTTGGTGTATGATGAAGGATAATTGCATATATTTTTGATGTTGGCAATAGCGCTGAATTCAAAATAAATTAAATAGTTTAAAAACTAAAATCGTATGCGTTTAAGTATTTTAATTGTTTTATTTTTAGTCTTATTTTAATGTGAAATCTGTTGTTTTTTCAAGTTTCAATTATGACTAATTAGTGCTTTTGTTTATTTCTATATCTTTTGCAGAATTCATTTGCAGGTGCGTATATGTTTCAAAAATATCAACTCTACGATAAGGATTGTAAAGGATTTGCAGGTATTTGTTAAATATAAAACGTGTTTGCTTGGTTATTTAAAAATTTTTTGTAATAGTTTTTTACATACATATGTAGGTAATAAAGATTTTTGAAAAATGTTTTACGCAAAAAAATTTTTGAGTATATCTATTCTTCACAGTAAAGATTAACTAAAAAATCGATTTAAAAAGGATAAAATTAAATTGTATTTATATATTTATACCCTTTGCATAGTGAATAACAAACTGAAACATATATACCCGCAATTTGTTATTTCGTTTCCCATAAAGTATGGCTATCTGTAAGAATCCAGAATATATATATACTTTATGGGGTCGCAAATGGATAATAAAGGAATTAAAAACGGAATGACAAACTTATATATACCCTTATCACTTATCTAAAGGGCATAAAAATTTAACGTGAGACGCGCGTTTTTTTGGTAGTTAAAAAGCGCTAAATCTATGGCGAAACGCGCTTAATTGCCATCGCTGTACGAAATCCTCCTCTCGCACAGTGGAAAATAATTTTGTATTGTATTCGCCTTAAAATTATCATCAAAACTAAACACCCAAACTTGTCACAAGACGTTCAGCACGAAACGCGGACTTTGTCCTTGCATTGTCAAATGCTAGGTAATAGTATGCCCAATCATTAAAAAAGGATCTCTGATATTGAAGACCGCAACATGTAGCAAATATATCGTGGACCGGCTAAGAAAAATCCAGGGATTGGACACATGGGAATTGACGGTGCGTTAAGCACTAGTACTTTATAGACACTGCACACTTTACTGCACCTGGTTCTTATTGATCTTCATATAATGGCTGTAGTATTTGTTTGTGACACAGGCCCAAGGCATTGGGTTGTTGGAGATCAAGAACCTATGACTAAGTTAAGAATCTTGGGCACATTGCCTTTAATTTAAGACCAACCTTCTGACTGTTAAACCCCAAAAGAAACTTAAAAAGCGTTTTTCAAAATTTTTGTAAAACATTCGTAGTCGATAGATGTTATAGTTTCCGAGATATAGCGTATCGAAAATTTCATTAAAACTCTTCATTTATATGGGAGCTGCCCTGCTATCCTGCGTCCTATTGTTATTAGCGCATGAAATATTTTACAAATTTTGTGCAATTGTTTCAGAAAAAAAAATTTTTCTTAATTTAGGTCTCTGTCGTCAAAGTATCCGTGCCAAGTCTTGTGGCAAGAGTTACTATATTTACTGAGATATAGGGATATAGGCACGGATTTTGTCCTAAAAAATAGGTTATTTTGGGTTTTCGCTTATAACTCGGTCAATAGTGAACCGATTTTGCTGATTTTAAATACTGATTGTCTCAGAAATATTTTTGATTGTTTAATATCAAAACTTTTTCTGTGCGATTTTTTGAGTCCGAAAACTTGATTTCAACAGACACAAGAACGGACAGATAGACAGACGGACATGGCTGTATCGAATTCCCTATCTATAAGGATCCAAAATGTACATACATACTTTATGGGGTCTAAAGTTAATATTGTAGAAATTACAAACGGAATGGCAAACTGATGTAAGTATGGATACCCGTAACACCCTGTGAAGGGTATAACAAACAAGATAGTTATTACCGATCAAAACCTTATTATATACACTTCGATGCTGCCATGCATTAGTTATATATATATATATATGTTAGCAAGATTTACAAGTTAGGCCAATAATACTCCAGGATGGATCAATAAGAAAGTATAATAAGAGTTAAAAATTTAATTTAGAAAAGTCCGCTTAAACATTAGTAAAAAATTTTTGAATAAATATATTCTTGAGTGAATTTTCACATTTTAAGGTATTTTTACCATAAATGCATAAAATTAATTCAATCATATCACTTTCATTTTTGTATTGCAGATTCTTATGATTCTTCATTATTAGCGAGTGGTTCCAGTTTAGAATGTCTGAATTTGATTGTGCAAAATATAAACATATGTACAACATCCTCGAAAACATTGCTAAATGGGAACTGCATCACCAACAACAGCAGCAGTTGTACACAAAACACGACATTAAAAAATTTTGCAGCAACATCACATGGAATATCGCCAATAGGGGTGACAGCATCAATGTCGAGCACAAACGTACCAACATCAACAGTATCATCAGCACCAGCATCAATAAAAACAGCAACAACATCAACAACGGCATCAGTCAGTGCAACTCATTCATTATTGAATGCTACATTTAAGCAAAAATGTACCACATGAAAATCCAAAAAGGGTATTTCAATGTATTTGTGTGTGGCAAATTAACGGATGTTGGCGCTAGGGAATTAAATGTTTGTTGCAGTTTTATTATTTGTTTTATAAAAACCATAAACTGCAATACAACTTAACATACAAACGTACATGTAAACCTTAAGTTAAAGGTGATTTTACGCGGGACGTATTCAATTTTAATTGACGAACCATCTGATATTAGCGTTATGTCAGTAAGTTCATTTACTCAAAAATTATAAACAATTTTGACACACATACGCAATTACATATGGACTGCAAACTTTATATCTTTAATACATCCCGTTTAAAATCACCTTTAAGAGAAATCCTTAAATGTTGTAAATTTTTTGAATAAAAAGTTGTGTGTAGTTTAACTCTTAGCTAAATTATAAAGGAAGGCAACCAAATTTTAAATCAGATACAAATAGTCAACGTTTAATAAGAACTCTATTTTATAATAAACAAATTAAAAAAATAGATAAAAAATAAATATTTTTAATATTCAAATAAATGAAAATATATCAAGAAAAGTATTTCCTTACTTATTTTGAATTTGACTTTAGAAGTTTAAGTAAGTTGAGGAACTCTAATACTCACCATTTCTGCAAAAGTTGATTTTTGTAACCACACCACATTCGTGGTATGAATCACTTCCTAAATCGATTTAAGTTTAATGGAATTTGGCCATTTTTGATATCGCCCCCTGTAACGATTTTTCTGGGGGTTAATTATTCGTGGAAGGAAAAGAGTAAATAATGTACAACAATATTCCCTGTTTTCCAGCCCTGATGGCCTAAGGCGGTAAGATAACTCATGGGTACTCGTTACTCAGTACTCACTCTCATATCAAAGAGTATATGCCAAACTATATAGCTTTGCTACTATACTTCATTTCCTTTTTACTTATCAACGTGTAAAGATAAAATTACCTTATACAAAGTGAAGAATTTTTTATTGAACGTAAAAATATTGAATTATTTGTGTAATCATTATACTTTATTTTGGCAAAAGCAAAAGTGTTTAAAATATATGGGTTTTGTGAACCTCCGCATGCATCTATATTTTATGGTAAGAAATGCAAATGCTTAAAATTAAGGAAAAAAAATAGTAAAGAAAATGTGACCAAGTTTTATATGACTTTTCAGTTGCATGGCCAATTCAATCACCCTATTAAAAAAATAGCCCTGGTTAAGAGTGACAATTAAATCCAGGAAAAATCGGTTGGAGGTTCCAAACCTCGTGGAGTTACATTTTCATTACAAATAATAAATTAAATTTCATCAACCCTTGAATTGATACGCCAAACTAAAGTGAAATAAGTTTTCTGAATAATTTGAACCAGAAATTCGATACAGTACACGCAGGTACACATGTTACACCTGGAGTGGTGACATGCATGCTCGCGGTAACCCAGACAAGTCACCTTTAACCATATTGAACATAAGAAAATTACTACTTAAAACTAATACATATCCCAGCACTTTCAATTATATTATACAAAAAAAAAAAACAACAACAAAAAAAAATACTTTATTTTATATAATTTCAAACTAACTCTTAACTCCTAATAAAAAAAAAAATAACCGGTTGTATTAAATTAATATCACTTAGATTTATGGTAATATTAATATTTCATTCATTTATATTCCTACTATTAATTTTACTTCTAAATATTTATATATATACATACACATAAAAGCGCACCTAAGTAGATATATAGTAGTTCATTCATAAATTTGTTTAACCTAAATTTTGTCTTATTTTACTTCACTTTACTTCTCTTATTTATTAACTACTTATTCCGATTAAAGATCCATGGTTATACCTATCTTGCTCTTGCATATGAGCTGGGTATTGCTGAAGAAAATATAAGTAGATAAAATAAGAAAAAAATTCTTACTAATCCCTTAGTTGTTGTCGGTCCGTTTATTATATCGTTCGTCTGTCCATAAAATAGTGAAAAAATTTAACAATTTCTACAAAAAAGAAAAAAAAAAAAAACCCAAAAAAATAAATCTATTGTAAAGTAGAGTGTAAAAATAATTTGTAACATTTAAATAGTGATAAGTAAAGTAATATTGTATACATACTTATAATTAATCAAGAGTAAGGTTATTATAAATAAGTTATAAGTACACTTAAGGGAATCGCCTAAATCTCAAGAAAGAAGAAGAAAAGAAAAAAGTATTTAACCAAAATCTTATTCTCAACAGCATTAGCAAAACTCGTCGGTGCATTAAAGGCCTTTGGTGACCACATCGATGGAGACAAAATAAGCTGTAAGTCACAAAATTATTTTTTAAATCAAATTAACTAAACTGAGAAAATAAGTCTTCTATATACTCGGTAAATATTAAATGTTAACTGCTAACAGACGCGAACCCTTCTTTTTTTTCCTTTATCGTTGTAATTTTCTTTTATTTTGTTTTGTATTCCATTACCTCATTGAGTTCAATGAATACATAAGAATAATTTCGACTCATTATATAAATAACTAAACTTACACCTAATCCTAAATTATCGTATATATATACATATCTTAAAATTATTATCAAGGAACTTCTATTTAAAATTAGATTAACACATAACAAAAGCCTAAAATTACTCATGAATTTTTTTTAAGCCCGAATTATACATATAAATATAAATTGTATTTTCTTTCTAATATTATAATCTAAACATGAGTTGCTAAATACATATTAAAGAGGAATGTTGTCATCAAAATTGTGTGGTTAAGTTAATTGAAAGGTCTGTTTAGGGGCAACTTGTGAAAATTCCGAGCATTAGAGTTGCCATTGGTGTGTTTAACATTTAATGGGAGGGAGAATTATGCTCCAAGGGTCAACACATCGGATCCTAAACTTTTGTAGCTCACGGTCATTTTTTTTAAATTCTATATGTACCCTATATCTGGCATTATACTTGAGGCATGATTTTTCTTTTATTGCGTATGTGTGTGGATGCAGGATATATGAACCCCGCCAGACTGATGACAGCCGGAAGTCAAACCAGCATGCCTCGCTATCCTAGCTTTCCAATCCAATAATACAACAATTGATAACAAAATACGTAATAAAGATGGCGCCCAACGCGGCCAATACTGGCCGATGAACGCTGAGTTATATTTAAAGATACTTTTGGTTATCTGATTTTTGTATGCTTTAATCTCCAATTTTGAGAGGAAAGGGAAACTCTATGACACCAATATAAATTTGAAGATATCGAAGACTCAGTTGTAGGGAGGAAACTTTTTACCCTGTATTGCGCGATACTTTCATATTTATTAGGTCCAAGCATACGTTTAAGATAGCATATGCGATTTTCAAGGTACCAACTTGTCTAAATTTTGAATTATAAAATTTTAGTCCATGTTCGATAGTTTTGTAAAACATGTTGAATAATGTTGCAGTTTTTATAATTCCCAGAAAAAAAAGAAGATTCTTGAGTATAATATGCTAAATGATGAGTTTTGTTTGGAATCATCTTAGCAATTTCTGATATTTAAGGACAAAAATCGTATTCGTTACCACACAATCAGTAAAATCATAATACAAGATATTCAATTGATTAGTCAATGCTTTGAACTTAACAGGTTTGATGCATTTTGCAGTCAATATTTTATAAAACGTTTGTCTGGAAAACTTCGATGCAAAATTGATCTCACTGCACGTTTTATAAAGCACAGATCTTTCCTAATAATTTCCACATGAATTTGATTTTCAGCATTCCTCACGATTAAATGATATACTATCAAATACCTTTTTCCCTGCCTATGCCAACGTTATTTTTCTCTCACTTATGTTCCAAAAGAGTATGCTTCTTAGGTCAAAATCAGGCCAGAAATCACCTGCTAAAACCACGAAACGGACTTCTAGTCAAGTAAGCGATAAGATTCCAGTTGAAAATATTTCTTTAAGCTCGGGCACGGCAGCTTTTGAACCTAGGTCTAGTTTAGCTAGAACACCTCCAAAGGTTTCTAGCCAAGATACAAGTACCTCTAAGGCGCAAGTAACGGAAACTTTGCAGAGCTTCGGTATACCTGATAAGACACTTCTAGAACATAATAATTCAAATTTTATATTTGAATCAGATACTACTTCTGACTCACTGGATTCTATTTTAGAATTTTCAAGCTCAGTTACAATGGATAAAATGAGTTCTAGGGATACTACTAATACAACCAGCTTGCCACCCTCTCTGGGTCGGGGACAAGACCCCTGTTGCTCTAAGGTAAGACAGAATTTAGCGACATCACTACCATCTCTGAACCAGCCACCAAATAAAGTTGCTCAAGTAGTACCTCCACCACTTCAACTTCCACCTCCTCCACCTACTTTCAATAGCATAAAAACCGCACAGGATATTAATCAAATTATTTGTATGATACAACAGACACTTATTTCCACACAGGAAGAGTTTAGGCGCGAGATAGTAACTATTAAAAGCTCTATAGATGAGATTAAAACCACACCTAATACCTCTACACAAAGTTCAGCCCACGTAGCTGATCCATTGAACACTACCTCCAATAATCAAAATTTTGGTATCAATAACTTAATAAATCGACCCATTAATCTGAAAGAGTGGAAAGTAACGTATGATGGTATAAGCAATGTTTCAGATTTTTTGTTTAAAATTGACACACTTTGTGAACGCAATAGCTGCACGCATGACCAACTGATGGACAATTTCCATACATTCCTTTCCGGCAGGGCTGAAACCTGGTATTGGAACTTCATAAGACAAAACCCATCTGCAAGGTATCCGCTGTTAAAGTTTTCCATTACTAAAGAATTTGGAACCCTTGAAAAGGACCACGATATCGTAATAACAATTTCCTTAAGAAAACAAGGACCGCGTGAATCTTATGACGAGTTTCATTCTACAATTGTTGGCATGAACACTAGATTAAAAGATAGGATGACGGATGCACAATTAATTGATATTATGAGGAAAAACCTTAACCCAGGATTACGCTATATCCTTTTTAACTCAGACCACTCAAATTTAGAAGATTTTCGGGAAGCCGCCCGGAAAGCAGAGAAACTTTTATTAGAGAATAAAAATCAATTCCCTCTATTATCTTCACACCGGAATGTTTGTGAAATTGGAATAAATGACGAACTGGATGACGAGGATCAGGATCCACAACTCGATGCCCTACAGTTTAAACATAAACGTGATTACTCTAAAATATTGTGTTGGAATTGCTTATCCTTTGGGCATTCCTACATATACTGCCCAGATGAAAACAGAAGATTATTTTGTTTCAAATGTGGTCAAGCGGGAGTTACTACTCCGAAATGTACCAACAAACATGCGGGAAACCACAAGCAGAACGAGAATGTCATGGGGGACCCTCGTTCGAGTCGTTAAACCCCAGTATCAATACTTTTGTCCGTCCGATGTGTAAAGAAAAACTTGTCCCAAAAAGAATTTGGCAATGTAGGCAACGGTTTACGAAACGCAAAATTTTCCGTAAAGTTATTGAGTCTGTCCGTTTATGTAGAGAAAGTGATGATAGACCCTATGCTATGATCAGAATATTTGACGACGTTATCCACGGCTTACTAGACTCAGGTGCTAGTGTATCCGTTTTGGGTAAAAACTGTCTGGAAATTTTGGACAAATACTCAGTTAAAATAACACCAATTCGATCTACAATTTCTACTGCCGACGGTGCACGACAATCTATAGAGGGCTATTGTACACTACCAGTTTTATACAGAAACACCACTAAAGATATTACATTTTACCTTGTTCCTTCACTTACTCAGGTAGCTTATTTGGGAGTAGATTTTTGGAGATCTTTTGCTCTAGCACCCGACATTATAACGGAAATTAATGAACTGTCACATGATATGCTTAATGACCCGAATTTTCACTCGCTTACAACTGAACAACAATTCGAACTTGAAAAGGTTATTCATCAATTCCCTTCTTTCTCGAAATTAGGACTCGGGTGTACCACCTTACTTGAGCATCACATAGATACTGGTGACGCTACTCCAGTAAAGTCCAGACATTTTCCATTATCTCCGCCACGTCAGCAAGAGGCTTATGCCGAAATTGAACGACTATTAAATATGAATGTCATCGAAGAATCTAACTCTCCATGGTGCAGCCCCGTAGTTTTGGTTAGAAAACCCGGAAAGATTCGCCTGTGTCTAGACTCACGTAAGGTTAATGCTGTCACGAAAAAAGATTCGTACCCATTGCCCCATATTGGTGGTTTGTTGTCCCGCCTGAAAGATACCCATTTTATAAGTGGCATAGACCTAAAAGATGCATTCCTGCAAATTAAACTGTCTGAAGAGTCAAAAGAGAAAACCGCATTTGCGGTGCCCGGAAAGCCGCTCTATCAGTATCGAGTTATGCCTTTTGGTCTATGTAACGGGCCACAAACTATGAGTCGGCTCATGGATAAGGTTATACCCTCCAGATTAAGGGAAAACGTATTTATATACCTGGATGACCTTCTCGTATGCAGTGCTGATTTTAAGACACATATAGATACCTTGAAAGACGTAGCTTCTTGTTTAAGGAAAGCAAACCTCACAATAAATGTAGAAAAGAGTAGATTCTGTCAGAGAGAAATCAAGTATTTAGGATATATAATTGGCCAGGGCTGCCTTAAAGTTGACGAGGAAAAAGTACGAGCAATCCGCGAATTCCCATTGCCAAAAACACCCCGCCAAGTACGTAGATTTATTGGAATGTGTAATTGGTACAGGCGGTTCATAAAAAACTTTTCTGATATGTCCGGTGCCCTCACTGACTGCATAAGAAAATCTGTTAAACCATTTAAAATTTCAAAAGAGGCTATAGATTCGTTTAATATGTTGAAAGAAGCACTGTCATCCGCACCAGTTTTGGCCCAACCAGACTTCACCCGTGAGTTTTTTATCCAATGTGATGCATCCAGGATTGGCGTAGGCGGTGTCCTGTTTCAAAAAGATGACGATGAAAATGAGCGCCCTATTGCATTCGTCTCACAGAAATTAAACAAATGTCAAAGGAACTATACGGTCACGGAGCTGGAATGTATGGCAGCAGTTATTTGTGTACAGAAATTTAGACCGTATGTAGAGGGCCTCCCATTCAGAGTTATTACAGACCATTCGAGCCTTCGTTGGCTGATGGACCAGAAAGACCTAAACGGTAGACTGGCTAGGTGGAGCTTGAAACTCCAAGGATTCGATTTTTCTATTGAGCACCGAAAAGGCTCCCTAAATGTGGTACCTGATACCCTTTCACGCTTCGACGTGGATTCCCTAGATTTCCTTAACACTGATGTTGATTTGAACGACCCTGCTTTCGATTGTGATGAATACAGAAATCTGCGTAAAACCCTTACAGAAAATTCAAACTTACTTCCAGATATTGTTATGAGAGAGGGGAAAATTTATAGGAGAGTTAAGTTTAGAAAAGGAGCAGAGGATGAGGAAGATTCGCTCTGGCGACTTTGGTTGCCAAAAAGTTTGACCTCTGCTGTAATTGAGAAAACGCACGTTATTGATTCTTGTCACGGTGGGTATGCCAAAACTCTGTTTCGTATACGGCAGCAGTTTTTTTGGCCTTCCATGGCAAAAGACGTCAAAGCGTATGTGGATAGCTGTGAGATTTGTAAATCCATAAAACCACCTAATATGACTTTAAGGCCTACGATGGGTGTTGCCTTTTCTACTTTTCGACCTTTTCAGCGAATTTTTTGTGATTTTCTCGGACCTTATCCCCGTTCAAAATGTCAAAACAAGTTTCTATTTATCGCTCTCGACCACTTAACAAAATTTCTCTTTCTTAAACCTCTTCGGTCTGCTACGTCGACAAATGTTATAGACTTTTTCCAAAATGAATTATTCCCGGCATACGGCGTTCCTCAGTTTATCCACAGTGATAATGGCAGGCAGTTTGTTGCCAAAGATTTTACCTATTTCTTGTCAAAATATGGTATTGAACATATAAAAACCGGTCTGTACTCACCACAAGCAAACGCCTCAGAGCGTTCGAACAGAGAAATTATATCAAAAATTCGTAATTTTCTTAGGAACGATAAGGACCACCGAAATTGGGATCGCGAAATACCAACAATTTTGTCCGTGCTTCGTAGTGACTTTCACACTTCAATTAAATGCTCGCCATATTATGCTTTATATGGCCAGAACATGGTAAACCACGCGTCGTCGTATAAGCTATTAGAAGAACTAGGGTGCTTACGTGAACACGATTTAGACTTTAGGGAATATGCAGATCGCTTAAGCAAAATACGAGAAAAGATCTCGGAACATTTGGAACATGCTCATAACAAGGCTTCGAAGACATACAATTTACGAGCCAGAAAGGTAAATTTCAATGAAGGTCAAATTGTTTTTCGAAGAAACTTTTCCCAGAGTGAGGCCGCAAACGCTGTGAACGCGAAATTTTTCCCAAAATTTGTGAAATGTAAGGTCAGAAGGAAAATAGGCAACTCACTTTATGAATTAGAGGATTTTAAGGGGAAAATGTTGGGTAAATACCACGCCTCAGATATCCGTCCCTAATTGCCCGGCTTGTGGGTCGTGCCACACTTGAACGCTGAGTTGTCAACTATTATTGGTGTGGAAATAACTTAAATCTTCCTGTTCGCTTCTTTATTTCATCTCGTAGCGAAGCAGGTTTGTAACGATTTTTCTGGGGGTTAATTATTCGTGGAAGGAAATGAGTAAATAATGTACAACAATATTCCCTGTTTTCCAGCCCTGATGGCCTAAGGCGGTAAGATAACTCATGGGTACTCGTTACTCAGTACTCACTCTCATATCAAAGAGTATATGCCAAACTATATAGCTTTGCTACTATACTTCATTTCCTTTTTACTTATCAACGTGTAAAGATAAAATTACCTTATACAAAGTGAAGAATTTTTTATTGAACGTAAAAATATTGAATTATTTGTGTAATCATTATACTTTATTTTGGCAAAAGCAAAAGTGTTTAAAATATATGGGTTTTGTGAACCTCCGCATGCATCTATATTTTATGGTAAGAAATGCAAATGCTTAAAATTAAGGAAAAAAAATAGTAAAGAAAATGTGACCAAGTTTTATATGACTTTTCAGTTGCATGGCCAATTCAATCACCCTATTAAAAAAATAGCCCTGGTTAAGAGTGACAATTAAATCCAGGAAAAATCGGTTGGAGGTTCCAAACCTCGTGGAGTTACATTTTCATTACAAATAATAAATTAAATTTCATCAACCCTTGAATTGATACGCCAAACTAAAGTGAAATAAGTTTTCTGAATAATTTGAACCAGAAATTCGATACAGTACACGCAGGTACACATGTTACACCTGGAGTGGTGACATGCATGCTCGCGGTAACCCAGACAAGTCACCTTTAACCATATTGAACATAAGAAAATTACTACTTAAAACTAATACATATCCCAGCACTTTCAATTATATTATACAAAAAAAAAAAAACAACAACAAAAAAAAATACTTTATTTTATATAATTTCAAACTAACTCTTAACTCCTAATAAAAAAAAAAATAACCGGTTGTATTAAATTAATATCACTTAGATTTATGGTAATATTAATATTTCATTCATTTATATTCCTACTATTAATTTTACTTCTAAATATTTATATATATACATACACATAAAAGCGCACCTAAGTAGATATATAGTAGTTCATTCATAAATTTGTTTAACCTAAATTTTGTCTTATTTTACTTCACTTTACTTCTCTTATTTATTAACTACTTATTCCGATTAAAGATCCATGGTTATACCTATCTTGCTCTTGCATATGAGCTGGGTATTGCTGAAGAAAATATAAGTAGATAAAATAAGAAAAAAATTCTTACTAATCCCTTAGTTGTTGTCGGTCCGTTTATTATATCGTTCGTCTGTCCATAAAATAGTGAAAAAATTTAACAATTTCTACAAAAAAGAAAAAAAAAAAAACCCAAAAAAATAAATCTATTGTAAAGTAGAGTGTAAAAATAATTTGTAACATTTAAATAGTGATAAGTAAAGTAATATTGTATACATACTTATAATTAATCAAGAGTAAGGTTATTATAAATAAGTTATAAGTACACTTAAGGGAATCGCCTAAATCTCAAGAAAGAAGAAGAAAAGAAAAAAAGTATTTAACCAAAATCTTATTCTCAACAGCATTAGCAAAACTCGTCGGTGCATTAAAGGCCTTTGGTGACCACATCGATGGAGACAAAATAAGCTGTAAGTCACAAAATTATTTTTTAAATCAAATTAACTAAACTGAGAAAATAAGTCTTCTATATACTCGGTAAATATTAAATGTTAACTGCTAACAGACGCGAACCCTTCTTTTTTTCCTTTATCGTTGTAATTTTCTTTTATTTTGTTTTGTATTCCATTACCTCATTGAGTTCAATGAATACATAAGAATAATTTCGACTCATTATATAAATAACTAAACTTACACCTAATCCTAAATTATCGTATATATATACATATCTTAAAATTATTATCAAGGAACTTCTATTTAAAATTAGATTAACACATAACAAAAGCCTAAAATTACTCATGAATTTTTTTAAGCCCGAATTATACATATAAATATAAATTGTATTTTCTTTCTAATATTATAATCTAAACATGAGTTGCTAAATACATATTAAAGAGGAATGTTGTCATCAAAATTGTGTGGTTAAGTTAATTGAAAGGTCTGTTTAGGGGCAACTTGTGAAAATTCCGAGCATTAGAGTTGCCATTGGTGTGTTTAACATTTAATGGGAGGGAGAATTATGCTCCAAGGGTCAACACATCGGATCCTAAACTTTTGTAGCTCACGGTCATTTTTTTTAAATTCTATATGTACCCTATATCTGGCATTATACTTGAGGCATGATTTTTCTTTTATTGCGTATGTGTGTGGATGCAGGATATATGAACCCCGCCAGACTGATGACAGCCGGAAGTCAAACCAGCATGCCTCGCTATCCTAGCTTTCCAATCCAATAATACAACAATTGATAACAAAATACGTAATACCCCATACAAATGTTTTCCCGGAATAAGCATTTGGGCTATAACTGACTCGAATATTACCTTTTTATTACAAAATTTTGCACACGTGTCTATCTTCATGCCACCAACTATATACTAAATACAAATACTATCGGTATATTTTTCCATATAGCTTCCATACAGTTGTGGTGTAGGATATAATACGGCCGGCTTGACCGACTGTACTTTCTTACTTGTTTTCTGATTATGCCAGATGTATGACCATATGCGCGCCTCATACTTTGTCGAGGTGCTTGTATGCATCGTACATGAAACAGGTATAGTAAAAATTTTTTGCTTCCAACTTTTATGATTGGCAGCTGTTAAACTCCATACATATATGTATATGGGGGATTTCATGTCAAGTGACCCAACTTTTTTTTTCGATTGGAAAGAAATTTGGACCAAAGTAAGTTCTTGCAGAGAGTAGTTTAGACACAATTTTTTAACACAATCGGTCAAGAACTCTTTGAGCTAGAGGGGTTCAAAATTTGACGTTTTCGGCAAATAGGTGTTTTTTCTCATACATGTAGTTTATTACCTTTTACTTTTAACAAAATTCGTCCCAAATACTTTCGATAGCTTTTTTTTCAATCTTCCGAAAAAAATATTTTTAAAATTAAAAAAAATTTTTTTTATTTGTTTTTTTTTTATAAAATAATTAAAAAAAAATTTTTTTTTTCCAAATGTGCCCATTTTTTTTTTTTTTTTTTTTTGCTCAAAAGAAAGCTTAGGTCTTTTGTTTGAAGAGCTTGGAAGTCGCTTAGTGGGATGCGAGTGGTGGGATATCTATAAAAAATAATGTTTTATAACTCAAGGTAGAGGTTTTCCAATTTTCGCGTATATTCTATTTTATTTTTTTTTCCTATTTATGTAAAATTATCTCTTAAGCAAAAAAAAAATTATTTTATGCTAAGAAACAAAATAATTTAACCTTTCCGACGGTATGCATTGAAAATATTAACAAAATGTGTTCAGACATTACCATATAAAAGTGATTTTATTCCAGAGGTCTACTATTTTGTTGGTAATGCAGTGTCGAGTGTATGAGACTTTATTTGGTACTTGCATACCGTCGGAAAGGTTAAATTATTTTGTTTCTTAGCATAAAATATATTTTTTTTTTGCTTAAGAGATAATTTTACATAAATAGGAAAAAAAAATAAAATAGAATATACGCGAAAATTGGAAAACCTCTACCTTGAGTTATAAAACATTATTTTTTATAGATATCCCACCACTCGCATCCCACTAAGCGACTTCCAAGCTCTTCAAACAAAAGACCTAAGCTTTCTTTTGAGCAAAAAAAAAAAAAAAAAAAAAAAAATGGGCACATTTGGAAAAAAAATTTTTTCTAATTATTTTATAAAAAAAATAAAAAAAAATTTTTTTTAATTTTAAAAATATTTTTTTCTGGAAGATTGAAAAAAAAGCTATCGAAAGTATTTGGGACGAATTTTGTTAAAAGCAAAAGGTAATAAACTACATGTATGAGAAAAAACACCTATTTGCCGAAAACGTCAAATTTTGAACCCCTCTAGCTCAGAGAGTTCTTGACTGATCGTGTTAAAAAATTGTGTCTAAACTACTCTCTGCAAGAACTTACTTTGGTCCAAATTTCTTTCCAATCGAAAGACATCGGTTTTAAAAGTTGGGTCACTTGACATGAAATCCCCCATATACAAATAAAAAAGTAAGCGATAGTATGTTCCAGATGATGCACAAACTTACCCAAAAAGCGTTCCAGATAACAAAAATTGTGCATCAGAGAGCAATTTCAGTTCTCTTCATGCACAAAGTAACACAAACTTTTTCTTTGGGTAAGTTTGTGCATAAAAATTATTATCAGCTGTTTTTTATTTACATGTAAAAAAATTTTGATTTTGATAAATTAAAAAAGTTATTAACATTTTTTAAAAAAAATTAAGAGAAAACTCTTTTAAATTGTTTGAAAACGGAAATATTTGTGTTTTTATAATTTTATATATAAGAAGTGTTTGCTTTTAAAGATTAATGAAGAAAGTGTGTGTTGCCAGTGATACACATATTTTGGTTATGACTTTTAAAAAATTGAGTTTAAAATTAAAAAGTAAGCAACACCAATAACAATTTTACATATTTCTGTTCCAGAAGATTTGGGTAAGTTTAATAGTTAGGGAGAATAAATTCTGTTTTTACTCTCATATGCACAAACATGCCCAAAGTTATTTGGAACACACACCTAATATATATTATACAGAGTATATATGGCCATGGTAATATTGTTACCTGGTGATCTCGTCCAGGAGAGAATTTTTGTTTCCCCTACTTTTTTTATTTATTATATATGGAGTTTGACAACAGGGTGGGGAAATAATTTGAACCGAATTGTCAAACTTCATATATAAAAAAGAAAAAAGTAGGGGCAAATAAAAACCAAGAAATTTTATTGTTGCAAAATTGAGGTTATTTTGTTAAATATGCTTTGGGTCAAGGCACATTTAACCAGGTAATATTTAGAGCCCAGCTGATTAAAATCAATTTGACATTATTACGTTAAAAAAATTTTATTTTATATGAAATTTTTAATTTTTCTGACATTTTACCGTTCAAACACAAAAAGAAAATGCAGAGGGCGAATTTTTTGAATTTGCCTTGGGTTTACCTTGTTGAATGTGCCTTGCTTTGGGTGTATGCATTGTTTTGTGGGGGTAAAATAATATTTGATCCAATTAAAATTAAAATTATAAGGTTATTCCGGATTGTCATTTATTTTAAACAATTTTATCAAATTGTCTTTAAAATGCAGTATGTACTTTAGATAGATGATCACATGGGCCCCCAGCCAGGCAGACGGGCAGACAGTCATCTTTTAAACGACTAAAAAAGTGAATTGATCGCCATTATAAGGGGTGAATCCTAGATGTTATGTGTTTGTGCAGATGTTTGTAATGGCAAAAAATACAAATACGGCTTAATCAAGCTCTCTATCAATAATCATCCAGAATATATATAATTTATTGGGTCAGTCGCAAAATAATATTTTAGATACTACAAACGGAATAAAAAACTGATATATTTTTATTCCTGGACTAATTTCTTCTATCACATTTTCTTAGTTGACATGACACGAAAGATAAAAAAACTATTTACCAACAAAAACAAACTCCCACCACTTAGAAAAATCAAAATAAATTTAAACGTTTAAGTCAAATATGTTAAAGCATGAATAAGTAGCTGCTTCTTACAAAATAAAAACGTCTTTGAGATATAAAAAAAAAAACATATTTGATACATCCGGAAAGCGTCAATCACTTAAGATTTCAGCGTCTTATTTTACACACACTTACAAAATTTTAACATTCTCTCGTTTCGACTTAATAGTTTTAAATATCACTTACTTTATAATAATATAAAAGTCCTTAAGTACTTTCGCACTTAATATTTTTAAAACACAGCTACTTAAAATCTAAGTGCTTCAGGGTAATTTGATCGATATTTTACGTTTCAACGAAAAAATCACATTAAAAACGACAATATTAAAGTACTTAAAACGTCAACGTATTGCATACTAAAAGTAGGATGAAATACGCGGAATACTTTGATCAGAAGTTAATAAAAAACCAAATGTATTTCTTAAATAAAAAAAAAAACGAACTAAAACTTAGTTACAGTGTTGACAGTTGAACAAGAAATCGTAATGTTTTCCTTTTTCTCTGCTTTCCTTATTATTATCAAAGTGAAGTCCCCTGTACTTACAACTGGGTGGGTAAATTTTTTTAGGCATTAGGCATTTTTGAGTTGTTGCTGTCAATTTTGTTATGTAAAAGATGAGTAGCAGTAAGAACATGGCAAATTAGCATGACACACTTTGTCAGCTGTGTTGACATGAACATGATCACTTTTGGAAAACATAGTTTTTTTTTTGTTTGCCAGAAGAAAAAAATGACAACAATCGCATAGTGGAACTTTAAAAAGAAAATATGCAGCAAAATTATTTAGAATTTGTGTAATATCTTCTCAATATTTCATAGGTTATAAAATGAGGTCGCTACAACAGAATAATGACATTTGTAGGTCATAGGAATGTCGAGCGGAAAATCCCGAATCCTAAAATCCTGTTCTTTTTTGGGATACACAAATCCTGTTTCCTGGATTTGTTAAAAATTAATGGAGGAGTCATCGGGCCATTTTTTTGTGGGGGTTTTTGAAGTCCCGTGTTTACGTGAACAGTCCCGAGATCCTGGAAACCCTCAAAAGCAACACTCGACACGAGTGCGAGAATCTGTCGCCCGAAGTTCTCGCCGAAGTGATGAAAGATGCCATAAAACGAGCCCGTATAGCATGATACAAAGAACCAGGTAGTCTCGTCGGCCCAGCTGATTAGTGCCAAAATGTCAAAGTTATGCTCTCTCTGTGAAAATAAAACAAAAAAACTATTACTCACCGTTTTTTTTTATGAGGTTTTGTTTGACACGTTGGTACTAATTTGTAGTTGTTGCAGGGACGAGATTACCTGAATAGTTGTATCATGCCGTATAGCAATCAATTGTGACGGCGACCATTGGCCGATATCATCTTCTCGACTTGACCAAAAAAATTCTTAAGGCTCAAAAAAACATAATCAAAACACAGAATCGAATTTTCATTTTAAAAAACCTTTACTTTATTTATTTGGATTAACCGAGTGGAGCTGAAAACTCAAAAAATTAAAGATATTTACATAAGCTAAAGTCTTAAGAATTGCATGGCGTTTTTGATGCAAGAACTAAAAAATTAGCACCTACTTTTATAATAGAAAAATATTAAAGCTAAATAAAGCATTATTTTTTAGATAGACATTTGAAAGTTAGTTGAAATGTTTAACGAAAAATATTTTATTCCAAAGTCCTTAAACGTCCTGGAATTCCAAAAAATTTTGAATCCCGGATTATTAAAAATTACCGTCATCCTAGTAGAGATGGAAAATGGAATAACAAAATAGATTTTGTACAATATTTTGGTTTTTAAAACCTTAGGCCCATATTCATAAAAATTAAAATAGATTTTTTAAAGGCTTATTTGACAGATGTCAGGACGTCTCAAGCAAAAATAATTACTTATTTGGTCAAAAAGTAACTTTTCCTTCTTCATCTCCAATATTACTTGCTGCTTACTAGGTACGCAAAGGCTTTGCTAGCCGGACTGGCAAATATGTTTTACTCAATAAAAGAAGTGATGCATTCGAATTCCTTGATTTACTGAGAAAAACAAAAACCAAACCTCTGTTAATGTTAACCCATTGCGCTTTAAATTGTGTATTATTAACTTATAGGATGTTCCTACTTTGTACAAATGTTGTATTCTAATATTTTGTTAAATTATCAAATTTTGCGGTATATTATCTACACGACATTAAAGTATATTTACGTGCACTTAAAAAATTGTTACAGTAACTGACTGTAAGTTATTTAGGAAGTATTCCATACAGTGGTTTTTAAATGAAAAAATAGTCAAATTTTAATACAATATTTTTTTTTAAATGGTTTGAAGGGTTATTCAAAGCTTCGATTACACAAAAATACTGATTTTTAGTTGCAGTTAATTTATTTTGTCAGCTATTTTTTAGTAATACATAATTAATGTTGTTAACAACAACCACCCTGTCGGACATTCAGTTAACTTAAAATTAACTTGAAGCTAACTATTTCTCAAGTAGTGGTAGTTGACACTTGCATTACTTTTATATGGAATTAACTAACTATTTTAACATTGCGATGTCCTAGGAAGTAGTCAATTGTCCGATTCTGCATTACTTTTAATTAACTTGAAGTTAGTTAAATTTAAGCCAACGAAAAGTTACACACAAAAAATTATCTAAGTGGGGAGCTTTATTAAAGAAGAAGAACTTTATATTTTATTTATATTTTATTAATAATTAATATTTACAATTTAAAAATTTCATTTTTTGTATTTACCGACGCTGAGATTCGAACCAGGGATTTCTGCACTGCAGCACAAGCGCGTTACCTCTAGGCCACCGAGACACTTTGTTTTTAAATGTAAAATAATATATTTAAACCACAAGTTTTCTTCTGCTTGATTTGTTAAAGCAATCTAATCTTATTTAAAAAAAATACTGGGCAGTGTTTGTATACATTTTGGTTAATGCAAATTTTGCATTGCGTAGTAGTTGGTTTTAAGTTAGTCTATAGAAGCTAACTTAAAGTTAGTTTTTTTTGTAGTTAGCTACTCATTTGACGGCAGGGCATATGGTCACTTTAAGTCCGTAAAACCCAGCGTTGCCAATTCAACGTTTTTGAACATATTTAGCCAGAAAAATTTATATTTAAATTTTTCTATTTCCTAGGTTTTAGTTTCGTTTTTTCTTCGTAAAAACGCATTTGGAAATTTCTTAGAGATTAACGATAAAATAGAAACGAAAACTAATTTAATTACCTTTGAGTTAAATAGAAGATAAAAATATATATTAACACTCAAGTGGGCAAGGAGTGCTGACGAGAAATTGTAGCGGGTTTCGAAAATGCACTTCACTCGGCTAGTGTCGGGAAAACAAATATTTCAGTAATTTTCTTCAATAAATTATCATTATAAAATAAAGCTACATAGAAAGAAAGCTTGCTTGAAAAAAAATATCGAAAATAGTTGCACAGAAAAAACTTCACAAATTTTTATTCAAACAAACATATTTTTTAAATTTGAGTATTGTTCCGGCAATATTTTATTAGACCCTAAAGCTATATTTACACTACCTGAATTGTCATCTGAGTTTCACAACTGAGACTTATTTTTATAGTGTAATAACATGTCTATTTTCATTTGATAATATTTTTGTCTAACCTCAGTTGAAAATATAACGTTTTCTATTTTCAAATTATTTAACGTCTGAGTTTTAAATTTAAGTTTTTCAAAGTTACCGGATTAAATGCTTGTTTTTGTTTTGCCATACACTTTGTACCAGTTTAACAACTTTTAGAATTAGCGGACTTATTATAATTTCTCAGATGTAATGTAATACTAAAAATAAAATTTTCAAATTGTTTTTTGACACTCAAAAGAATTTAAACTTATTTTTTTGACACTCAAAAAAAATAGTTTTGCTCAATAGCCATATTTTTTTTTACTGAAAATAGTAGGCGTTTTTTTCCAAACACATTTTTTCAGAAATCTAATAAAATTGTGTATCTGATTTTACAATTTTGTTTATTTTTTAGGATCTAATAAAATATTGCCTGAAAAATATTAAAATTTTTTTTTGAATAAAAATTTGTGAAGTTTTTGTCTGTGTGTCCAGGTATAAATAATTTATGTATATGTAAATAAACATTAATAGTTTAAATTTAAACATTAGGATAAAAAGCTTCATTATTATGATGTATAATGGCCCATAACTTCCCCAGAGTCGGCCTTAGAGAAATAAAATATACGACCAACCTCCACTAGCTTCCTCTCCCAAACACATTCCTAGAACATACTTACCCCCTCTTTCCATCGCCTAAGGGGGACCCAATACAAAGTTTGGGATATTGTAATAAATTCCCTTCTTTAGCTTTTAGGGTGCCCGGGATAGTTTAAATGTAAGATTGACCCTATTACATTTTTCCCTGCAAACATATTCCTGGAACATACTTACCCCCTATCTCCACCCCCTAAGAGGCTTGCCATACAAAATTTGAAAAAATAAGGGTAAAAACCCTTACAACTTTCCCGTATTTACCTTAATAGGTTTAAAATGTGACACCGACCCCTGTTTAAAAATGGATAAAGATATAAAAAAGGTTCAGGGTTTCGAAAGGCCAATATAAAGGGTATATAAGATTCGGCACAGCCGAATATAGCGCTCTTAGTTGTTTTTTCTTAAAGGGTTAAGTCAAGTGCTTGTCAGTAGTTTTTATGGATTTCTTTATATGACATGACAGCTTGTATTTAATATTAATTGTTTCTCATTAGTATTTTTTGTGTGTGAGTGAGAGTGCTTAAAAGGCATTTAAAAAAGTCTAAATGATTAAAAATGCAACAACTTTTGTAAGGGTGCAGTGGGCAATATTTTACGATAAAATATTCGGCTTCGAGCTTAACTAATAACTTGTTAACATCTAATTATCGTTAAAAAAATTTCCTTTTGCTAAGGACAGTAGTAAAATAATTTGCAACTTTTGGCACCATCAGTTGTGATAACAAGAACTGCTTCCAATTGTGAAGTCAAATTGTTATACTTCTTTTTGATTGTAACGGATTGAATTTTAATATTTACCCTGAAGGAAACCTGGGGACAAGTGCCCCTATGTCAACACTTTGTCGACAATTATGATACCTCTTTGGCGAATTTGTCAACAATACGTCTAAAGTTTTTTATTTAGCATTGATAAAAAGAAAAGAAAACTGTCAGTGGAAAATTGAAGCTCTAGGTCGCCGTCAAACGCAAAAGTGTATCAGCGACTAATGGTCCTTATTAATTGTTAATTTTTTTAGTTTTAGGTCCCTGATTTGCTTATTTTAAAAAGCGATTGTCTTAATGGCATTTCTGATTGTTTGATATCAAAACGTTTTAAGGGGGGGAGGGGGGGGGGGGGGGTGTTACGATGCAATTTCGCACAGTTTTAAAATAAGGTGCACCCTAATGTGGCATTGTTTGCCTTTTGTGCTAGGTCTCGCCTAGCCTATCGATTATTTTATAACTCAAATAACATCCAAAACAATTTTTAAAACACCTTTTTAAGCTTGAATCAATAGTTCAAAATATTGAAAAAACTCTACCCTCTATACCTTTCATTTAAAAATAATTTTATTTGTTAACTGATAAGAAGAATTTAGTATTGAAAAATTTAATTTAAGGGGAATAGTTGCCCTCTAAGCAAGATAAAGGGAAAACGTTAAGTTTTCTATAAAATTTGTTTTAACAAGCGTTTTATAAACAGCTGGTAATTTTATAAAACCCCTAAGGCCCATTTAAAAAAGTAATAGAACATAAATAACATAACAAATACTTATAAAGAAGAGTAAATTAAAAAACCTGAACAAGTTAATAGACTACATATTGGGTAATAAAATCTCCTTAAAATAAATTGTAAAGGAAACTCATAAATTGCAATATAAATAGTTTTTCTTTTAAAGCGGAAAATCACATTACAAAATATCCTTAAACATTACATTCTTCGTTTAACAAGGATACCACTTACACAGGCAAATATCTTAGGATCTTCGCTGAATTGAAAGTAAAACTATTTTGAAACATAACGTGCTATGTGTTACACTACAAATTACTTAAAGAATGTTTTGTTTTTATTATTATGTATTCAAAAAAGAAAAACATTCTCATATTTCAATCAGAAGATGTAATGAAGTCTTCTTTTATCCAAGTTCAAAAGTTTGTATTATGTATTTTGAATGAGAGCACTGAATATAAAATCCTCCAAGCGATCGATATAGTTAAACAAATAATGCCGACGGGATATTTATTTTAAAATGTTAATTTTGCGTGACACTTAAACGTCATATTAAAGTACCATGCAACACGTTCAACACAAATAAAAGAAACAATTGAAATGTTTACATTATTATTGTTTTTTGTTTAATTCCCCCCTTTTTAACGTGCATACAGATAGATATGAATGTGTGTACACAGGAAAAAAAGAAGGGTCATATCGATAACCAAAAAAAGTCAAAGCAACAGAAATGTCTGAAATAAAATTGGAAATCGTATTGTACAGAGTACACCAAGGTACATGAATATATTAAGTATTGATCAGCGTACACTAACACAGGTAGTATTAAAAACACAGCCGATTTGGAATTCGTCTTAAAATTTTGTGAAAGTTGCCAAATTTATAGATTTTGTTTAAAATTAAAAATTGTTTTGACATTCACTTTCTCAAACACAAAAAAAAAATGCAGAGGAGGAGCTTTTTGAATTCCCCATGATACCACCTGTATTAGTGTACCCTGGGGTTCTTGCACTAGCATACCCTAGCATACTAATACGATAGTATTAAGGCGACTTTAAAAAAAATCGAGTTTTGGCTTTCTTTTTTTGTGCTTGAGGAAGTGAATGTCAAAACAATTTTTAATTTTCAACAAAATATATAAACCTGACATTCACTTTCACATTCACTCTACTAGCAGCATCAAAGAAAAAAGTATTAAAAAATTTCTCTCACAAAACAAACACACACATACATACAAACATACATATATAGATTTTTAATACCTTCATATTATATTTCAGACAGTTTTAACGATATTTAATAATTCGTGATGCCACCTATCTTCAAAAATAATTTCAAATATTAAATTTGGAATTGAATTATAAAGTATATTTTTATAATCCAAGAAACCCGTGGACCAAGCGTCTTTGATGCCTTGTCTTAACTCTACTTTTGTGCTGTATTACTTACCATCCTCAAACGTTATCGATTATATTTTTAGGGTTTGTTGTAGGTTAAGCTTGTCTATATGGATTTCATTGGTTTTTACACCAAATCATCAGTAGACTTCAACCAAATTCTTTAAAAAAAAATTGAAAAAAAAACTCATCAATATTTTCTGCCTTAATATAATAACCTTAATAAACTTATTGAGAATTACTTTACACAAACGAAAACGTTCAAGAATTGTTTTTTTAACCCAACAAACAAACTTAACCTACAACAAACCCTATAAATAAGCAAAGAAAATCGGGATCAAATCCTGAATAACCTTTGGAAATTATTGTTATCGGTTACATTTTGGCGGGCCAGTATGGTGGCCATTCAAGGACGTAAACTTTTGGCTATAAATTCACGATTTCATGAATCGGGCATTGTGGATTAAAGCATTATTGTGCTGAAAATGAAAAAATATTTTTTTAAACACTTTTGTTTTTCCGTGCTCATTTGCAAAGTTCAAAACTGCCATAGGATATTGCTCCCCCCAATAACATACTCCCCTATCTGATGTATAGACCGGACCTGATGGGTACAATTTCTATCTTCATGACTTACGAAAGGAGGAACATTATCTGGACCGCCTGCTCAAGCGCATTAAACCGCTAAAGTACACACCGCATACATGGTAGAAGTAGAATGCGTTTGTGCAGATGATTATTACGCTCGAAAAAAATTCTTTGTGACCCACCTTTTAGTTATACGGATCTACCTCAAATCACTTGCTGAGTCGATTAAAGACGTCTGTCTGGCTTTGTCTCCACGTAATCTCATGATACAAAGAACCAGGTAGTCTCGTCGGCCCAGCTGATTAGTGCCAAAATTTCAAAACTATGTTCTCCCTGTGAAAATAAAACAACAAAAATTATTACTCATCGTTTTTTTTCTATGGGCTGTTGGTTGACGCCTTGGTACTAATTTGTAGTTGTTGCAGGGACGAGATTACCTGATTAGTTGTATCATGATGTAATCTTGTGATCAAAGTACAGGTCGCAATTTTTAAGATATTTTAATGAAATTTGGCACAGGTAAATATTTTGGTACTGGCACCAAGCTTATTGTCTTTAGTGATGATCGGTCAATTTGTTTGGCATAGCCCTAATAAAAATGTACTCCCGAAATAATAATTTTTAGCTATAACTGTCCCGAATATTATTTTATCTTCATAAAACTTTGTACATGTTTTTTACTTTATGTGTTCAACTAGTATACTAAACAAAAATATGATTGATAATATTTTGGATTAGCCCACACTTAACTGTATCTAAATTACTCACTTGATATCTGTTGCCCGTTTTTTTTCTGTGTACATAAGTAAGTATGCCCATAAAATCAGGCAATCAAATGTAAAATGTAAGAAATTTTCATATGTTTACAATGAAAAGTCATTTAAGCGTTTTATATATTTTTTGCCCTTTACCACTACAGTTTATATATTCGTATAAAAAGCATTATGCACTAATGTTTTCGTTGCCCATCCATACCAAACTAATGTGTTGTTTATAGAACACGAAAGGCGAAACGTTTTGGACGTTTTGTATGTGTATTGTTTTTGTTACAATAAAAGAATACACACAAAACGTCTAAGTCGTTTCCCCTTTCGTGTTCTATAAACATCTCACACTAAATCAAAAAGAGTTCTAACTCTAAATAATTATTTTTTATGAAAGTCTTTTTTTCTGTTTTTTAAAACATGGTTCTAACTATATAATTTAATTTAAATTAACAGTTAAAAGACCGTCCCTAATTAAAACTTACTGAAATGCAAACGATATTCTCGTGTTTGTTAAGAACTCCATCTGGGAACTGACTAAAGAAAAAATATATGATTTTGCCGAATTTTCAGTTGTGACTGATTTTGATTTAGTGTGCGATATGTAATATATGCATGATCGGTTAAGGAATACATTAATAGAAAAATCGTGTTAGAAGAAATTAATTTTTAGTTGTGACTGTTAATGATTTAGTGTGTAATTACTTACATAAGTACATACATAAAATGGTACATGTATATACATATTTGTGTTTTTTTATTAATGTAAAAAAAGGATAGAGTTGAGTGACAACAATCATTGATGGGTAACGATATTAAAAAAAAAATATTAAATAAATAAAAATTTTTCATTATAAAGATTTTTTAATATTTTTTATACTAATACACAGTGTGTATGTTACGTGAAGTGGTTTGTGCGGATGTCGCAAACACCTTTATTTGAATCGATGTCCGTCCGCGCGTCTAGCTGAATGTCCATGTTTTCTTTTAAACAAAGTACAGGGGCCAAATCGTCGCATTCCATTCGAATCGAAGTTCTTATTAGAATTTCTATACTTAAAACATTGAAATTTAGCACGGATAAGTTTTTGGTAAAGGGGCTAAGTCAATCGGAAATAAAAATAATGGACAAATGCCCCCATAAAATAAGAATTTTGGGCTATAGCTGGCACAAATATTCCTATATCTTCACAAGATTTTGCTTAAAGCTAAGAATATCTTACACTAATTTTTGTTTAGCTTGGCCTATTCCTTTATATAGCCCCCTTACAAACTACAATTGCCACCAATCGTCAGCTTCAAATTTGTTGTGTTCAGGCGGCAATTTACTATTTGTGCCATATGCCCTACTTTCGGAAATCACACTTGACCGTTTAAATGGCAAAATAATTTTGCTATCGAGATACAATAATACAACATTTGCAAGCCTTTTTTAAATAGAAACAAGTAAAAGCGCTATATTTAGCTGTGCAGAGCCCTATATACCCTTAAGATTGGCTTTTTAATATCAAGTCATCTCATTCAGCTACTTAAGTTGTTTTTAAACTTTAAATACAATAATACTTATGTTTATAGTTTGTAATTATATTTGTAGTAAATTTAAAGTCAATATCTGTTATACATTCATACAATAAATATGTATATATAAAAGAATTTTTTAAAAATATTTATTTGTTAACATTTTACATGTAAATAACTGTGTGTATCGATCGGGCTGGCACATTAATGGTAAGGCTACCACGTATACTGTCATTTAGATTAACATCCTGGTGAAAATCAGCACTAGAACAAATAAAAAAGATAAATTAATATGTAGATATCATATGGGAAATCTTACGTAAAACTTAAAAAAAATGCATTTGTGTATGTGTACATACTAGAGCATCTACTCGAGCAAGAAAAATCTAGTAAACATATTTCATACTAAATTACTAGCAATTAACCCGCTACTTCGTAAGCGAAGTTTTGAAATGCGATAAGCAAGTAAAATTTGTATGATTTTCTATGTTTTCATAACATCAAACTTTAATAGCCCTTAAAAGAGGTCGACAGGAACGTGTATTTTTAAAACCGAGCCTAACCCGAACCCATACCCTAACTTTGGTCCAATTTCTATTGTTTGGCCGAACGCGAAGTCTAACCGAACTCCTATTGATTAATTTAATACATAAATACGTTTATTTTGACTTAAAAAAAATTAAATAACAGAAAAAAATGGAAAAAAATACATTTATGGCAAATAAAAATTATTGTACTAGTAGCCACAAGTTAGAATTTTTATAATTTAATTTAAAAAACAAAATTAACAAAATTAGCCATAAGTACCTGCAATTTAAAATATTTTACCTCCTTATGAACACTTTTGCATTTTTTTATGCAACAAATAGACTTTCGGTAAAGCCCGGTTAAAACCGAGTAAAGTACCACTTTGCTTACTTTTGACTTTTATCTTGGTCAACATTTCATATTTGAAAATGTCAAAAAAGTAAATTTTGTCCCCCTAGTTGACTTCCGGCCTTAATGGTGAACCCTTTCATTCATATATATATTTCAATGCTCAAGATCTCAAAAAATGCAAATAGAAACAAATATAAAACAAATACTACAAATATTTGTTTAAGCCTATTCGAACATAATTTGAATTATATATACATATTCCTATCCTTATCGGTTCAGAAGTACAAAAGAGGCGTAATCAGTAGCAAAATATATATTAGTAATTTAATGGAAAGATATATCCTGTAAGTCTAGTAGTAGTTTTTATTTTGTCTTTTCCCTTATTCTCCAATATTTAAAAATGAAAGCAAAAACTTTGTTATACTTCTTTGGAACCTGTAAAAAAAAAATCGAATTTCGCTTAAACCTCTTTTAGTTCAGAAGTAACAAAATAAACTAAACAGTACCAAAGTTACCCTGCTTTGCCCCTTACAGTCAATTATTTAAAAAAAAGAACCAGACACATACTATGGTATTTTTTAAATCTGTTGCACACAATTTTAATTTTTTTTAATCTTTTTTGGTTCAAAAGTTACAAAATGGACCTAAGCAGTAACAATCTATAGTTTTACCTGCCTAGCCCTTTGGGTCCAATACTTCAAAACACCACCAAAAAAAAATTTTTCATACGTTTTCTAAAACCAGGGATCTTTACTGACAGCCGTGCTGCCATCAGGTCCATTTCTGATGTATATTCGACATCACAACTAGTCCGTGAATGCCGGGCATCCTTGAACTGGATGGCGATGCATTCTCACGTCACCTTGGCATGGGTGAGGGGACACAGGACCAATGCGGGTAACTGTGCTGCTGATTCACTTGCCAGAAATGGAGCCAGATTGGATGATCGGGCAATTGACCACTTTCGCGGAATCCCCCTCTCCTCTTGCAAATTCCGCGTGGATGAATATTCTCGGAGAATTGCAGGGGCTAGATGGTCTGACGAACCCAGGTGTGGAACTACTCGGATAACCAGGCCGAGGATAGATCCGGGCCGTTCGAGGTCTATCCTTGATCTGGATAGGAGAAGGATAAGGGACACCATGGCTGCAATCACCGGCCACTGCCGATTTGGCACCCATGCCGAAAGATTGGGATTGCCTTGGAACGACTTCTGTATAAGCTGTCAAGACGAAGAGGAGACTGAAAGCGTACAGCACCTCTTGTGCTTTTACCGGCGCTGGAGGTTATTCGGATAAAACGGACCCAAGTGGGCTGCACAACTATCACTTCCGCAGCCGCCTGTTCTACCTAACCTAACCTTTCTAAAACCAGCCAAACGCATTTGAGTTTTGTTTTTACCTTTATTAGCTCAGAAGTAACAAAATAGACCTAAGCAGTAACAAAAAAAAGGTCTTGCCCGTCAGGGTACAATATTTCAAAAAAGTTTAAAATATATATTCATATTTTTTCCAAACTAGCCGAACGGATTTTCAATTTTGTTTCTAAATTTATTGCTTCACAAGTTAAAAAAGTGCCTATAAGCTACCAATATAGAATTTACATACATATGTATATGTAGACAGATTTTTTACTTAATATTTTGGAGTCCTATTTGGTTTGTCCTTTAAGCGTAGTTACAAAATGGGTGCATTTAGTGATCATAGGGCCTTAAAGCACAAAATTGGTCCTCTCTCGAAAAAAACATAGGAAACGAAAAACTAAAAAAAGGATCCCTTTTAGAATGCTAAACAAAATATACTTTTTTAAAGTATATCGAAATACTTCTCTAATGGAAGCTTATATAACCTTGTGCAAGTTTTTATTTTTCGACCATGGGTTAAACATTAGATATAAGTATGAACTGAGATCTAGAGGGGTGAGCAAATCAGTGATCTTATTAAAATTAAAATATTGATATGTATATCACACTTAAAAATCTGTTTGGTGTTAATTAAGATTTTAGCCCTACGTCGGCAAAATTTTTTCTTACAAAATCTTTTTATAATACTTGAAGGCAAACCTTTATCTTTTTTTGAGGCGACCTAATGTACATATTGTAAAAATACTTTTCTAATTGAGACGCCACTGCATAAGTACACGTGTGTAGACATGAAATGCTAATAAGAATTTTTAAAAACGGTGCTTGTTTCAAATGTAATAAAATATGAGAAAAAAATCACATAAATTTTTAAATACTTAATACTAAACACGCGTTAATTGCATATTTCAATAACAATGTCATAAAAACACTTAAAAACATTAAAAATTTTAAGTTGTTTTGTGCATTGAAAGCGTGGCAACTACCTCTTAATGTGTTAAAAACTAAAAATGACTCCCTTAATGCAATTCATTATACCCATTTGCTACAACAACGTCATAATTCAAAAAAGTCATTTCGAGAAAAAGGCGTTTAAAATTTTTGATTTGCATACATTTACTAAAGAAGAAAAGCGGAATTCTATCTTCAAACGCAAAAAGTAAAAAACAATTAAAAGATAAAATTATTACGTCAACTTCAAAAATGCAGTTTTTGAGTTATGACGTTGTTCTAGCAAATAAACAATGTGTAATCTTTTATCTTTATGTTATCGTATTATTTACCTATTAAATATTATTAAAACAATTTTTCCATCTGGTCTTTTAAATCCAACCGCATCAATTGTATTTTCTATAGATTCTAAGCCAACCTCAATACGTTTAGAGTTTTCGTGAAGAAATTTTGAAAAATGTCCCAGTACATAGAACATGGGTTGTTTATAGAATTCAGAATAATCTAAAATCAAAAAAAATATTGCAATATTGTTAGTTAATAAATTTTGTTGAAAAATTCTTACTGGCGGTATTTAAAATAATAGGAGCATCTACAGTATTGTTAACATAATTAGGACCACCATTTTCATCTAGTATTAGATTCCAGTCGATCCAGCCATTAAAATAATGTTGCAAGTCTTGCAGTAGTGAACGTGCATATCGCTCACCTCTCTCCCATGAACCTAACTCTGGTCCATGCGTTTCCCAGGGTTTATCACCTACACATGCTTCCGTGTTTAGCAGTAATTTGTTGGGTATAAGTTGGACAGTTGCATCTATGATTTCGGGTCCAAAAAAGTCATCCCAATACCAGTGCATGGCTAAGCCATCGAGATAGTTTAAAGATGTGGGGCGAGTAGATTTCATCTGTGTAATTTGTAAATCTGTTAAAAAATTATACACATATACTTACATTCCAGCATAATAATTTTAAAATGTAGTCAAGCAGAAGATTTAGTGTTTTCGAGGAAGTGGATGCCGATTGCATTAACGATTCGATTCTTTTTACAAGGCATAAGGCTTAAATAACTAAAATTTCTTTCTTTTGCCTTTTTCTTTTTATGTTAATTGGAATGCAATTGATAATGCAGAAAGGCAAATTAGCAGCCTGCAATGTAATGCAATATATGTAGGGGTTTTTTTCGGGAGTTCCCGTCCCGAAAATTCCCGGGAAAATCGCTAATTTTTATTTTTCGCTTTACCGGGAATTTTGTGAGGGAACCCCGGGATTAACAAAACACCGAATCGCAAGTAAAATTGTAGCCTAATCACCAAAAAAATAATTGTTTCTTATTTATAAGTTAAAACATTACATACTAAGGGCCATTATTATACGTTGTTTATGAAGTAAACTTTAGCAAAGGGTAACTCTTATTAAAGTAAACAAAAAAGTGACCTTTAAAATTTTTGGTTATCACAACCTCCCTTTAAGTTTAACAGAAAATTCGTTTAAAGTATGGCAATACCAGTGCAAAAACCGACTACTTTTTGAATATTTAGGTATGCAGAAGTGTGACCGTTCGTCGACAAAAGTTGCGATTTGCAACCTTTTTTTCGGCCTGTGACTTTATGTTCGGCTTTGTAAATTGACACTATAACATGTTCAATTAAAAAAATCTATCATCTTAAACCAATAAGTAATAGAAAAAAATTGAAAGTCCACCATTAACTAGATATTCACAGTACGCCAACCCCTGGAAAAGGCCCACAAAAAACATATAGACATCCATTCGTCGACTAAAAAGCTGCGTTTAATAGCTCGCTAAGGGATAAGTTTTATATCACCTTTACTGAGATTAGTATTCTAGCATAGTGACACTAAAGAATATGAAGTTGCTGTGAAAACATCCTCGTTTATTTTAAAAAAACCTACTGTTTGAAAGATTTAACGAGTGGAAAAAATGGAGCAAAAAAATAGTCAACTGTTGAATCGATACTACATTGTTAGGTAATTGTACCATGGAACAACCGACATTATTTACAATAAAAAGATTATGCTGCGTGCATTTGCTGACTATATCGACACCACTGCAATCAGTAAACAGGCCTTTGCAGAACTTGAAGGCAACACGAAGTATTCTATCTTAATTATTAAGCCGTCGTGGCGTATCGAACAGTGCGAAACTTTTAAATTCTTTAGATTTAAGATTGCAAAAGACTAAATTTTTTCAGGTGCCAGTGTCACAATCGGGAACAAACTCAGTTGAAAAATAAGTAAGAGCGCTTTATTCGGCTGTACCGAGTCTTATATACCCTTCACAACGTGTAGGGGTTTTTACCCTAATTTTTTTCAATTTTGTAAGGTAACCCCCTTGAAGAGTAAGTTTGTTTTAGGAAAATGTTAGCAAGGAAAAATGGGTTAGAGTCAGTTAGGGCACCCCAAAGAAATAAACAGAGGTAGTTTTGGTTTTTGGCTCGGTCAGTTATCGGGCGCTTTCGCTGGATTTCAACAGTTTTTTTTCGTGGATATTTTTGATAATTTGATACCACTTTCTGGTTTATGCAACATCGGCAGACTTCAAAAAGTTGATTTTAACCATAACACGGACAGACGGACATCGGTAAATCGACTTCAATCACAATCCAAAGAATTTTTACAAAATTACAAACGGAATGACAAGCTTATAGAAACTTTTATCATTTATGTGAAGGGTATAACAAGTAAAGGCGCCTTTTTCAGCTGTTCCGAATTTTATATACCCGTCACATTGGTCTTCTTTTATACCGAGTCATCTGATCAATCCAAGTTGTTTTCTAACCGCAAATATTACAATAAAATTACTTTGTGCGTGCCGGGTTTAAATTTGATAGCTATCAAAATTTTTTTATATATAAAACTTCACAAAATTTTAACGTTTGTATGGGCGATGATACTTCCAGATTCATATCGAACAAAAATTTCTTTCAAATAAAAAAAATCATAATAGAAATACCATCTAAAAAGTAGTTGCATTATACTGCAACTACTTTGTACCTGGTTTCAAGCCAAAAGCTCTTACACTTTCCAAGATGTAACGCATGACAAATTTCAAAAAGTTGAAGGGGAAATACCACTTCCCCCTCTCCTATCCAAAAATCAAAATTTCAATAATTTAGGCTGCCACCTACAAAGTACATGTGGAAAGTTTTGTGACAGCACTGGCTATATTTTCTGAAATATATAGGGATATATTTATAGATTTTGTCCCCAAAAAATCAATTACTTTAGGTTTTTGTTTATACATATCTCGGTCCGTTGTAAGCCAGCTTGGGTGATTTTAAACAGCGTTTTGTCTAGGAATATTTCTGATAGTTTAATACCAAAACGTTTTCCGTCCGACATTATTTCGCTGCGGAAACTTAACTTCAACAAACAAACAAACGGACTTCGTTAAACCAAGGATATAAATATATATTATAGGGTCGCAAATGGATATTAACGAAATTACAAATAGAATAACAAACTGTGAAGGGTATAGTTAGGCGAAAAAGAGATGTCACTTTGGGCTTAGTTTGCAATTGATTAGCAAACCCCTTTTTCGGCGGACAAAATAACACTGTACAAATGGGTCATCTTACTCGTCCTTCTCATGGCGCTGAAACATGTATAATCAAAAGGTCAGGCGAGTCATTGTTGGCAGTGTTAAAGGGAAAATTCTACATAAGATATACGACCCTGTACATGTTTGTGATGGCTTCCGAATCGAAATAAATTATTAAATGTTCCAGCTATAAGCTGACGTAAATATAGTCAAACATATTAAAGTTTTTAAGGCTCGGACATGTCTGGCGATGGACAACGACAAAAAGGACGTCCAAATTTCTATTCAAGACCACCTAAAGACACTTGGTGTTTTCAAATTATGCTAGCAAGCAAAAAGCTGGCGCTATATCCTGCTTCAGCCTTAAATTAAGCTCTAGTCGTAAAAGTAAAGTAAGTAAAATTAACTGTTAGAAGAAGGGTTTATTACTTGTTAAGACTTACCATATTGAACCAAGTTGGATATGTATAGCGCTGATCGTCATTGCCAAATATTAAAACATTTTTTAATTTTGAATTCTTTAAAGTAGGTCCCAGGAAATCACTTAAAAAGATTGCCTATAGAGAATATTTTTACATAAAAGGGTTTGTTTTTTTAAATGCATATTTATCCTTTTAGTTTTTTCAATTTTACCTGATTTTTTGGTAGCCAACCTAAACTCATAAAACGTACAAAAGTCCAACCAATGACTCCGTTTAGTGGCTCATTGCCAGTAGATATGGCCCATATCGTTACATTTTTAGCCAACATTAGTTCAACAAACCTCCACAAGAAATAAATTAGAATCAGGAATCAAATGGCAATAGCATTAAATCATATATACAAGTTGTGGAAAAAGCTCTCTTTGTTTTTAGTTAAAGTTCTTTTTTTGTTAAAATAGGTAATACAAAACTGAGTAAGAATCATGCAAGTATATTAACGTAACAAAATATTATTTAATGCAAAAAAACAGTCAAATGAAAAAAAATGCTTTCTTCAAAACTATTTTTGTTTGTATGTATGTTTGCAAATATTTAAAATTGTATTTACTTTAAGTGATACTTTGCCCATGTTTCATAATATTCTGGTCTCAAACTACTAAAACCCGTCCAATCGTTATTTGACTTCATCCACGGCGGTGAACTCCAGGCAGCTGCCATTATTTTTATTTCATCCAAACCAGCCACAGTTTTGATTCGCTTGATTTGTTGAACTTTTAATAAATCTCGCGGATCTAGTTCAGTAAAATTTGTTAATTTCTTATCGTTTCTTGGGTATTCATTATAGGCCCATGGTTCTAAATCAAAATCACATCCGCCAATCGGGGTACGTAAGATATTGTAGGCAATACCATCTTTGTGGAAATAAGATCTAAAGTCAAGTAGTTTAATCTTTTGTAAACTTGAAATGTATTAAAGTCTTACTTATACAGATGATCTTGTAGGGACGGCTTAGTCTTTTGCAATAAATAAGCTACAGATCCAGTTAAGGCTCCTCCAAATCCTACAAGTTTTTGAAAAGTCCTAGAGCGATCAACGGTTACATATGATTTGCTTAACCTTTGTCGTAAGTTGAAATCTGGAATGAGAAAATTTAATACATTTGCTGTGAGCATAAAGTGAATCAGTATAATACTACACCTTTTTAAGTTAAAGTTGAGAAAATGCAAATTGAAATTAAGAAATACAAATTAAAAGTAAGAAAAACAAATTGAAAATGAAAAATGCAAATTAATATTGGGAAAAAACAAATTGAAAATGAGAAATAAGAAATTGAAATTAAGAAAATTTTAACTATGTATCTATGTTTGCATATCAATGTACATATTACTAGATTAGATTTATTAAATCATTGACAGTATTTGGCAAATCGTTTAGAAGATTTAGTAATGGTTTGCGATAATGCCCTTTACCATAGCCAGCTGGAAAAAGTATTTGAAAATTCGCCAGCAACCCTTCTTCGATTGGCCCCTAACATTCTGATGCCTAATCTAATTGAGGTTATATGGTCAAAAATAAAAACATATACAAAAACCCACATTGGCTAAACAAATATTTATCCACTAGATGTTTGCGAACAGCGTCTTGTTTATTTAGAAAATATTATGGACAAAGCTAAGGCCACTAATTCAGCAGATGATTGTGGAAGAGCAGTTTAACACTCTACAAAATTTTAACAAAAGGCAAAAGAGTTAGAAAATGTGCCTGTGAATAATTTGCTTTTATTTATAACCTTATTTTAACTTTAACAAATCACTTAATTTGAATAAATTTATTTAAATCTCAATATTAAATCGTGTTTTCTTAACATTAATTTAAATTTTCTCAATTTCAATTTTTTATTTTTCAATATTAATTTTTATTTCATTTATAATTTGTTTTTTCTCAATATTAATTTACATTTCTCATTTTTAATTTCTTTTTCTCTATATTAGTTTACATTTCTCATTTTCAATTTGCTTTTTCTCAATACTAATTTGCATTTCTCATTTTAAATTTTTTTTCTTAAAGTTAATTGCTACTTTCTCAATTTCAACTTAAAAAAAGGTGCAGGCAATTGGTTATTATGTGATTTTAAAGTCACCATTGGAAAATTATGCAAGGGAAACTTATAAATAAATTTAATTTAATAAGATCATGGTAAAATTAATTATAAGGTGAACGCATCGCAGAAAGATTTTTTGACTCTCTTACTCTTTTCTCAGCGACAATACGGTTAAAATTATTTCCCGTCCGTGTTGTTAAACTCCATATATAAAAAAGAAAAGAGTAAGAAAGTTAAAAATTCTCTCTGCAATGCCTTCACCATAACTTATTTCACCATGATAAAGATTGACTCAGAGTCGACCATATACCATGTAAAACACCACTATCTAGATATATTTTTTTACTCGCAATAAATAACTTACGCGTATAGGCTAAGTCCCTTTAAATTGCCAATGTAAAGTTTAAAATTATTTAACATCTGAACTTACATTTTTTATTTCCTGTAAAAAGTTGAAAAAAAGACCCAACATTATCCAAAATAACAGCGGCAGCATTAAATGGTTCGGAATCGTTTACGTCCCGTCTATACTCTTGATAATCCTTGATTTGTATAGGCTCTTGCAAACCAAATGTACCTTCAGATACAGAAAAACGCAGGCCATTCTAATAACAACAATTAAATAGTTTTAAAATAAGAAAAAAAGCGCTTTATTCGGCTGTGCCGAAATATATATACCTTTCACATTGGTCTCTTTATATACGCTGTGATCCAAACTAGCTACTTAAGTTGTTTTCAAAATGTTAATATTATAATAAAATGCTTTAATTTTCGTTAAATTTAAAATTTAAAGCAAGGCACATTCAACTAAGTAATGTTAAGAGCCCAGCAGCAGGAACAATAAGCTTTTTTTCGCAAATTATTGCTACCACGCCCACATTTTGCCTTTTTGTGTGTGAAGGTCAGGTTATGAATTGCCTAACAAAATTAACCATAGCCATACTGATCAAACGCGTAGAGTTAAATACATGAACAAATTTAAATACAGATAAAATTTTCAAAATTCTGTCCGTAAAGGGATAAAAAGGGAGCAGAAAGGAAAAAATCTGGAACCTACTATCTTCTGAAGTATATAAGATAGAAACAAAATTTAAAAAGCGTTTTCCCTAAGAAATAAACAGACAGCAATTTGATGTTTTTTTTTTTAATTTTAGACCGAAAGGGGTAAAATGGGTGCTTTTTGGTACTTTTTTTACTTTTAAACCAAGAAAGATAGAAACATTATTCAAATTGCGTTCGATAGGTCTTAAAGAAATATGATTACATTTTTTGTACTTTTTTCAATTTTGGACCCAATGGGAAGAAAAAGAAATTTTAATTTTTTTAGGCGTTTTATGTAACTTTTAAACCAATAAAAATAGGAACATAATTCAAATTGCGTGCAATAGACCTAAAAAACATAAATACGTTTTTGTTTCTTTTTTTAATTAAATTATGGTCCCATAAGGAAAAAAAGGGTTAAAATTTTTAGTACTTTTTGTATCTTTAAAACCAATGAAGAAACATAATTAAAATTGCACATTTTATTTAAAATATGTTAATATGTTTTTGTTACATTTTTTAAATTTTGGCGCCAAGGGGTACTAAAGGGCTAGAATTATATTTTGGTACTTTTTAGAAGTTTGTAAAAGAATTTTTATAACTAAAGCTTTTTGAATATTTCCAAAACTATAAACCTGGTAAATTCCCAATTTTTTTATGTTAATTAAATAGTAGTGCTGACTTATAATTTGTTGAAACTTATGTGGGGCAACCAGTAAATTAAAAAATAAATAAATGCTTTTGATTACATATTTTGGCAATTTAACTGTGATAAGGGGCTTAGCTAGTTAATATATAAGCCTAAGTCTTTTTGGAAAATAATAAATACATACATATATCGTAATTTAACTTAGTGTTTTTAAGGTAGCTACATCAATATGAAAATGTTTGTTCGTTAAGACTTGTTTAAACTTAAGTTCAATAGCTTACAGCCCATTCAAATTATTTCTCATAAATAAAATTACCTCATATTTGAAATAAGCTTATCTTATCTCAGGTTTTCCGCATTTTTCAATTTGGCCTAAAGCATTTATCTTGACTAACTGTCAATAATTTTTTTTTGCCCTTCAATATAGAACCTTAAGTTCACATAAGTTTTAAATTTTCCGTCAAAAAATTTTTTTTCAAAATATCTTAAACTAAAAAACAACGAGTATTCACTAATAAAATAATTTTTTTTAAATAAAATTAACAATTTTGTTCTATATAAATGTTTATCTTTTTCTGGGAATAAAATCTTTATGTATATAAAATTTAAATATATCTAAAAACAAGAAATTTCATTCAGAAACAGTTTTTTTACATCTGAAAAATTTCAATTTTAACTTAAGTCACTTATAAAATTTGTGTGCGATATGTGCCTTATGTGGCCGCAAATATTGTAGAAATTACAGACTCAAGTGATAAACTAATATATGTACCATATTACTATGTGAAGGGTATTAAAATAATATAATCAAATGAAAAAGACATAACTTACTTTGCTGGATGATATTGTTACCCAACTGTTTTCAGTCTTTAACTCCGGCTCTGTTAAATAGTCACAATAATTTGTGGTGCACTTGCACACAAAACCATGATTTGTTTTTTGAAGATTGCAGGGAACATTTAAACTACCTAAAAAGTAGACAATTACAAGGTGTTTGCAAAACTTTTCAATTAAATTATTTTACAACTTACCACATTGCCTTAATGTAATGCCTAAAACAAAAATCTTAAGTAAAAATATCATTTAATTTTTTTTTAATTTATTTAAAAATTTCTCTTTTTTTGGGTTAAAAAACTTTTTTAAAAACAGAGACTTAGAAGACGTCTTGACTCGACAACAGTTTTCTTTATACTATTGATAGTAAGTTTGATTTGTATTCATACATGCTACGTACATATATATGTTTATATCGCACACTTAATCAAAAACTGTTACAATTCAAAATTCATTGGCATCAATTATTATACCCTTCACATAGTGATAAGGGTATATATCAGTTTGTCATTCCGTTTGTAATTTCTTTATTATCCATTTGCGACCCCATAAAGTATATATATTCTGGATCCTTATAGATAGGGAAGTTGATATAGCCATGTCCGTCTGTCCGTCTGTCTGTCTGTCTGTCTGTCTGTCTGTCTGTCTGTCTGTCTGTCTGTCTGTCTGTCTGTCTGTCTGTCTATCTGTCCGTCTGTTGAAATCAAGTTTCCGGAAACAAATAAAAAGATACAGACCAGTTAATGGTGTCAAACGATTAGAAATATCCCGCTAACAATCGCTATTTGAAATCAGCAAAATCGGTTCACTATTGACCGAGATATAAGCGAAAACCCAAAACAACCCATTTTTTTAGGACAAAATCCGAGCATATATCCCTATATATCTTAGTAAGTATAGTCAATCTTGCCACAAAACTTGGCACCAATACTCCTAAAGAAGGGACCTAAATAATGGAAAAAGTTTTTTTAGATAAGACCAGGGGAAGGGGTATTATTCCTACAATTGCACAAATTTGGTGAAATATTTTATGCGCTATATCTCGTAAACTATAACAGATATCGACTTAAAATGTTCTACAAAAAGTAATTGTACGCTAAGACCTACACTTTAATGAAAACATTTTTTGAGTGGGGGCAAAAAAGGGGTAGCTCCCACTCAAATTAACAATTTTTATAAAATATTCGATACGCTATATCTCGGAAACTGTAACAGATATCGAAATAAAATGTTCTACAAAAAGTAATTGGACAGAAAAACCTACGCTTTGAAGTAAAAATGTTTTGGGTGGGGGGTGAATATGGGGTAGCTCCCATACAAATTAAGAATTTTTTTGAAATTTTCGATAAGCTATATCTCGGAAACTATAACAGATATCGAAATCAAATGTTCTACAAAAAGTAATAATCTAATAATTCATACATTTTGGAAAAAAGTTGATGAGGAGCAGGGGGACTAGAACATTCCATAAAAATTAACAACTTTTATTAACCTTTTATTAAAAATAAAGTCAAAAACTTTTATTACTGACGACTTCAAACGTTCCTCATCTATTTCTATTATCCATACGAACGTTAACATTTTGTAAAGTTTTCTATGGGCTTAAAACTCACACAAGGTATTTTTATTATATTATTTGCAGTACAAAATAACTCGGCTGGGTATATTAAAAGACCAATGTGAAGGGTATATAAGATTCGGCACAGCCGAATATAGCGCTCTTACTTTTTTCACTTTAAAACAGTCCCCAAATGAAATTTTCAACAAACGCCAGTAAGCTTTATTTCAAGACGGCTTTTTATCGTTAAACTTGATTTGGTTATAAAAAGAAAGAAAGAAAAGAAGACTCTCATTTAAAATAATGATTTTGAGTTGAAACTGTTTTTGATTTTGTGTGCGATATGTATAACTTTACCGCAAAGGGTCAAAAACTACAGTAGCGTTTTTCTTCTTTTTGATGTTCATACATATTTGGATGCCCAAAATTTTGTTTTAATCAATTTATTTTATTTTGTTTGTTTACCCAAAACAACTTTCCTCAGTATAGATGTTATAGTGTCTCCTACTTATTATTAATTTACTCACGTGTTTTGATACAAAAACAAGTTTGGTTGTGCCGAATCTTTTATGCCCTTTATTACGTGCATCAATAAAAACTCCCCTCTTTTAATATAAAGTTTGCTGAGAATGTTTCTTTAAATTAAAAAAACTAAATTATTTTGCAGCAGTACCTCGTTTCTTTAACTTGCGAGAAGTTTTCGCATCAAGAAATATTTTCAGATTATAATAGTAGTGTTACAGTTATTCACAGTATGGTTGATACAATTTGAAAATAATGTAAGTTAAAATTAATCCAAAAATGATTTTCATTTTGTGATCTGTTTTATATTCGACAGGATAGTAAAAAACTTTTCGACTTAAGAACTTCTCATATACAATACAGAAACGAGGCACTGGTTTGAGGTCAAAAGAAAATGTAATTTTTAAAGGTATGCTGGTATGATAGTAAAATGGCGTGAACCGTGAATAAATTCGGACGAAAAACATTTGGTGTCAAACTATCCAAAATATTTTTAGGCAGAACGCTAATTAAAATCAGCACGATCGGTTGACAAAGGAACGAGATATAAGTATAAACCAAAATAACCCATTTTTTGAAACGAGTCCATTCATGTATACTTATATATCTCAGAAAATATAGTCAATGTTGTCGCAAAACTTTTCACACATACTTCATAGGCGATGGCCTAAATAATGGAACCATTTTCTTAAATTTCAAATTCCCTTTACAATTGCATAGGTTTTGTAAAATTTTTCATGCGCATAATCTGAAAAACTATAAGTTTCAGTATAATGAACACATTTTGGAAAAAAAAATTAGTTGGACAGGAGCATACAAATGAAAATTTTTTATAAAATTTTTGATACTACATCACGAAAACTATAGCAGCTGTCGAACTTAAATGTCCCACAAAAAGTAATTATACAGCAATGCCTACATTCTGGGGAAAAACAGTCGGATAGAAGCAGGGGAAGACCAGCCCCATCGAAATGAAAAATTTTTGATACGAAAACTATTACAGCTATCGTTGAAAAATTGTTTTTTTATTAGAAGAATTTAATATACAAATTTCGTTTATGTTTAAAAAAACTTATTTGAAAAAGCAAAAGTTTTTTACCACTACTAGCCGAGACTTTTCAATTAAAGTTTCTTTCAATATTAATGAAAAATATTATTAATTTATTTTTATAAAAAGAAAGAAAATAATGAATTTAAGCCAGATATGTATATTATTAAAAATAAGAAATATTTTTTTTAAATAAAAATGAGCAGAAAATAACAGGATTGACATATTTTCGAAACAATACTTAAGGTTAGTTTAAAAACCCTGCGGGAAATGTGGGTCAATTGGTCGTCGTACTCATCCTGTTACAGGTACAAAACATGAATTGGACAAAAGTTATTGGTCGTGCTCGGTTAAAAAGGCACACAATAAGTAACTGGTTAAAAAGTGTTAAGGAGGTTAGGGAAAAAAATAGAAATACTGGTCCCTACATATAAACATACATCTGTTTGTATATACCCTCACACACGCGTAAATACAAACAAAGTACATTGAACAGGATCTTAAACAATTAATGCAAAATTTGTTTATATAGGACTCGTTCTGAGGTGTTAGCTTTGAACCAATTGCCCCTTCCAATGACAACGCAATGTAAAAGTGACAGGTTCTCTTCATATAAAGTGCAAGACCTAGAACCAGTCCCTACACTAAGGAACCGTTCAAGGCAATAGTTTTGGGCCAGTCCACATCCCCGTAGGGAAGATATGTAGGTGTATATGGGACTAAATCCAAAAACGAAAACTAATTTTTTTGACTAATCGAAGAAAAGTAGTTTTAAATTTACATATTTTGTATACATGTATTTATTATATAAAGTGAAATTTGTAAATTCGTAGCTAAAGTTTGAAGCATCATCCGTTGCAAATTTTACAGGGTTTAAAAAATGGGGATTACAACAACAACACGTCTTTTGTGCTTAGTAAGTTATCCCGACTTATACTTCATTTAAGAAAACCTAAGTACATACATATGCACTTAAAATATCAAGTCGGTTATAAAATAAATTTCAAAAATAAATTCACGATTTTGGAACTTTTTTTTTATTATTGTGTAGCTATTTTTTTTAATAGCAATTTTTTTAATATAAATAAATTTAACGAAATGCAAACTTAATGTATTAGAAGTATAATAATTCAGTTTTATACGTCAACTGTGTCATTGTTGTATAATTATTACGTAAGCAAGTACTCAGCAAAATTTTTTGAATTTGAGTAATGAGCTTTCATTACTTCATAGGTTACAAGGTATTGAGTTCGTTTCGACAGAAAAACTACCTTTTGGTAAGGGCGTTAATAACTACATTTGTGGTATACATATATGCAAAAAAGGTTTAGGAATCAGGTAATAAGTATGTTTTTATTTTCAATTCCTTAATTTCAGTTTGTCTTATTTTTTTAAATTCTACAATATTCAATATATTCCGGATCCTTATAAATAACGATCTCGATTTAGCCTTGCCCGTCTGTCTGTTAAAATCTAGTTTCCGGAGCCAAGTCCAATTCGACGGACCACGTTTTGGACTTATGTGGAACCTTTAAACATTTTTAAATCGCTCATCACAGGCATAAAGTAATAACTAAATATTTACAAAACTGTATAAAGCCAGTTATATTCCAAAATGATTATTTCGGAAAGATATTTTAATAGGGGCTATGTAAAAATTTAGACCGATCACATTGATATTGATTATCTTTATGGGGGCTATGCCAAACTCTTATGTCAATACATCGTTACATTAAAATAGAAGGGCCCTAATTAGTAAATTTAAAGCCGCATTTTTTTTTTTGGCTAAATGTGATGCATATACATATGAGCAATATGAGCAAACCATTTTTTAAAATAAACAACAATTTGTGTTATTAAATGTGTTGCAAAACGAATGAATTTAAGCAAATCAAACTTTTTGTCGCCAGAAAACCATGGCTCTCTTTTTCCTCACAGATTTAAAAAAAATACAGATTGCGGCCTTTCCATTTTTAGGTGAGGATATATAAGATCCAAAAGCATCACATGTTATTTAAATAAGTCACTGTCTGGTGTCAGATTTAAGGTGTCGGTCAGGCAACATCGTTAAGCAGGGAATCGCTGTTGGCCTTCAAGATAACTCACGGCATCAATTAAATTCAGTCTTATTAACGCGCCGGAGTAAAAGAAAACTTCATATTTCGTATGCGCGGCACCAAACTAAGGCGTGACAGACATTTGAACAATGTTGCATACTATATACTATGTACATATATAATAGCATTATTAAATTTTTTTAACAAAAAAAAAAATGATGCTTTCTTTCATGCGTATTCAAGTTTATTGAAATGAAATACTAAAAAAATATCCTTGAATTTATAATATGGAAAAATTGTCTAAAATGTTCGTAAATTAATATAATAAAACTAGAAAAACAGAATACTTTTTTATAAAAAAAACACAGTTTTTAACTGTTTTTTTTAACGATAAAGTAAGGTATGTATGGAACGGGGAGGTATCTTAACAGATATCGTTCCTCTAACACTATCCACAACAATAAGATCTACGTTAGAGTTTCCGCTAAAATAAAGCATCGAAATGTTTTTTTAAAAGATACTTAATAAAGTTATTTCAACAGAAACCACTTACCTATTAAACAGTACAGTTGCAACTGAACCATCAGGGCGCAAAAAAGCCACGCTATTAATATTCGTATTGCTAAGTTTAGACTCAATGCGGACCGAGTTTTCTGGTAAAAATTTCGAAAAATGGCCCATGACATAAAATATGGGCTGCTTTAAAATCTCTTGTGTATCTTAATTGTAAACGTTTAGTTAAATAAAAATTAAATACTTGTTATGTGTAATTTTAACAATATTGATTAAACTTACTTTCTGTATTAACTATTACCGGAGCATCAACAGTATTGTTGACATAATTTGGTCCACCATGTTGATCTAACAACAAATTCCAATCTATCCAACCATTAAAGCCATGTTGTAGATTTTGCAAAAATCCCTTGGCATATTTCTCGCCACGATGCCAAGAACCCAAAATAGGAGCTGATTTTTGCCAGGGCTTATCACCAACACAGGACTCCGTGGTAAGTAACATTTTGTCGGGCATTTCTTTTAGAGTTTCATCAATGATTTTGGGCTTAAAAACTTCATCCCAATACCAATGCACACCCAAGACATCTATATAATCCACAGAGTCTGAACGGCGCTTTTTCATCTAATGCAATAAAATTTTTTTAGAAATCAATATATTATTTATAGTTTTAAGATAAATACCAAATGGAACCAAAAGGGAAAGGTATAACGTTGATCATCATTTCCTACAATTTTTACATCTTTATGCTTTGAATTTCTAATGGTGGACCTAAGTGATCACTTAACCATTCGGCCTGACTAAACGGTGACCAGCCTAAGCTCATAAATTTAATAAAATACCGAGAGAATAAAGGATTAATTGGTTCATTGCCGGTTGAAATGGCCCACACAGGTAGTCCCTTCTCCCTCATTAATTCCACCCACTTTAAATGATAGTTTGCCCATGTTTGATAATATTCTTTTTTTAAATGACTAACACCACCCCAATTATTATTCGATTTCATCCATTTTGGTGGACTCCAGGCAGCACCTTTAATCTTTAAATTTTTTAGCCTCGATACGGCCTTGAGGCGATGTATTTGTTCAGCTTTCTTTTCATCACGCGGGTCTAGCTTCGTAAAATTTGTTAGCATTGGATCCATTTCGGGTTGTTCGTTGTATGCCCATGGCTCTAGATCGAAATCACAACCTCCAATAGACATACGTAGAAGATTCCAACTAATACCCTCTGCGGAGTAAAAGGACCTGTCAAATAAATAAGTTAATTCGGCTAATGCAACATAAAATAATTTAAATCTGTTTTAGATAGTACTTGTAAAGATGATCTTGCAATTCTTGTGGCAGTTTTTGTAAAAGATATGAAACTGCCCCAGTTAATGCTCCTCCAAAACCCACAATCCGGCGATATTTAATGTCACGATTTATATCCAGACGAACAGTATGGGCCGTTGCTGGATTAAGTTAAATATTTATTTTGTTAAATTTTTATTTTGTTTTTACTTACAAATTGTTGCATTTTTATGTAGCTTTTCGTTTTTTAGCTGGGCTTGCCAGCTTTGCTCATGGTCCAAAATATGGTACTTTTTGAAAGAATTAAAAATGCCTTTTGTTGTTTCGAAACGAAGGCCAGCCTAAAAGGAATCGCAAAATTATAGGCAATAAATTTTTCAACTTTCGCAGTGCATCTTTACCTTTGAAGAAGACACCAAACTAAATTGCGAATTATTTTCAAGTGCAGGATCTTCTAAATAATCACAGTACGAGATTGTACAAACGCAGACACCACCACTTTTCGTTTTGCGTAGATGACAGGGGGTATTGTTAGCTCCAACATATGCTAATTATATAAAATATGTATGTATTTGTTACCGTTAGTTTATTTAAAAACTTACCCAACATTGCTATTAGCATATTTATTTTGAAATAAAATTGTTCTTTAAGCATTTTGTTTTGAATAAATTTCTAAGATATACATAAGTAAGTTCTTATTAATAATATCATTAATACTAATTTTCTCTTTAAGTTTAAATCCCTTTTTAATTGAATATTAGAAGTAAATTAAAAAAAAATCGCAAATTAATATCAATGGAAAAAATACTGCTAAATCTTATCTTTTGTCTTTGTATAATACGAATATATTCAAGGTAATACTTTTTTGGATTAGACAAAACAAAGACATGGCTAAGTATGTACTTATGTACATACATACATATATGTATAAGCGGTTTCATACCTATGTACATTAATATATAATTTCGAAGCACAATTTTAACAAGTAAGAGCGCTATATTCGGCTGTGCCGAATCTCAAAAATCCTTCACATTGGTCCTTTAATATACCCAAGCATCTTTTTAGCCGACTTATTTCTATTATAATATTATAATAAAAATACCTTGTGCCGGGTTTAAAGTCCACAGCAATCCTAGTTTTCGAAGCAAAAACTTTACACAATTTTAACGTTCGTAGGTATAATAAAAATACCATGTAGAAGGTTTGAGGTCGAGAGTTTTAAGTTTTCGACATTATTGTAAATTTTTATAAGGGGTTCTAGTCCCCCTGCTGCTCTCTGACTATTTTTTTTTCCAAAATGTAAGAATTATTTGATCAATACTTTTTGTAGAACATTCGAAGTCGATAGCAGTTACAGTTTCCCAGATATATCGTATAAAAAAATTTAAGAAAAATTTTTCGTTTATATACATATAGGGGGGTTCCCCTCTCCCTGCTCCTACCCAAAAGAGGTTTTTTTTTTAAATATAGGTCTTGCTGTCCAATTACTTTTTGTAGAACATTTGAAGCCGATAGCTGGGTTAGTTTCTAAGATTAAGCGCGTTAAAATAATATTTGGGCAGCTTTAGGGAAAATGCCACTTCTCCTGATCCTATCTAAAAACGGCCTAATTTAGGTCCCTATCTTCAGAGTATCCGTGCCAATTTCTAAGGCAAGAGTGACTATACTTACTGAGATATATAGGGATATATGCAAGGATTTTGTCCTAAGAAATGGGTTATCTTGGGTTTTCGCGTATATCTCGGTCAATAGTGAACCAAATTCGCTGATTTGAAATAACGATTGTCTCAGGGATATTTCTGATTCTTTGATATCAAAACGTTTTCTGTGCGACTTTATTTAAGTCCGAAACCTTGACTTTAACAGACACACAGACGGGCATGGCAATATCGACTTCCCTATCTATAAGGATACGTAATATATACACTTTATGGGGTCGCAAATGAATAATAAAAAAACGGAATGACAAACTTATATATACCCTTATCACTATGTGAATGGTATAAAAATAACTGATTACTACAATAAGATTTATATTTCTTTCATTTTATTGTTGTCGACTAAAGTAGAATTTTTGCAATTAAAAATAAAGTAGAAAAGCATTTAATACGCAAAATAACTTAAAATTCATTGAAATTTGATTAACATCGGCTTGTAAACAAGTTATTGTCGATTTGCCTGTCCTAAAAAAAAGTATGAAAGTTTCAACAAGCTTATAAAAATATGTTTGTAATCAAGAATGCTAAAAAAACAATCCCGCTTTCAGCGAATGAGGCGTAAGATACATATTAATCTTAAAATGTGCAGTGAATGCGGCCCACCACCGAAGCATATTGAAAACTGCAACATACAGTAGTGGTCATTTAATTTAAAACGATGCACAGAGGAGCACTTAATTAAATTACAATGGCGTAGCTATGTAAACTTATCTAAGATGGGCTATAATCCTTCTTTCTCCTTCCGACTCTATTAAAGGAAGCATTTATATTTAAAATTTTTGGGCTATAACCTTGCTAAATTGGTATTATCGCCCCCTGATACTAACGAACAAGTTTTGTTTTCAAAGTTTAGGCGTCATTGCAGCCTCTATATCTCGGAAGAAGCTATGGGCTAACTTTTTTTATGATAATTTGGACTGGGTGTGGCACCTCCCATAAAAATGGAACCATATTTTTTACAATACATACCTCAAAAACAATAATAGCTGAAGTCTCCAAATTTGGTACAGGTAATAACATTTTTAATGTGCATAATTGCTTTGTGTATTGGCGAAAAAATGGATGTGAGTACAAGGTGAATGGGCGTGGCACCTCTTATACAACGAAAATTAATTTTGTATATATCTTAATAACATTAACAGCTGACGTCTCTAAATTTTGTTTGGGAATTTATGTTGTTTATATGCATAATTAGCTGTGTATGAGCGGTGGCATTCCTATTAAACGAATGTAGTTTTCTATATATATCTTAGTAATTTCCTGAGTCGATTTAAGCATGTCCGTCCGTCCGTCCGGCTGGGTGTCTATATACCCTTGTAATCAAAGTACATGACACAATTTTGAAAATGTTTTAATGAAATTTGGCACAAGTTAGTCTTTCGGCACTGGCTCGAAGCCTATTCTTTTATTGGTGATCGGTCCATTTTTATACCCTATATAATTATAATAATAAAATAATACCCTATATGATATAGTCGGACTTGACCGATTATAGCTTTCTTGTTATTTTATGGTAGAAGTCATATTTCAACATAATGGGGACCCGAACCACTTCTTAATTGTAAACAAATGGCTTACGAAGCAATAATTTCTATTATTATAGTAGCCGGCTAAAAGTTCGGAACACTTGTACAGTTGTATAAAAACAATTGGGACAATGCCGATCATGCCCAATGAACCTAGGGAAGGTTAACTTTCCACTGAAAGGGGTTTTCAACTATGATATGCATGATTGTTAAACTTGACATGAAGCTACAGGCTTAAAATTTTCTGTGATTAACTGTAAAAAAGGAAAGTTAAAATCTTGGGAGAACAGAGATATATACCGAACTATAGGACCGATATTTGAACTTAAATAGACTTTCCCGCATAACTGTTTCTTTTTGAATATTTTAGTATGTCATAGGTATAGAAATGTTAAGCAATAATGATATTGGAGTAGAGTTTTTTATACGTCACTTTTGTTTTACAAGTAGTAGGATCGAGTTCAGCCAAGCGGGCAGGGTAAAGCTTGTGTTTTATCAAAGGTGCTAATTGGAGTACAGTTTTCTTACATGCTTCTTTATTTTTATGAGAATTCTTCCGGATGGATCTAAGTACTTGCTTATATATACATACATACAATAGGTGTCCGCTGATATAAAAAAATTCATTAAAAACATTAAAAAAAAAGTATTTTTAGCCCGCATTAAAATTAACATAATCTAAAAGGATTTTTACTGTCTTAAAACTTCTGCTATTCTAAGCTTATTTTACCACAAACCACGCAATAATCTTTGATTAATTATAAATATATTAAACTCATTTTGATTTTACTCCATCGCACAAAACGCCCACTGTTCAATTATATGATGATGTACTTAATTTACCTTGTGTATGTGCCCCTTAACTCAGTTTATACAGGTTTTGTTGTATTTTGTCATACATATATAGTCCCTACTCAGTGTTTGGCTTTCATGTTTATTTGTTATACTGAATCGCTTTTTTTTTTTTGTTATTCATTCCCTTCGTTTTCCTGATTAACTTCAGCAGTGAAACCCATTTAAGGCGGTGATCCGTAAATCCGAACACAGAAAAAACTGAGTTGTAGAATCAGTAACAAATTTCAGAGAATCAGTAAATATTTTGTCTGGCTGAGGACCTACAACGAAAGTTGTAAATTTAGACAAACAATTTTGCAAGAATTTTAGCTTCTGTTAAAAAATTTTGCTGAGCTGGTTAAATATTTTATTTGTCTAGGCGAAAATTTTGTTTGATTTAAAAATCAAATAAAAATATTATTAGAGACTATTAAATAAATTGACTAAAAAAATAGATTATTTTGAACAAGAATTTGTTTGAAAATTTTTTTTTGTAGTTTTTTGTGTGAACACGCGTGTGCGTCCTCTCTGAGCATTGAAGAGAGTAAGAATAAAAAAAATAGGTTTTTAGTCTCTTGTGCCCGGCGACCAGCTACGATTTTTAAAATGTTAAATGGACAAGTTTTTAAATTACATTCAATGATTGGTTTAACTTATATCTGCAAGTCTTCATTTTCGTTATAAAAAATAGTTTAATGCAAAATCAGAAATAAGCTATGTAATAAACATGTCAAAGGTATTATCCGCATAAAGTATTGTCTATATACATTTAATATCTATGAGATTTTGCAAAACTAAGTACCTAGTATGGCAAAATTATTTCACATTTATGAAAATTTTACTTTAATATTACATTCCAAAACTTTTTCAATTCAATTCTATTATATTTTAAACTTTCAACTATGGTCACCCCAGTGCTATAAGAGACAAATAAATACGTTCAAAAACAAATAATCAACACAATCAAAACATATAAATGTGCCGATCGCTGATTTAAGCATTTTTTCGCTCTCTGATACATATGTTTATGTACATGTGCATGCTTACATTAGTTGTGTTCAATAACTTTCCAGTAATTACTAGCAACGAGAGAGTAAAAAGAAATATTTCCAAAATCGCTCTCAGAAATATTTAAAAGTAAATGAACACTTTTACAGTCAAAACTTGCAAGCAAATGTATTTTGTTATTGTAAACTTATAAAAATTTAAAACTTCAAAGCATAATGACAGAAAGATTGTTTGAATAATTTCTGATAGTAAAATTTTTACTAGTAGAAATTATCAGAAACATTTTTGTTTCTAAACATATTACGCTCTTCTTTGGCTCTATAGCTGCTAATTTTTTGTGTACGTGAACATTCACTAGTAACAATTATCGAAAATTAGTGATAATTTTCTGTAAATGAACACACCTATTAAATGTCAGTAGATATCTGTATGTGTAAATGCTGGGCATATAAAAACTACTTTTACAGCCAGCTTTGAGCGTACTTTTCATATTTAGCTGACTGAATGTATACATATTAGCATACTCGTTTCTTTTACAGAAATCATTTAAGCACTTTAGTTTCACATTTACGAAAATGTTTATTTAAACAAAGTAAACTTAAAATGTAAGTTTAAGTACATATGTTTGTATGTAATTTGCACATAATTTATTTGGAAATTTTAGTATTTACAATATTTTATTTAATAGAAACTTTTGTATATAATTAACTTTTAAAACGCACATTATTAGTAATTGGAATGAATTCAATTTCAAAAAAGAAAACGCCAAATAATGCACGAAATAATTCAACTTGAAAATTAAAATAAAAACTTAAGCAGTAGAATACTTGGTTTCACCATTTTTACAAAATTATTGTTGACATATCTGTAAACTTTTCTCTTTTTATACATAAATGTATGTATGTACATGATAAAATATAATTATTTAACGAACTTTACGCTTTGCTAATTCAAGAACCGTATGGACATCTTCTGTTCTACATCGGTACGCTCTAGGGCTTTACAGAAGTCTTCAAACGAAATTTTACCTTGACAGCAAAGATCTGCCTCCAAAATAGTGCGCTCAGCTATACTAATCAATTGGTCCTGGCTGATGTTTGCACCAACCATCATATGCAGAATGCTTAAGAGTTCATCGCGACTGATAACACCATCATCGTCCAAATCGTACATTTTAAAGGCAACTATAAAAGAAAATGTTAAAATAACTATCTGATGAAGCTTAGCGTTCCATTACTAAACTTACATTTCAATTTATCTTCACGTGAATTCAGTCTGCTTTCCTTTTTAACCTTAATAGGCCTAAAGTGGGCCAAAACTTTCATGAATTGTCGAAAATTGACACGATCGTCAGTGCTGTCGGCGAAGAAAGCATGAACAATACGTTCACACAGTGGGTTAATGGCCAGCTCTGGTATGCGCAAGAAGTCATCACGCGACAGTGTACCACAATCACCACGATCCAATGAAGTGAAACGCGAATATAAACGTTCGATTTGATTAGGTGTAACTGCAAGTTATCAGACAGAAATGTTGTTTTAACGACAACGTTTTTTTTTTTTGAATTGATAAAAATGTGTGAATGAGTTTCCAATAAAAATATATGTAGATAAGCCCGTTAATAAAAAATTTGTTTTTTGCAAATATTTTTTAATATTTAAATATTACATAACATCGTTACCTTAATATAGAAAGGCCCTAACTCGTATTTTTTAAGTCAAGATTTTCTTTTGCTAATTTTGATTTATAAGCAGGGTATTTACCGAAATAAATAAGAATCTGGGCTTATAATAAATGCATATACTACGAAATAACTCCTAACAAAAAAATTAAAATACTCCCAATGCTTTGGGACTAATTTCATTGTTTTTGATTAAGAGTTCATTTTTGTTGGGACTTAATTGATTGGATGTTATTTCACTTTTTTTGGACTTTTATGAAATAGCTCCCAATCATTGGGAATTGTTTAATTTTTAACTTTGGTATTTTTTTTCATTTTCAAAAATTCAAAAATTTACGTAGTGCCCTTTTATATTTAAGAAACGACATGTAAACTAAGTTTTTTTCTAAATCAAGGGCTTTTTAAATTTTTAATTATTTTTGATTTAATATAGTTTTTTGATTTTTTTTCAGATATAAATATTTGTAATCTATTGAATTTTTACAAAAATTAAAAACATTACGATTATTATTAGGTTCATTCGTTTACTTTTCCAGTAAAGCCCAGTATGTATTTACCAAGTAATTTTAAAATATTACTCTCAAAAATAATTGTATTTTCAAAAAGTACTCTAACAGAAAATTTGCAAAAAAAAAATCAAAACGGAGCACATTGTGTTTTTTATGATACAAATACAGTGGTTTTTCGATTTAACAAATATTTGATTTAGTGAACATCGCATTTAAAAAACACCCAAATTTTTTCTACTGAGTGCCTTATATAACGAAAAAAAAGTTATTTTATTTTAAAATTTTTACTTGACATTTGTTTGCTAGTAAATAAGTTCAGTAAAGAAGCATAAGTTTTTTAATGTAAACAAATAAACAAAAAGTAGCAAAATCAATAATTGTCGGATTAAATTTTGTATTAAATTGTTTAATTAGAAAAAAATCTTTGTAAAATAACTACTTAATTCGTATCTTTTAAAACAACACCCATGTTTTAAATAAAGTTAAAAAACTTAAAAAAAATTTTTGTTCGTGTACTTTTTGCTACAAAAACTTTTTTTAAGAGTAATTTCTTAAAATTACGCAGTATTTGTAAGTTAATAGGCTTCACTGGAAAAGAACGAATAAACCTTATATTTTTTGTAAACGAACGCAATCCAGTAAAAAATATCAAAAACTTTTTAAAAATTTTGAGGATATGAATGAACTTATTATGTATTTTAAAGAAATTTAAAAGAAATAATTATTTCTGGAAAAATATGAACATTTATAATCAGTTATTATATTTTGTCAAAAGTATTAAAATCAAAAAATATTTTTTTTTACAAAAAAAAATAAATATAATTAAACTAGAATTTCTTATTATTTTTTTTTTTGCATACTTTGCAAGAAAAGTCAACTTTTGTTATTATTAGCTAAAATACATTTTCCGTTTAACCTTTCATATTGTTTTCTAAAATTCCCATAACCGTCACAGGGCCCTTTGTAATTGATTAAAATTGGTACCCAAATAATGGGACCGTAGGACTTAACTAGGCTTACGAAAATTAATTAGGTAGACGAACAGACGTAGTATTTTTAAAGAACTATTTTTGTATGAAAGACAACAAACCCAAGTTTTATAACAATGTGACAATAGGACATAATAGAACACCTTGTGAATCCCCTTAATATATTATACAAATTGGTTTAAATGATTTTATTTTTGCGAACGGTCCACAAATTTAAGGAGAATTTCCCCAAAGAAGGCGTATACGATAAAACGTAAAAATTTTTACAGGGTTTTAAAGGCTTCTTTAATGGCTTTGGATATTTTAAACTAGTTGAATCACGTGCTATTTTTTAAATCCAAGTAGTGATTGTCTTGGACGATATAAGTGTATTTTGTTTTTTTACAATAATACAATAAATCGCCCACAGACGATCACTACTTAGAGTCGAAACACAGCACATAAGATATTTCAACACTTTTCTCATACTATCTTTCTAATACTAATATTTTAAGCTCTTTATTTAGTTAAAATATAAAAATGATTTTTTTTTCATCTATCTAATTTTGTAATAATCTGTTAGTGAAGTTAGCTTCTTAAAATGGTAGACTATGATTTTTAAGTGTTTTTTGCCTAAGACTTACAAGTTACAGTGTTTTCTTTTAATTACTTTTTATTTATGCAACTTTATTATTTTTTAATGCCTATTTCACTGTTATAACTTATTCCTTTTCTCTATACCTCGTACGTTTGTACGTCTTTGATGTGTAATATAAACTTAAAGTTATAGACAATAACACGTAGTTGCTATAAAATTTGATAAAAAAATATTTTATCATCTACGTTTTACCTCTAAGTGTTTGTATTAATATATGAGCTGCCTATTTTAAAAGTGGTATAAGTCCTTTTATCAAAAAGTTCACGATAGCAAAAAATATATTTTTGAATGTTTTAAATTATTTTTTAAAATACTCATAATAGGGCTTGTTTGATAGATTTCTATGAAGTGCATAATTGCCAAATAAGCCTTTAAAAAACCTACTAAACAAAATACCTATAAATGTCTTTGTGCAATTTTGCATGCATATCGCCTACTAAATCAGAAATAGTTTCTGCTTTTTTGAATCAGTTCTCTGATTTAAGTTTAGCAAACACGAAAATTCCGTTTGCATTTAAGTTAACTTCATTCATTTACTTTTAAACTTAATTTGCTCATGGGCATGTAAAATGGCCCAAAATATAGAAAAAAATTGTTTCTTATTTAAAAATTTCATGAATTAAATAAATGAAAATTAACGATATATAAATGAATTTAAGTAAAAATGTTACTTATATTCATACATATAAATAGTTCTTTGTAGAAGTAAAGTATTAAATGCGAATCAAACATTTTTAACCATGTAATTTTACACAACACGATCTTAAATCTACTTCCTATTAAACGTTTAAAAACATACCATCCTCGTTAATTAGGACTTTCTCAAAAAAGGATTAAGTAAAATGGTTACACCCGCACGGGTAAATTCAAAAATTATAAACCATTTGCAAAATGACAATTTTGACAGACATACGCAAATTTAACTATAAATACTCTGTCGATGTCCAGTGCTAAATTTTAAAGATATTTTATTTACTGCACTGGTAAGCATGAAAATAAATAAATAGGTACGAAATTACATATGGATAAAATACATCCCGTATAAAAGCGCCTTTATTGATAACCAAATAACTCGTCTAATTATACATATATCTGCATTTCTACAACTTAGTTATGATTATTTAAACAAAATTTGTATGTTAAATCTTATGATTTTTTATAAATTTATAAATGATTAATAGGTACGTATTTAATAGGTATTTTTAAAGACAATTAGCACCTAAATAACAAACAATAGTAAGTGTTAATAAATAAAAATATGTAAATAGAAGGTATGTATTAACTGGTAAAAAATCATTTGGGTAACTCACAATTGAAAATAAATTTAAGCTTCTACAGTTTTTTTTTCTGTACAATCAGAGGAATTGACATTATTGACCTAAAAGGTTCAATCTTACATCTACATACATTCTTATAATTTAAAAAAATCAAGCTTTTATATTTTATAAAGCAAGCTATAATTTCAAAACATTTTTATCCATGTTTTTATTGAACTTACTTTTTGTTCAATGATATAAAAGTGAATTTGTAATTTTTAAAACTGGCTTAAGATCTTTTAAAGTCGCAAAAACATATTTGTTTAAATATGCATTGCTTTATAAGCAAATCCATATACCTACCATCTTTTTTTTTTTATTATAAGCTACCAACATTTTTTAATTTTTTTTAACGCAAACCTAAAAGTATTTCAATTTTAGCATATAATGACTAACGTCACACGGCTGAAAATTGCTTTGCTTCCATTAGAAGAAATTTAGGCTCGTGTTTTTGTTTAAGTCTCTAAACTTATTATCAAGCAGTTATCTTTCTCCTTCAAAAAATAACATACAAAAACGAAAGCAAGAAACCCCTTCTCCCTTTTATTATAAAGTGCAAAGTAAACGCTTCTTATCTAACTTAAAAAACAAATAAGATTAATTTGTTTAAGTAAAATAGGTATTTTTTAATCAAGGTTATTTAATGAATTTGCAATTGTATGTGATCCAGCGTATGATGTATGTACTTACATCCAGTTTCTTCTTGGATTTGCGCAATTTCTTCAGGACGCAATAATAATGACGACTTATTACCCATTTTACTTATTTCATTCACTTTATTAAGGGCACTTCTTTCTTCAAATATATCTTACAAGTGTTTTATTATAATTTATTAACTGATACCAACCCAAATAAAAATTTACCAAATCAGATGCTTTTGACAATTATTTTACAATTTTTGTTCACCTTGCTTTTGACAATAATCATGGTGAAATTATTGATACATTAATTCACCAAGGTGAATTAAGGCATCAGGTGGTAGCATGGCGCAATAATGTACTAGGTGCTGGTGATTCTACAACAAAATTTGGTGAATAAAATTTTCGTTTGTGTTGTAGTTTTCGCTGGCTCAGTTGTCAAAGAAAGATATGTAAAAGTAAACAACTTTGATTAACCAGCCTCGATTTATGCATGAAAAAATAGATCAGCTGTGCTTGTAACACCCCCTGGTACACATGATTTCACCATGGGTGGTAGTGATTCGATTTTAAAACTACTAAACTGTGGTGAATAAAATTTCGTTTTTGTTGTGGTTTTTTGACACATGAGCCAACGAAAACCACAACAAAACGAAAATTCAATTCACTACAATTTAGTAGTTATAGAAACACCACCACCTGATACAATAATTAACCTTGTATACACCACAGTGCAGTCATGGTGCAATTATGTGTATCAGGTGGTGGTGATTCTACAATAACAAAATTTGGTATAAAAAATTTTTGTTTTCGTTGTAGTTTTCGGTTGCTCAGGTGTCAAAAAAGATATGTAAAAGTAAACAACTTTGACAACCCAGACTCGTATTATGCATGAAAAAAGTAAATCAGCTGTGCTCGCAACACCAACATAATTTCACCATGAGTGCAGTCTTATCTGCATAGTTGCCAGATGATTTTGGTTTAATGACGCAATAATACATCAATATAATTTCACCAAGCCATTAAATATTCGAAAATAGTCTAAATAAATTTTTAAAAACCTCACTGAATCATTAACCTTCAAAATGATGTTTTTAAAAACACATTTGCTTGAAAATATAACCCAATCGGGATTCGTTATGCTTGTATTTAGTTTCTTAAAAAGTATTAACAATATTATTGCCCCTATTCTGCATTTCGATTTAAAACGAAATTTTCTCCGCCGGCCTTTTTCACTGGTGGAAATAACTATTGAATTTTTGTCTTCTCTCACTCAAATATAGTACACCTTAATAATAACATTGGAATATATATGTATGCGTATCTGCATGCGGAATCGTACCCAATTTTGCATTTCGATTCGAAAAGAATTTCCACGTCGCTCTGTTTGGCTGTGAAGTAGTTTGGTGTGTATCTGTGGTTTGGTCATACCAAACCTTTTACTAATTTTATATTGGGATTTTTTTATTTACGTACTTAAATCTTATGTTTTTAATTAAAAGTTGGGAAAATATAATTTTGTAATTTAACCATTTCAAAGCGAAATATTAAGACAGAGAAAATTTGATTCGAATCAAATTTTACAATGCGGAGTATTATTAATTAATAATACCACCCAATATGCATATGTATATAAAAACTTTATTGTTTACTGAAAAAAAATATATATTTGTATAAAACACGAATAGAAACAAAATACATAATTATAAATAAAAATAGAGAAAAAAATAATGAATTATTAACATATGTAGATAAACACGTACGTTTATATACATACATATGTATCATACATCATCACAGCGTAAAATTAATTTTACTTATGTATACTTATGCTATTTATATTTTTGATTTTACAAAGAAATTTAAAAAAATTGCTGCCATAATTTTTTATATGGTTGCATCATTTACTATTACACTACGCTTGCGTTGTGTCAGACGCTGATCTCGATGGGCCTTTTGTATGTTTTTGAAGTGATTTAGCAACTCAACAAAATTAATGTTACTTTTATATTGTGCGGAGTGTTTTTCGCTGCTTGGCAAACAATTATTAGTTTTAAATTAGTTTGTTAAAATAGTTTATTTTTTTTAAGGCAACTTACATGGGCTGTAGTTCCCAATAGTTTGGTACACACTGTAAACGATTCTTAAGCATATAAAATGCATCTGTTTGAGGTAGTAACATTAATATACCAAATAAGGCATGAGCCAAATATTGAGAATCAGCACAGTTATTGGCTTTCGAGACCAGAGTAAGTCTTAAAGCTGAAAATAATGTATAGAAATAATAAAATGTTAAAATATATATATTATAATTTTTTTCAGTATGTCGTCTGCCTATTGACCTGTGTTTATGTTTTCAACTTTGTAACACATATACCAGACCTGTACTATAAAAACACTTTAGCTTATACATATTAGGTTTGTTCATTTACCCTTAAATCATTACACATTTTTAAAAATTCTTACTAGAAAGTGTTCATTAACTCAATAAAACTTGCATGGATAGAGCATCAATAAAAAGTAAAAAAAAAATTAGACAAAAATTCTTTCAAACTTTTGCAAATATGTATATGTGTTTATGCTTAAAAAATATTTTTAAAAAAAAGTTCCCAACAATAAAATACTTACATGCAAAAATGGGTGTTTCTATTAGTTGTACTAGTTTATCCAACTCATTTAACAATTCTAGTGTTATTTCCACATCCGCACTTTTTTTAAAAATTAAGAAATAAATTATTAAAACAAAAACAGGCTTATTATTATTTTGATTAGATGTACTTACAATAATACTACAAGTTCGGAAACATGTTGATAACTTTGAGCCAATAAACACAATGAAAGCGTAGAAACGGGACAATGCGCCCAACTTTTGTAAAGGCACTTAAAGAGTTTGGCGGATTTTTCGCATGATATATCTCTCAGGAAAGTGCGCAGCTCAAATAATTCCGAAGAAGTCATTAAAATGTTATTCAATAGACGTACCAGTAAGGCAGCAAACTTAAGATTTGTTAGCTCTTCGCCAATAATTTCCGAAAATGTCAAATAAATATACTCTGCATTTAATAATATGCAAAGTTGTCTAAAAAATATATTTAAAATAAGTCGAGTTAAAAAAAAATATGAGTAAGAAATATACAGAGAAATATCAAGACCGTAAAAATTATGCAACAAAAATATTTTTAAAAAAGAAACATTTTTTGAATTTTATAATTTGGCCAAAAATTATTATTTTTATTTTGAATATTTTTTTTTGTCTAAAATAATTATAATTACTTTCATAAATTGTTGGATAGAGAATGTACATAAGTGTATTAGAGAGGTTTTCACTATTACAGTCATGTCTAAACCCTCGATTATAGCTAAAACTTTAAACAAAACAAAATCAACTTACAAAATATATTATACAAACAAATGATTTGCCGGAAACAGGAAATTATTTATTAAACAATGTTTAAATTATAGGATTTTTAAGGGAATTTACTATCTGACAAAGCAACGAAGAATCCTATGAAATGATAAGCCTGCCAAAAACTAATTTTCTGAAATTCCTTCGAGTTGAGACTCATCACCAAAAAAATGTAATCAAACGAAAACAACTGTTTTCCTGATCTGTGTGAAAATTAAACCCTGATAAAACTGATACTAAACACTAAGGATTTTAAGTTTAGTAAAATTGAACTGCGTTTAAACTCTAAAATCGGACTTCTGTTCCTAAAAGGAATGAATAAGATTTTGCGCTATCCCCTTATAAATATTTTAGTTGCATAAATAATCGTCTTTTTTTTACAGTTTCTTTTGTTACTGCTTTAGTTATAAATTTAAAAGAGAGCACAGTTCTAGCCCTATGGTTTTATACATTTTATTTGTGCCAACAATTAGAAAAATTAGTTTTAACTAATTGAAAATCTCACCTTATTATCAAACTAGCGCGATTGTCCAGGAAGCTTTTATCCTCATTGAATAAATGAACTAGACTTAAAAGAAACTTACGGTAGTGTGCCTTATTAAAATCAGTTGTTTCTGTAAAAAATTGTTTTAACAAATATTCATATGTAGATAATTAGTTATTTTTTTTTTTTTTTTTTGTATTTTTTTAACCTTTCGAGTGTTGCGAGTTAACAATTTCTGCCAAGACAGAAATACATTTTAATACAACTTCATCTGAGTTATCCGATAAAATATTTAAAAGGTTATTTCCCAATTGTGTTGTATGATTTGTCATCTAAATAAATAAAAACAAAACTTACTCTGCAAACAATTTTTATAATCGCTTAACTTACTTCATTTGGAAAATTTATAAGTAAATGGTGTATCCATTCCAAAACAGCTACTTTAGTTTGTACTGAATTATGTGTTAGATATTGGGATAATACTGTCATTATTGAACGTAAATCTATTTGTTCAATATTTTTTGATTTGTGTTCTTTGGATGAAACTAAAGACATCATTGATTTGTTAACGGACACTGCACATTCTTTAATATTTTTCATTGTGTCAACATTATATTCAAGACACGGCAGTATGGCCGTAAAAATACCACTGGCATATGGTAAAACGTTAGAGCCGAAAATTATAACAAATTCGCGGATCCAAGTTATAGCAATAGACTAAAAGATATGTATGTATAAATGTACATATAAATACATATAAATAAATAGAAAAGTATAAATGGGATTTAATTGCAGCGAATTTAATTTTATACCTACCTTAATTAATTCATTTGGTGATTGCGCGTGAGTTATCAAAATGTTGATAGTATCTTCCATTTTAACCGAACTCGAGTCATTTCGTATGGACTTCAGAAACTGTGTCAATGTTGTCTCACACATTCGTTGTATTTCTTGGGTATTATCCTCCAGCATTGTGAAGAGACCGTCAATTATATCCGTTAAGTAAATAACCATATTAATTTCAGGAACAGCATTAAGTATGGAAATCCATGATATAACGTACTGTCTAACAAAAGAGTTCTTAACATATATACGCTCCTTCAGTAGAGGTATAAAAGCTTCAAGATTAAATGTTTGCGATGACTCTGTAACTATATCTTTAAGTAGTCGATCTAATAGTTCACTACCATCTTTGACCATTTGATCAGAATCTGATACAAGACGTGACAAAGCAGCAAATAAATCAGGAAAGAAAGGTATAATGGAGGACCGTGCTACTTTAACTACGTTGTACAAAGATTCACAAGCAAAATAGCGTACCCGCAAATCCTGATCACTTAAACAATTCAATATAGGGCTAACCAATTCATTGACATATTTGGACGAATCCTTTTTAATAATAATTAATGGATCATTTTTAAAGTATAACATACTAAAACATTACCCACCTTTCCCAAACCTAAACTGGTTGCTGCTAAGCCTATAAGGCCACCTTTGCGTTTATTAGCATCACGCGATGATGCAAAATCATTAGATAGAACCTCTATCAGCTTTCGTATTTGGGCTGAATTATTTTTTATATTAAATTCAGTAACCATTCTTTAAATATCAATGATTAAAAAAAGTTAAAGGCGTTATTGGAAAATATTATAAATGAATAGTTTGATCATACTTTTCTATTTCCTGTGAAGCGAGTTTACGTTTGTCATACACCTTATCGCCAAGTGCTTTTGCACAGGACTCACTTAATGGTGCAAAAGGACTTTCCATTATTTTATGATTTTTTAACTTTTTCTTTTGTTTTTTCTTCTTCGTTTGATAAATTGCCTTAATTTATAATTTAACAAAAAATATTAATCACCGTGGATTTGTTTTTTTTTTTATTTTGTTTTGCACACTCTTTAGTTTTCTTCTCTGTAATACATGAGAGAATAAATAACCAGGGATGCCAGTGTGCTTATTTTTTTTTAAATTATTAAGAGATCAAAAAGCATTTCTAATTAAAGTTTTTACGTATATTTTAAAAAATACTTTTATATAAAATAATTTTGAAAATATAGCAAATATTTATTTTTGCTTTGGCTAATTAGAGTCATATTCATAAACATTTTTAAATTTTTAAATAGATTTCATATACTGATTTTGTATGAAAAATTTGTCTTAATACCAATTATAAATTTAAAAAGTTTTACAAAATTTAAATGCTTAATAAAAAACGTGAGTTAATAAAAAATAAAATATTTTTTCAAACCAGATTGAGATACAAACTTAAGTTAGATAAAAGAAGAGAAAATTAGAATTTTTGAAGATTGTATCGAAAATCATGAAGGGTATACTTTTTTCTCATAGTACTCCTTTTCACTTTAGGTAATTAAACTGAAGGTTAATTGCTAGTTTATTAAAAACTACGTTACTTCATACGTAATTTATTGTTAAATTAATGATTTATTTAATGAATTTCTTATTCTTCATACAAATGTCTTCTCGGAATAAGCATTTGGGGCTGTAAATGCCACAAATCTTATTCTATCGTAACAAGACTTTTAACATATTAAAACTTACGCCACCAACTCTCGTACTGAATTCTAAAATAATCGGTTCATTTTTTTCTACAGGTTAAATGTTAGCTACACTGCCAAAAATCACCTTATCTTGCATACATCTGGAACTTAGTATGGAAAAAAACTTGATTTACGGTATAACAAGTGTGGACTTGGCCGACTATAGCTTTCCTGAGTTGTTGTCATTTCCAAGGCAATCACTACTCGGCTTCGAAAAACAGCACATAAGTCTTATGTACCACCATATGATTTTGACAGTTTAATTTTGTTTTCAAAACAAAAACACATGTTGCAGGGTTAAATCAAAAACAGTCACAACTAAAAACCATTAGATATCATGCAAGTCTTCTTTTCTCCTTTAAAAGACATCGTTCCTATCGTATAGACAAATTGAGTTCAACCGATTATGCTTTTATATTTTGTAAAGAGAACAAATACCTTAAATAATTAATCAATGAAAAAATTAAACTGTATTTAAGTCTTATTTATATTTCAGTGAAAATTTACTTTTTATTTAATTCTTTTTTAAACCCGATGTCAAGAAATGACCATTAATAACACTATGCAACAAGAAAAATCACCTTTGATGATGTGTTGTGGTCGAAATTTAAATTTCTATCGATAGGTTTCCTTTCAAATTTTTCTAAAATTTTAAATTTTTGAGAGGCTACTACAACATCGATTGTATCAGCTCGGAAAAATAATTCGATTTGATCAAAGAACCATAAATAAAAATTACAATAAAATTATCCTAAAGCAAAATTAAGTTATTAAATTTGCTTAAAGATTCGTAACATTTACATCATACTATTAATAAGACTTAAAACGAAATCTAACTTTGGTTTATGAATAATGTTACAACGAATTTTTTATTATTTTTATTGAGTACAAAAGAAAATTGTTATTGATAGTTAGCGTTTACAAAACAATGATGATTTTCCTCAGTTAAACATAAAAGTATTGAATTATTCAATATCATTTTAAAAGACCAATCATAAAATAAATATTTATGAACAAAAACTAAAAATTAAAATTGCATCAAAATGTAATATAAAGATTTAAAACAAAACATTAACAAACATGCATACATGACGTTGAAATTAAAAATAAAAATCCTTTAAAAGGTAATTTAAAGTGTAAGAGTAAAATTAAATAAATCCAAAATAGTTTATCCAACTGCATATTTACAAAAAAAAACAATTGTGCTAATTTTTATCTTCTTAAGCACTCTTCTCCACAATTAGTTTATAGCTATCAACCTCTTTGCACATTTCATTGAATTCTTTAACAAATTCGGTGAGTTTTGGGTGTTCTTTTTGCTCTTTGCGTTGAAGTTTATTCTTTAAGGCTTGTTCCGGAAATGTTTCGGTTTCATTGCTTTGCTGATGCTTTTCTTGCTTTTTCGTATGCAGTTCATCTTCGGATTCGTCACTGTCTAAATAAAATACGTATTTATTTTGTTTTAAGCGCCGCTTACGCTTATAGGGGCGTATGTAAGTTCGATGAAGTTCCTACAAATAAAAGTAATTTGAAAAATATTTTTTTTAATTAAAATTTGTTTTATGAGAGTTTTGTACATTTAGCAAACATAACTTAATTTTAACAGTCTTATCGGCTCTTTACTTTTTATAACATGCAATTTAGAATACTTAAAAGGTATTTTTATTGAATGGTGCACCAATACCTCTATGGACTATTAAAAATATATGCTAAATAAAAGTTTTTAATAGCTCTTATTAAATTTTACTTACATCTTTATTAAATGTTGTTTCTGGATTGGGATCCTTAAAAAGTTCACTTAAATCCTCCTCAACGTTTTGTTTGTTTGCATATCTTAAGTTTCTCTCTTTTAATTCTCTTAAAGCTTCTTTACTGGTTGAAGGTTGCATGGTAGAACAGAGCATTTCTTTAATACCTCGTTGCCTCATGCCATCAAGAATAGCGTTGCCATCCTCAAATAAAGGAACAGGTTTAAGAGGATTTGTGTTCTTTTCGTTAAGTAAATTTTTTTCGAGATTATTAACATCTGGTTTCAGCTTACGTAAACCTTGTAACTTATCGTGTAAAGTTTGATTTTGGGCATGTGTTTCACTGTTAAAAGTTTCCACATGCTCTTGACTTGAAAATTCTGTTTGCGAGAGAAAATCTTCAAAGCCAAATAGATCTTCTTTATAATGTTTTTTGCCATTTTCTACGGGATCGCCTATAGGTGCAACCAAATTTATTGAAGAACTTTGATCTTTTTGTGGTACTTCTTCAGCTAAACCTTCTTCAAAGCCAAACATTTCCATCGGCTTTTTCACACAATTTTGCATCGAAACAACTTTCGTGTTTGGATCTCTATATGGAGGTAGATGTACTACTTCTAATATATTTATTGTTTTTAAAGGACTACGGTTACTAAGTGCTTTACGAGGATTTGGCAATTGCTTCAAATCAAATATATTATCATTCTCGCAGTTTTTTTCATTTATTGTTCTTGGAGGAGGCATATTTTCTGCGTTTGAATCGTTCGATGAAAAAGACGAAATATGAGATGATTCAATAACATTAGCTGGATGTAGCCCATCAAGGGATGGTAAACCACTTTGAACATTTGTATTATGCTTTACTGAAGAATCGCTGCCGATTATTGTCGTTTGCTGTTGAATATTTAAAATATTCTTTTTCATTTTGTCTTTTTTGGGTGTTAATGGTATAAAATCACTGGAAAACGATGGCAAATTTCCAGAACTTCTAGTAAAATTAAAAGTTCTTGGCAAATTATCATCTTCCTCTACACGCCAAGGCGAAGCTTTTGAAGGTTGCCTAGGTGGAGGCATTGAAATAGGAGATAAATCTGTATCTAAGTACGTTTTTGGCGCAGGTGTTTGCTTGTTTTTAGGAGTGCTCACATATTTTTTCACCATATCAAGTAATAAAGATGCATTTTTTCTTTTTAAGTTTGAACGTTCCGTTTGTTTTAATAGGACAGTTTTAGCTAAACGACTAAATGCTCCCTGCGGATCGTTAGTTTCTTCTTTATTGCGGCTATAACATTTAGGACCTTGGAAAACTGCACCCTCTTGATAATTGTTTGTATTGATAACTGGTTCATCATTTTGAAAATCATCCATAAAATTACAATCTTCACCTTCATCTTGAAGATCCTCCATATTTTTGAAGTTTTTTGTGACTGTAATTTTCTTCTTGTTTTTTTTATATTGTTGAACCTTTTTATCCCCAGCTGGATTTGTGTTTTTCTTCTGTTTTGTTGGAAGATTTCGTTTTAGTTTTGGTTTACCCTTGCCCTTACAGTTAGTAGCCACTCTTACTTTGCCTTCAGCTATAAGTTTTTGAACAATATCTGCTGTCGGATCGACGTGTTTTGTTGCCCCATCTGAATCCGAAGTTTGAGACTGTGATAAAAAATCGTATATTTTTTCCCGTTTAACCGTAGTAGAGCGCTTTTTAGTAGTAGAACGTTTTTTAGTCGCCAGCACGGATTTAGGCGGAGATTTTCGTATTTCTTTAGAAGATTCCTCTAAATGATTAACCTTAACAATAGTTTTACTACGATGAAAAAACTTACAAGACTTATTGCTGGAAAATAAAACATCAGTTTTCGGGGTATCGTTTGTTTGATGATTAGCTTTGGTAGGTATGTCCTTATCAGTTATTATATCTTGTGACTTAAGTAACATTTCGTTCTCTTCATCATCTAAAGAATTTAATAGATTTTCAATTTCTTCCGATTTATTTGTAAAATTGTGTGAAGATGAAGATTTGTCCTTAGAAGGGGGATTGTTCCTTTCTTCGTCATTTTGGTCCAAATCCAATATATTAAAGTTTTTAATTGGTTTTAAACAGGTGTTAGAATTTTTTTCTGAATCAAAATGTGTTACTCTATGCTGCCTATTTAATGATAATTTTAATTGACTATTTGCACAGTTTTGTACTTTAAACGGATTTTTCCCACGATTGATTTCCTTCGTATTGTTATTTTTAATTTTTTCTATTTCAGGTTGCTCTCGATATCTTTTGTTGTCACCTTCTAATTTTGAATTGTCTTCATTTTCTTTATTATCTGTGGGTTTCCTTGTTATTTTTGTTAAACTTAATTTACGCAAATTATTTCGTTTGTTTTGATCAATTACTGTAACTAATGGCGAGTCTAAAAATTGAAAATTTTTAAAAATTAATAAAAATTATTTTTTTTATACAATGAACTTGTGAAAAATGGGTCTAAGAATTACAATTGGGGTCATAATTGGACGCTGTCCGGAAGAATCAGGTAATGTTTTGCAGTTTAAACTAAAAATTTTATTTGGATAATCACGGTAATCAGCTGGCTGGGAATAGGAAATTAAAAGGGGTTTTCACATGGGTATTGAAATTAATTTATTTTTATTGGTCCTAGCTAGACTATCACTTTCCTTCTAGACACTTTTTTTTATTTATTTTTTTAATAAAGGGACCTACAATGGACCCAGCAAGCCTTCCAGTGCTAATAATGCATTAGAGGGTGTGGTTCCAATCCTCACTCATCGCAACATAGTCTTACTACAACGTTAAGCAAAAAAGAGTTTTAAAACAACAGATGCAATTTTCTATATTATTCTATCTAGTTCAACATATGTACATACAGCACACTGAACCTTAAATAGTCACTCAATTTTAAATTTTTTTAAGTCCTTTTTATAAACCACTTTCTAGATCATATTTTTAAGAAACATCAAAATTTCGTTTGTATTCAGATAATAAGTAGTTGGTTTTGGATTTAGAGTTGTGGATGTAAATAATTTAGCGTGCGATATGTAGATATTTTATATATATACTTTAACCCCTCTATTATGGTTTACAACTTAAATTAAGTTGAAATTTTGCAATTACACCCAAACCTGTGAAAAAATAATTACCTAGGTACCTATATCATTAACATTAAAAGAGTTTAGGTGTAAACCTTAATATGGACCTATAATATATAGTACATTATTGTTTATTTTTGATAAAGGATTTTTTTGAGGTTTTAAAAATTACATTTAAAAGTCCAAGAATAAATTACCTTCATATCCTTTTCCATTGTGTAAAACTGATGGTTTTTGTAATTTAACACATTTCTCAGTAATGCTGGGTGTTGTAGGCTTTATCATATTGGCTGTTTTAAGCGTAGTTGGAGTTTTCTGCAATTTAACTAAACACCTGTTTGTTTTAAGAGGGTATATTTGTTTAACAACAAGACTATTTGATTCTTGAGAGGTTGGAGTCTTTAGTAATTTAACTGTACATCTTCTAGTAGTACTAGTAATTGGACTATCAACCGCAGTGCTTTTCGTTGTCTGTAGAACGGGAGTCATTGGTAATTTTACTACACATCTTCTTATTGCTGTCGGGGTAAAATTGATTTTTGTTTCGGATTTTTTGCCATCAATTAATGTAGTTATATTTTTCGATTCTGGCAATATTTTTTGATGTTTCTTAGATATATTTCCACTTGACTTCGTAGAGTTTTTAAACAAAGTGGGCGCTGATAAAATATTTACAATCTTATTTGGAGATGACTGAATTTTTATTTTATCTTCTGAATTTGTTTTCAGTTGTCCCCTAGTGTTGCTTTCATTTGCAATTTTGTTCCTTTCTCTTCTGTTTTTAAGATACACTTTTTTATAAATGTTTTCAGTTTTTTCTTTTAAGTTCTTGATAGATTTATTCACAACTTCACATTTATTGTTTATGTTATTTTTTTTATTTTCTTTACATTGAGCCAGCAATGTATTAGCATTGTTGCTGCACAAATTTTTAATATCTGAACTTCGTCGTAAGTTTACAAGACATACCCTGGGCTTTGATGGTACAGTTTTAACTTCACTTTTAATTGAATTTAGTTTTAAGGTATCATGCGATGATATATTAAGTTTTTTAATATTAATACGCAATTTTTTCACCCTTCCAAATTTTGTTCTACCAGGAGTGGTGGTTTTTGTACTGGCGGTAGCTGTATTTGATCTCACTTTTCTATGCGATTCTTTATATTTTGCCATTTCAGTTTTTTATAGGTTAAAGCATATATTTTTAATTTAGTTAGAATTATTAAATAAAATATCGAAAGTTTAAAGAACTAAGAGAAAACACGGCTAATCCGAAAATATCTTTAAAATACGTATGATATAATTAAAAACCCGCCATATTGAATATAAATAAAAATAAAAATTTTTATATTAGTAGTGCCAAGCTTTATTTGCCATTTGGGATAGTGCATGATACAAAGAACCAGGTAGTCTCGTCGGCCCAGCTGATTAGTTATAATATGTCAAAATTATGCTCTCCTTGTGAAAATAAAACAAAAAAATTATTACTCATCGTTTTTTTTTTCTACGAGCTTTTGTTTGACACGTTGGTACTACTATGTAGTTGTTGCAGGGACGAGATTACCTGATTAGTTGTATCATGGGATAGTGCAGAAAACGTTAATTAAAGTACTTTTAGACGATATGTATTTTCGCATGACTTGTAAAATTTTGCAGTGCGAAATTGATATCAGCAGTCTGAACGCGTTTAAACATTGCATGTGTAAAATACATATGTTAAAGCTCTATGACAAATTTGTAATTAGAGCGTGCTTTATTTTCATCTGACAAAGCATGTGCCATCAGCTGTTTTTAGCATAACAACTAGGAAAACAAGGTGTATCAGCTGATCTGTCGAGGCCACCTTCTCTATGAATTCGCTTTGAGCTAAGTTGAAAAACATATGGCGGAAATAGAAGTCAGCTGATCAATTACTCTTACCTTGTTTAATATACCTTAGAGCAAATGCTACATACCATGGTGGAATAAGAAGGTGGGAACGTCCCTAAAACAACAACTTCCTGTAAAATTTCAGCATGTATTTTGTTGTTGCTTACTCCAGCTTGGTTTTCGAAAATGTAGCGAACACACATACACACAGTATACACAACCATTGTATAACATAAACAAGTGTCCAAGCTAAGTTAGAAATCATATGGCGGAAATAGAAGTCAGCTGATCAGTTATTCCTTCCTTGTTGAATATACCTTGCATACGGTCTTCATCAAGGTATATTAAACAAGGTAGAAGTAATGATCAGCTGATTTTTATTACCGCTATAATTTTTCAAAACTAGCTAGGAAAATTTTTTTATGTTCTATAATGGTTGTGTATACTGTGTGTATGTGTGATCGCAACATTTGTTTTTGAATTTTTTAAGACTTAATCAATTATATTATTTCATAACAAGGTTCTATTTGATCAATTTAAAATTTCTCACCTTTCAATATCGTAATTTTAAGTAGTGCCAAGGTATCACATTAGTAGCTTTTATATATTATACAACTCTGTAATATGTAAAAAAAGATAATAATCGCGCCTCTTTTTTCATCAAGTTTCCTTAATCCAAATCAATTATTGGACTTGTTGATTATGTGGATTATTTTACTTGTTTAAACACAAAAATTTTTAAATTAAGTGTGTTTTGAAAAATTGATTAGAAAGAAAAATTGTATTAAAAACACAGAAAAATGAACAAATTTACCAAAGCCAAGGAAAACAACGAAAATTTGTGTCCAATATCAAGGTAAGGGAGACCAACGAATTGGGCAATATAAAACCAATTTAAAGTGCACTGTATAATAATCTTTATGATAAATTATTTCACATTTAAAACGTGTTAAACAGAAAAAAGTGCAATAAGCAAATATCTGGAAAATGCGTATGGTAATTTTTGCTATAAATACCAGACGTGTCATAAAAAATGTGTCAATAAAACACAGCATTATCGACTTGTTGTTTACTATTATAGCGTTTTTGTGTGTTAAAGCTATCATATATGTATGGAAAAATTATCACAAATTTTGTGTTTGCAAAAATTCAATTAAAGTCAGAAACTATACTTAATTATTTATTTTACTACAAAGTTTTCATCAAACATGGTTCTGATGTTCAACGCAAATTGTTTTTTATCCACATCCAAACGATTTTGAGAAAAACAAGAATACCGCTAGAATTTTTTTAAACTAAATGATCGATACAGCCGATAGTTTTGAAAAAAAAAATTTATACATTTTTGAACAATATCTTAAAAATTAGTAAGAATTTACAAAAAAAGTGTTTGCGCTGCATGTGATCCATTTAAACATTAATACATATCTTTTCTGCGGTGCGGAAAAAGTTATTTTGCTGAAATTAGTATTCGTATTAATTTACTCTGTATTTCTTAGTTTTATTGTGTGCTGATTCACGTTAATTGTTTTAATCGAAAAAAGTGAATAATTAATCGAAACTTTATATAGTAAACTGTGAAGTTGTGGATAAAAAACAGTTTGAGCTCTATATATTCTAGTCATGGCGCAATAATGCATCAGATTTTGGTGATTCTAAAACAAATTTTGAGTAATAAAATTTTCGTTTTTTCCAATATAAATCTGGTAGCACTGTTGACAACTCGGTTTTTTGGAAAAAGAACAAGAAATGCAATAACAATTTTATAAAACTAAAACACTGGACTAGCATTTATTAATTTTAAGTTGTTAATGATTAACGAGCATTGGTAATCATTTTTAAAACTTGCAAAATAGTAAAAAAGTGTTATTCAAAAAAATTGTTTGCGGCTCCTTTAAATTCTACGTGTTGTATATTTAAGTTTTTAAATACATATTCTGTTGTCAATAACCTAATTGTTTTTGTTATTGTGTAAGATGATAATAATTTACAAATAAAAAATTTTTTGATTGAACTGCTGATTATACATAGTAAATTAAAAAGGTCTGTGACCCCTATGTAATTGTTTTTAGGTCAATGAATGTAAAATAAATTTATTTTCTTGCTGATTTTAAATGGGCGTGGGTTGTGCAAGTTTATTGTTGTAATATTGGTATATAAATACATACTTAACACATTTATACTTATGTACATATATGTCAATGTTTTGTTTACATTTCCATATGCTGGCATATACATAAATATATATACATATGTATGTATATATGAACATACATACATATGTATGTAAGTAGAAAATTATGTTGTATATATGTAATTGTAATTCATAGGTATTACTCTTTTATTCAAGAAAACGTTTGCCCAACAAAACTTCAGCAAATATTTCTTCTTGGAAATTAGCTAAAGTAGATACAACATCTTCACCTTCAGCTTTAACCAACGAATATTTAGAGGAAATGGGTATCGGTATGTTAGATTCTGAAGAAAGTTCTTCATCGGCTACCTCAGCAGTTGCCTTGCCAACCGCTGATGAAAATTCAAATGATACAACACCCAACCTAGATGCACCGAAAATTTTTCATCAACAACGACAAATTTATCGCAGTATGGATACATCACTTTTAGATACCAACGCCGAGAATGGCAGTAATCACAGTTTTTTAGACTCAAACGAGCCACCAAGCAGAGCATCTGCAATTAATAGCAGCAACATCAACAACACCGGGCAACAGCTAAGATTTAATAATAACAATTCAAACTCATCATCGTCTTCATTTGATATCTACACGGACGAACAGTTTTATCAAGAACAAACGTTACAAAAAGTTAAAACGACAGAAATGGATAAGTTTCAAGTTCCCCAAAGTTCAGTTTCTAGTACGGGAATAGCAACAGGCTTACAACAAAAAAAGGTGGCCATACTAGGTATTGGAGCATCAACTCTAGGAGAAAGTAGTCATAACAATTCACCATCAAATGGCGGGAAGAACACAAGAAGTCCTTTAGCTACCGTAGCTTGTAACAGTTTTTTAAGAAATACTCAACAACAACAAGTTTTGCTGCAGCAACAACAGGTATGTTCTAAAAATCTACAATATGGTTAGATATAAAGAGTTAACCAAAATTTTGTTTATGAGCACTTTCATTATAAGGGGTGTAATTATTCTACTTACATTTTTGATTTTAAGTTAAGCATTTATATTTTTAGGATAAAAAAGGCTATCAGGGGGAAGGAGTTATTAATTTTAGTATCATGTTTATACTACTAGGACACTGGTTTTTATTCAAGCTCCAAATTTATAGTTTTTAAAGTCGTTAACCAAAAATTTTTATAATTCGCTTTGAAATCCGATTTCGATAACTATCGGTTTCCATGACAATTCCGTATGATTCGGAGAAATTATGTTTTTCAACGTCTAAAATGTAACCGTTTGTAAAGACTGATTGAGAATAGTTATTTTTCAAGTTTTATAAAATTGTATGTTAGCTCAAAGATAAAACGGAAATAAAACGTTAATAGTAGTTTGCGGGTAATTAATTGTTGAAACTGAAATAATTTTAAAGTATAATACAAAAAATGCCTGTATACTTTTTTAATTGAGAATTTATCAAAATTTTCTACAAATAAAAAAATTAAATTTTAATGTTTAATAAAAATAAAAACTTTAGGTCAATTTACCACAAACATCGCAATCTCCATCAATGTTACCATCCACTAGTCAGCAGGCAGCTCTATTAAAACAACAACAACATCGATTGCAAAAACAATATATTCACCAACAGTGCCAATTGGTTGAACAGCAGCAAGCACAACCACGTTTTGTTCCTAATGAAAACTTTTTTCTATTTCGAAATGAATCGATGCGCCAACGTAATCCAGATGGCAAGGACCACTTCAACACCCTGTCGGATGAAATAATTTTGCAAATTTTTAAATTGCTACCGAAGAAGGCACTTTTACGTTGTGGCTATGTGTGTTGCCGTTTCAATCGTTGTGCAAGCGATGAATCTTTATGGACGCGACTTGACTTGGGCGGTCGCTCTTTAAAGCCAGGTGCAATGGAAAATATATTAAAACGTGGTGTCGTAATTCTAAGATTAGCACAAGCTGAGGCAAGTATTTTGAGCTATAATTTTGCATATGTTGTTTTTTTTTACAAAACCAAATCATAACTGACTTGATTATTTTATTAATATTTACTTTAGATTAATCATCCAATATTTGAACAACGATTTCTTGAGGCTGAACCAAGTTTTCAATCCAAACTGCAGTACTTAGATTTAAGTATGGTCTCAATAACTAAACCATCTCTGAAAATGCTTTTATCACGCTGTCGCCAATTGAAAAAACTCAGCTTAGAGCATGTAGCACTCGATGATGATATATGCAATGAAATTTCAGAAAACGTTGAATTGGAAGCATTAAATTTAGCAATGTGTTCAGGTTTAGAATCCTGGAGTGTTAGAACAATGATGGAAACCCTAACACAGTTAAACAGCCTAAATATATCATGGACTAATCTGACAGTGGATGCTGTAACTTCTTTAGTAACAAATGTAACGCCGAATTTAATGCGTCTTAATATGGCAGGCTGCCGTAGAACTATGTTCGATGTTCGTAAGTAAACAAAAAAAAAGAAAGAAAAAAACATTATCGCAATTGATTTTTTAGATCTGGATAATTTAGCTGAACGTTGCCCGCAACTCTTAGAATTAGATTTGTCAGATTGTACTGGTCTAACCGCTAATGCTATAACTATATTATGCAAATTTAAAATGCTCGAATATTTGTCATTATCCAGATGTTATTTAATACCTGTCACCTCATATATGTAAGTAGTATTGTTTGAAAAAAAAAAAATAAAATATTCAGTATTGTTGTTTTAATTTATTTTATAGAGAACTAAGCAATCTGACTACTTTAACGTATTTAGATATTTTTGGTATGCTGACCGATTCAGCTCTAGGAATGCTAGAACTTACGTTTTCTAAAATTGGCATCAATAAATTTATACACAGCTCTGTAGCTCGTCCCACGGTTGGCACTAGACGAACATCAATTTGGGGTCTACGTACACGAGACTAGTTCTACTTCCGTTTTACCTTCTTTCATGTACCAAACTATCCTTATTCCCTCTCATCTTAATTTTAATTTATACAAATAAATGTTTTTTATATATAAAAAATTGGTTTGTTAGAATATAGTCTTCGTTTTTATATTATTCATATGGTTCTTGTATATTTCTCTCCATGAAAAATTCTTAATTAAAAAACAAATTTCTGTGTTTTAAAAGCCTATTTATCTTAAATTATGTTGAAATATTATTTGAAATTTAAAATTTATGTTCGTTATACATATGTAAGTTTTTTTAAGAAAAAAAAATATTTTTCTACTGTTATGTAAGAAAATTGCTGAAGTAGCTTTGTTGTTCTAAATAAAATTAAATTCTTATTTAGAGATAAAAAAAAGAAATTTTTTAATTTTTTAAGTATTGTGTATATAATTTAAACAATAAAAACGTCAAAAAATGTTTTAAAACAAGTGTTAATTTTTTTTCCAACTAAATAAATATCAATTTCCTGGGACAGTCCGCGAGTTAAAATTAAAAAAATATTAAGTGATGAGGCTTGCAAGGTTTTAGAACGTCTCAACTTTCTCATTTGTTTTGTTTCACATATTAACATTTTTTATAAAGTTCTATGAAATGCACTTAAAAATGTGCTTCATATTAAGGGTGACCATTCTGATTTCATCAGTACATGTACTGAATTTTTATTTGGTGTAATAATTGAAAATTTGTACTACTTTGTTAAGTTGATTTGATATTTAAAATTTGGTTCCTCATTTTTTTTAAATTATAGCAAAACTATTAAGCATGTTCTGTAAAATCACTTTGTGAAAGTGATTTAAAATCACCAGAAAGATCTTCTACAAACAAAACTATTTGAATTTGTGTGATTTTAAAGTGGGCAGCTAATATCCTGCCGATTAAGGATCACTTGGTTATTTTTTCAATCACCTTATTTTAAAATTAGCAATAAATTAATCAAATAAATAAAAATCACAAGTAATTTGAAACCATGTGATTTTCCAAACATGCCTGTATATATTGAACTTTTTCAAGCAACAAAAGTGCATTTTAATTATTTAAATATCACAAATATAGTTTTGAGTTAATTGAAATCTCAAAAAATTGTGAGATAAAAAGAGAGAGAGAGAGAGAGAGAGATGTCAGATGATTTAACATTGTTTTTTTTTCAGTAAGTTTTAGAAAAACTTAAAATTGCTGCTTTTAATTACTTTAGACAATGAATTTCTGCACGAAATAAAGCGAATAAAATTGTCTTTTTCAGAACACTAAAAAATTCTTATTCACCCCTATTCTGCGTTTTGATTCGAATCGAAATTTTCTCCGTCGGCCTCCTTCAATGTGGAATAGTATGGCCAAAAATAAATTTTTCTTGTATATTTTGGATTTTTCTCGTGCTTCTTAATATAAAAATTGAAAAAATAAAATTTTTATTTCTATTTTGATATATTATTTCCGTATTTCCATGCGGAATCGTAATCGAAATGCAGAATAACCTCTATTAATTTGACTATAAAAACCAAAATCGTTCCGATTTCAAAAAAGTAAATGGTCACCCTATTTATATTGCAAACGGTTAAGAAGTATATTCTGCTGTGCCGAATGGTATACACCCTTCACATTAATCGTTTTAGCTGATAAAACATAATGATGTCTTATATTTTACATTTTTATCTCCAAGGATTAGTGTCCTTCCCAAAAATCCTTAAAATAAAACTTGCCATAACGGAGAGAAAAAAATGCCAACTTAATATACAGGGTGGTGCTATTTCGTCAGCGGATTATTGCTTATTTTGCTTTGCTTCAACACCTAGGTGTCAAAAGCTGCATAGTTTACGTACTTGCGCGCTACCATCTTGTATAGAACCACCTTGATCAAGGGATGACTATACATAAATTATAATGCCCATATTTATAATAGTTATAGTACGTTTATTTCGGGTTATCTTACAAATGTTAATGGAGTATATGTCAAATAAGCATAAAAACCCTACTATAACTATTATTGTACGTCTTGACCAAGGCGAATTAATTTGCGGCGAAAAAATTTTCGTTTTTGTTGTGATCTTCGTTGGCTGCTGTGTCAAAAAAGATATGTAAATATGTATACACAAATTGGACAACCCAGCTTCGATTAATGCAAGAAAAAAGTAGATCAGCTGTGCTCGTAACACCACCTGATCAATAAATTCGCCTTGGTCTTGCCGGAACAAATCCATAGAGGCAAATGTTAAAATCCAAATAAAAAAAATCTGGTTTGTATTTTTATATTGGTTTTTTATATACATATTTAGTTTGACGTTTGTCTAGAAATGAATTTGTCTCGTGAAGACGTACAATTAGGAATATTGGCATAAGTATTTTATGGTTGCCAACAGTAAGTATGCGACGAAATAAAAGACATGTGCTTAATGCAAACAGCTTTAAAACAGCAGAGTAGAAAAAAACTTTGGTTTAAACATGTTCCAGAGACGTCAAAATTTCAGATATAAGAAGCCCTTGGGCGATGATAACAACTTCGCGCGATATTTTGGTCTTAGCAGAACTCTTTTAAGATTATAATAAATTCCTTTTTTAAATTCTATTACAGGGTGACTTTATTCCATCCAGAAATGATAAAAATTTCTTTAGCATTTTTCTTACTTTAAAAATGTTGAGGCTTAAATTATTAAAAAAACTAATGTGTCTTTTTTAATTTATTATATAAATTGGTTTTATTTGTTGTATTTTTTTTAATATATTACAAAGTCTTATTTAAATTCATTTTGCTTTAAAATTTTAATCGGAAATTTAAAAAAATTTTTTTTTCTTTTATATATTAAAAAAAAAATATTTTTTGGAACGTAGCTACATAGTTATGTATAATTTTACACTTTTTCTTTAAATTAAAAAACTATTTTAAACATTGTAATCATAAGTAATAAATAGAATAAATAAATTCATACATTCATATATGTATGTATTTCTTTTGTAATAATTTGTCAGTTTCATTTTGTGTTTAATTGGAACAACTATAATTAACGTGTATAAGAAGAAAAAAAAGCATATTTACAAATATTATTAATTTAAGTATGAACAATTAAAAAAATAAAAACAAAAAAAAGATGAATCAAAATTAAATTTAAATAGAAACGATCACAATACATTATTTTAAATTTGGTTTATACAATTTTAACTACAAAAAACACTGTTTTAAATAAAAGTTATTTGTTGTGTTAAAATACTACATACGATACAAAAGAAAGAGGTTAGATTATTGACAATATGGGATTTTTTTCTTAATTTTTTGTTGTTGAAAATTTTACAATAAATTCGTTTTTGACACAAAATTTTTACCCTTTGTTTTGCAACATCATTTTAGCTTTGTTAAAGGTTTTTAAAGCGAATTAAGTAGTTTTCATTTAATAAACATGTAACAAATTTATTAGTGATTTAAAAATTAAAGTATTATTCCCATATTTATTAGCAATTGATAACTTTATTAAAGGTTGATTAGAGAGATTTATAATACAAAATCAAAAACTTTTAAAACCATTCATAAATATGGAGGTTACCATCTAGTTTATTATTAAAGATTTGCTTCGATTCATGTTGTAAAAATTTATCGTTTAAAAAAAAAAATTTAATTTCGTTTGTTTTATTTTAGGGGTTATTCTGCATTTTGATTACGATTCCTCATGCAAATACGCATAGATCCAAATGGAAACAAAAAATAATTTTTCCAATTTTAAGAAGCACTAGATTTTAGTACAAAAGGACGAAAAATCAAAAATATACTAAAAAAAATTTATTTGTGACCAAACTATTTCACAATGAAGACGGAGAAAATTCCGATTCGAATCGAAATGCAGAATATGGGTGTTTTATTTAAAAGATAATATGCATACGTTTCAGTTACAAGAAATTAAAATTAATTTTTATGTATCATTAATAAAAAAAATATAATTTTATATAAAAAAAAAATTATTTAAGTTAAATTAATTTCTCTTTGTTAAAATAGTTTTTAAATGCTGGATTTTTACGTTTAATTGAAAGTGTGTAATCCTAAAGTGTAAAGACTTTTTTGTGGATAATTTATGTTAATTAAATTGAATATTATTAATAAATAAAATTTAATAATTTTAATAAATTAAATTTAAATTTCTATTAATTTCTTATGTACATTCATAAATATTTTGAAAATAATAAACAATTTTGTATACCTTAATGTTTTTAGGTAAAAAAAATTTGTATCGCTTAATTACCAAAACAACGTCATAACTCAAAAAATGAACTTTTCAAGGTAACGATGCAGAATGGTTAGTTATGTTATGCCTTCTACTGTATAAAAGTTTCATCTAATGTTTACGTTTGAAGAGAAAATGCCGTTTGTCTTTTCTAGTAAATGTAAGCAAAATGAAAAGTTCAAACGCGTTTTTCTCGAAGTGTTTTTTTTGCACGATAATACAAGTTGGGGGGTTATTTTTCAATGAAAACTTGGTTGTCCGTTATTTAATTTCAAAACATTGACATTACTTAAAAAAACTTAAGATTTTTTCCATGAAAACTGACTTTTTTCATAAAACTAAATTTTTTATTAAGACTTTATTTCGCTAATTTCTTGGAATATGTAATTGCATAAAAACTTTTATGAATATAGGGGAAAAAATATTATTCAGATCAACTTCTTGTTTAATGTACAAAAACTTTCGGAGTCAACTAAGCATTTCCATCTGACCGTTTGGCAGGTAGTTCATGTTTTCTTGTGATAAAAGTGCAGATAGATAATTTGCTATATTTTGCACAAATAAGTTTTTTTTTGGCATAAAATGTATTTCAAAACTAGTGATATATTACTAATTTCTTTACATAGCCCCCTATAAAAATTTCAACGAAAATAAGCATTTCGAGCTTTAAGCTGCTGCGTATGGTCAATTCCATGGAAATTGGCACAAATTTAAGAAAAAGCGTTTTTTTTTTTAAATCGATGAATTTACGTTTATAGGAAAATAAAAATGGTCAAAATAAAAATAAATTGGTTCATATATTATTTTAATTTATTTCGCAAAAGCTTAAAATGATCACAAACTAAATAACTGGCTCTTCTTTTCTTACGTTTTGATAAAAATGTCACATTCGTCACATTTTATTATAGATTTTTCCTTAAGCAAAAATAGTTTTTTGTAGAAACATTGAAAAAACAAAAAAATGGACCCGTTCTCAAGAATATTTCAAACAATTCGAACCTAAAGTCAAAGTTCTCTTAAATTCATATTTGTAAGGTCACACCCATCACCGTCTTCAATTGATCACTCTGTGCAGAAATAATGTTCTAGCAGTGTCTACTTACTACTTACTAATATTTTAATATTTCTATGTTTGTAAATAAGACTATTTTTTTAAGCTTTAGGTCTATTTTTCTGTTTATTTTTTTGCAAAATTTTTTCAATATTTCGCCACTCCGTTGTGTGGCATCATCAGGAGGTTATTTTAGTTAAATATTAAAGTTGTTATTTTGGTTTTAAAATTAGCTTTTGGCTTTTCGAATAACGATTATAATATTAACAAATTTTTAATATAATATTTTGAAGTTTATATTAAAAATTTGTTAATATTGTAATCGTTATTCGAAAAGCCAAAAGCTAATTTTAAAACCAAAATAACAACTTTAATATTTAACTGAAATAACCTCCAGATGATGCCACACAACGGAGTGGCGAAATATTGAAAAAATTTTGCAAAAAAATAAACAGAAAAATAGACCTAAAGCTTAAAAAAATAGTCTTATTTACAAACATAGAAATATTAAAAAAAATGTTTTTGTTTATAAATACAGATATTTTTAGTAGAAAAAGTATGTACATAAGTATGTTTAAGGCTATGAAAGTGTATATTAACATAATAAAACAGTTTCATAAAAACTATATATAAATACAATAAGTTCGATCGTTTACTTTTGCAGTAAAGTCTAGTAGCTTTATACATACTAAGTAATTTTTAGAAAACTACTCTTCAAAAAATTTTTTCTACCAAAAAGTACACAAACAGAAATAAAAAAAAAATCAATTTAATCGAAACAGCACATTATGTGTTTATTTTTCCAGAAAAGTCCAGTAACTTATGAAATACTTAATTAATTTTAAGAAATTACTCTCAAATAAAATTTTTGTAGCAAAAAGGAAATGAACTTTTAACTTAAAAAAATTTTAACTTAATCAAAATACATTGTGATTCAAAAGATACCAATTTGGTAATTATTTTTAAAAAAATTTCATTTATTTAAATTTTTTTTCTATTCAAGTTATGGAAGAGCGAAATTTTGATTCGAAATGAATGCCGTAATTTGCCCCTGGGCATGGCTGATTTAAACCATTTTATAAAAAATTTTAGCCAATAAAGATTGATTTTGCTACTTTTTGTTTATTTGTTTTAATTTAAAAACAAATGTTTCTAATTGAACCTTTTTACAAGCAGAAAATTATTCAGTAAACATTTTAAAGTACTCAGTAAAATAGCTGTCACTTTACACTCTCAATTTTATTTCTCCAGCAATGCAATAAAAATTATTAAAAACTTTTTAAACATTTTAAAAAAACCAATATATTTAATGGTTAGTAAACGAATGAGCTTAATTATACGAATTTGATAGTTTGTAATAAAATAAAAATAGTTTGATATGGAAATATGATTTTCAATAATTAATGGATTATTTAACTACGTTAAAAAAAGTTACATCTCAACTATTTTAATTATAATTATTTTAATGTCTGTGGTAAAGATTAAAAATAAAATTACATATGTATATTTGGATTTTTTTTGGCAGTGGTTTATATATTTAATTTTTTTTTATAAGAAAGCAACTAATTAAATTTGGCATTTTTAGTCCCCTAATAATACAATAAAATTAATTTTTAAATTGTTTAAAGAGATAATTAAAATAACATATTTTACATATCTGATGAAATATATATTTAATATATATTTTTTTAATTTTTAGTTCGAATGCTTTGTTCCCTTGTATTAAGTTATTATTTTATTTTTTTTTTGGCTTAATAAGCTAAGCTTTAAAGAAATAAAATTTTAGGTTAAATTAACAAAAAAAAAAATGTACTGTGTCTAACAAACAAAAAGTACTTAAATATTAAATTGAAATGATAACAATGAAACATTTCGTTTTAGAAGTTGCGGCTGTGAGCATGTAGTTGTATCAACTACATCAACACCGTCCAATGGATGATTAAGGCTGTGTGTATCGTAGCCTAAATCCTGCATTGGCACCACTTCGGGCAATAAATGACGCATATGAGATGATAGAGAGCGTCTTTCTTTTATCTGATGCCTACAAAAAGAAAAAAATTTTTTTTTTAAATATTTTAGTAAAATTGGTATAAAAATTTGGTTAAAATGAATAAGAGTGCTATATTCGGCTGTGTCGAGTCTAACACACCCTACATGTTGGCCCTTTTGTATGCTGCAAATTAAATTATTTTTAATTTTAAATTACTTTGTGGCCGGTTCAAAGTCGATAGATTTAATAGCTTCTAAGATATAAGTAAAAAAGCGCAAAACGAATTTTGCAAAGTTTAATGCATTATTGACCGTACGTCCCATAGTGGGCATTAAACCAAAAGTCAAGTAAGCCACTTAAGAAAGTCACCTTAACCCATTTTGTACCCAAATACATAAACATTTTATTTTCAAAATAAAAATTTTCATGGCTGGTTTAAAATCTTTTAAAAACTACTTTTAATTTTTCCCAGAATAAGCTTTTTCGTAAGAGCTCCCTACACTTTCCTTCAAACATTTTTTTTTACAGAAATAACCACCCTACCAAATTCAAACTTCTATTAATAGCTTTGTAGAATAAAAGGTGCTAGAATTCAATGTTATTTTCTGGATCTAATTTTGTTTTCTTTAATAGGTCATTTGTTTTAGTAATTTTTATTTGCAAAGGTTTTTTTAATTGTTGACAAATTTGGAACTAAATAAAGGTAATATAATGGTAAATAGATTTCTTTAAGCTGAGGAATACACTGCAATACCTTGAAATAAAAGCATGTTGATGACATTTATTGTAGAGTTTACATAACTTAAGGGTGCATTAAAAAAGCAGTATAATCAAAAATATTTTATTTATTTTTGCCGCTTAATCCCCTTTTTAATTTTTAGCCCCACAATTCGTAGAGAAGTTATTAAATTAAAAATTTCTTACCTTTTATGTCGCTTTGCACTAAAACATGCACAACGACATGAACACATTGACGATACATTAGATCCGCTTAACGATTGACCGTCGTGTCCTTCATGACCACTTAAAATGGAACCATTCGAAGTTATAACATCACCTTCAAGTTTAACTGAACCTTGTAGAGCCTGTTTGCAATATTCCATTATTAAAAAAAAAATTGATAAGTAAGAAGAAAGGCTTAAAATCAATTTAAAATTAAATTCTTTAACATAAACACAAAATAAATAAAAATCGTTTTGTATTCTCTGTTATAAATTAGTAACAACAATAACTTAGTTTTCAAAACAGGAAACGGAAATCAATAAAAAAAATAACTGTTATCGTCAAAATAAGGAAATAGTTTTTAGAAGAAGGTGATAAGCAGGTATTATAAACTGAAAGTTATTTGTTTGAAATAATTTTTGTTTAAAATTAAGTTGAAAATGTTTTTCTTTGTAATAAGTATTTAATTAAGATTTATAGTAAGAGAAGAACTTTAGTTAAAATAAACTTGAAAGATCAATAATATTGTATGTAATTAAAAGATTTCAAGTTTTTTTGTTTTAACTAAAAAGAGTAAAAAAATCACCTCGCTTGTCCAAAAATTGGACTTGGTCATAAACTATTTTAATGTTTCATACGATTTTTGGTCCAAAATATCAATATACATATTTTGTTTTATGTAAAAAAGAAAAATATTTAAAGAAGAACAAAAATACATGTGTTACAATTAAACTTACATTAGTATTGATTAAACTCGAAGTAAATATGGTCGATAAAAAACTTAATTTTATACAATCATAGTAAAATCAAGATATAAACACTGTGCTTTAAAATGTTTTTATGTGAAAATGCTAAAAAAGCAAAATACAGAAAATTAACAATAACTGAAATTATTAAGAATAATGCATTGAACATAATGTTCATCAGTACTACGACTCACTTGGCACGTTCTCTAATTCACGATTGCAAGCCCCGGCATTTTAACGATTGTTTCACTTTGACAATTTTATTTATATTTTTATATGCATTGTCTTGTAAATCTACAATTTTATTTGTTGAAGATTTTTGGTGTTTCTTTGTTAATTTTTTTCAGCTTGTTTAGTTAATATAAAAATATAGCTTTGCTTATTTAAATTTCAAATAATACTAAATTCTTTACGATTCGCAATAAATTTAAAATTAACTATCTTAGATCTCAAACTTTTGTATGGCGAAACATATTTTTTTAATTGCGATTGAGGCTCGAACCATGAATGAGAAAGTGAATCTCGAATTTTCATGCCCGTGTGAACATACCTCTTAAACTTTAAGAAAAAAAAGAGGTTGTTACTCGATATATTTGACTATACCATTTTATCTAAACTAAATCCTTTATGAATAATACATATGTACACGAAAAATGATTGGCTTTAAATTTTTAAATTTATATGCAATTAATTATATAACAACTAGGTTAGTAAAAATACAAAATATTAAAACAAAATCAAACAATATGTATTAAGAGAATATTTAAATATTGGAGTAAAAGAGTAAACTAGAAATAACTTTTACTTTTTCAGTTTAATAACAAATTAATATGTTGCACTTAACACTTAACACGTTTAATTAAAACAAAATAAAAGTGCTTTGTGAACATTAATATCCAAATAAAACTCATACAATGAAAACCGTCTAATTCATAAACAATTTAAAATTACCTGCATTGCTTGAGCCTCGTCACGCCGTTCATCCTCCGTATTCATGGTTACAAATCTAAGGACTAAAAGATTTAAAGAGGCAGCCACAATAGCTAAACCGAATAGTATGAATATTAAAGCAAACATAACATATTCAGGTTTATTATTAAGGGCGTTATCTTTTTGTAAAGCTACCATATCTCCAAAACCTGCAATAAGACAAAAGAAAGTTTAATAAAACGCATCCATTATTTTTTTTTATAAATATGTAAACAAGAAGAGCTAAATATCAAATCATTTTTCACCATATTCAACTAACTCTTGTGGTATAGATGTATGACAAATATAGATAAATTTTAATAAGTTAAAATATTTTGGCTGTTAAAACATTTGCTTTTTAATCCTAATTAGCACAAACATTTTTTGACGGTTAGGAGTTAACCGTTAAAATGGGTTAAAATAATTTTTATTTTAAGTGTCCATTATTTAAATTTGTACTAAATACTTTTGGTAAAAACACTTTATTTTTTTTTAAATCTCTAACCTTAAAAGTGCATTTCATTGGAAAATTCGAAGAAATTAAAAGGGAATGATACAAGAAGATAAAACTGATCATTTAAATTTATATCGATTTTTATAAAGCTGCACAGAAAAACTTCACACATTTTTATTCAGACGTTAGGTGTGTTCATTTACGGAAAATTATCAATAATTTTTGATAATTATTGCTAGTTAATGTTCAAGTACACAAAAAACTAGCAACTAGAGAGCCAAAAAAATAGCGTAATATGTTTAGAAACAAAAATGATTCTGATAGTTTCTACTAGTAAAAATCAGGGTGCACTTAACAAGGTAACAGCAAGGAGAATTCAAAACATTCGCCCTCTGCATTTCCTGTTTTTGTTTGAACGGTGAAATGTCAGAAAAATTGAATATTTGTAACGTAAAAATCATGGTGAAATTAATCATCAGGTGAACTTATCTGGGAGAGAATTTTTGACTCTTCTACTTCTTTTTTTATATATGGAGTTTGACAAAAGGGTGGGGAAAAAATTTGAACCGAATTGTCAAACTCCATATATAAAAAGAAGAAAAAAGTAGGCGGGTCAAAAATTCTCTCCCGGATGAGATCACCTAATAATTAATTTCACAAAGTTAACAATGCTGTTAAAACGAAAATCGCATTTTGCGGATAATATTCACACAAACATACGCACATACACACACATATACATATTTGTATACATATATATACACAAAAACTTACCTATTGTAGTTAAAGTAATAAAACAGTAATATACTGAATCAAAATAGCTCCAACCTTCAAATTTGGAAAATGCCGCAGCACCACCAGCTATCGTCAAGGAGCTAAGCGTTGTAACAACACATATTAAATCTACTTCAGAAGCGACAGTTCGTTTACAGTGAAATGATTTTCGCACCACCTGTATAACGAAACTATGTACGTGTAGAAGATAAAAAAGAAATTTATTAATAATTAAAAGGCCATTAACAAATTTACATATGCGTGTATAGACATACAAACATAAGTACGTGCATGTGTTCATATACATACCTGCTCAGTCTATTAACTCTTTCTCCAATACTTTGAAACATAACCAGACCCAGTGGTATGCCTACAATTGCATAACACATGGTAAATAATTTGCCACCAACTGTGCTTGGTGTCGAATGACCATAACCAATTGTGGTCAATACTGTTGTTGCATAGTAGAATGCACCTGTAAACTTCCACTGTTGTCCGGCTTTGTGTGGTTCTGACTTTAATACAACCGTTTCCATTACCTTAAAATCCTCCTTTGAAATGTTATACTTCTCTATAATCATATCTTCGACAGCTGTTATTTTAAAAAATAAAAATTATTTTGTGAATAATAATTTGAAATGTTTGAATCAAAACTTGCATTAGTTTTTAGTGCTTTTTTTTAAGTATTTGAAGGTAGTTTGTGGGTTTAAGTATGAGAAGAAGGAAAGATTGTAAAGCTATATTTACACTTCCTGATTGTCATCTGAGTTTCACAACTGAGACTTAATTTTATAGTGTAATAACATGTCTATTTTCATTTGTTAATATTTTTGTCTAACCTCAGTTGAAAATAGAACGTTTTCTATTTTCAAATTAATTAACGTCTGAGTTTTAAATTTAATTTTTACCGGATTAAATGCTTGTTTTTGTATTGCCATACACTTTGTACCAGTTTAACAACTTTTAGAATTAGCGGACTTATTATAATTTCTCAGATGTAATATAATGCTAAAAATAAAAATTTCAAATTTTTTTTGACACTCATAAAAATTTAAACTTATTTTTTTGACACTCAACTCAGATGATAACTTAGGTAGTGTAAATATAGCTTAATATGGTCAGGAACAAACATAAATTATAATTATGCTTCGTTAAGAACCAAAAACAACAATACGTATTCTTAACATTCTTAAAGCGGGTCATAAAAAATATTACTCATACGACAAGTAGGTCTACGAGTGAGTTTTACACATACGTACTACCGTGTAAAGGTACATATTACCGTGTAAAGGTACCTTTAAGCTGGCTTTAGATGATAATACAAAGTATTTAAATTTTGTAAAATTCATGTTTAAGACAACAGAATAAAAGTATGTTCTAAGTATTTTTCATGTTTATACGGATGGTGTTAGTAAAATCGAAAGCTGTATTTTGCTTGCTTGTTTTTTTCTGTGGAAATGGCATGTGGTTTAAGTTCTACAATATTAACAAAAACAAGATGAAAAACTTCTGCGTTGATTTCTAACATTTATACATAATTAATGTAAATAGTTTGTGTGTCTTTATACTAAAATTCAAATTGGTTTAACAATTATTTTGCCGCATAGCGAGCATTTTAAGTCTATTCCTTGACGACGGAATCTTAAGAAATAAAATTGATGATCAAGTTGATTATAAAGTTGCGTGCAGCCTACGTAACAACCATCAATTCGAATGAATTTGACAAACAATATGTGTGATCAACTTGAAAGCGAAAACTTTAACTTGTGGCCGCAGCGTAAACATACGCACGGTACATGACCTAATGGAAAAAATATTTACACAACAAAAAAACATGCAACTTCCTTTCATGAAATTAGCGGGTATTTTAACAACTCAGAAAATTTTACACAAACAAATCGCCTGTAGTTTTTAACCAGTAAAGTTAGTCGGATGGTACAATTACCTTACAAGGTATTATCGCTATGGCAACAACTACAACAAACTCGATATCAAATGTATATTGTTGTTGTAAAAGCATCCTCATTTATGTCAAAAAACGTACTGTTAGATAGATTTAACGAGTGGAAAAACTCGAGCGAAAAATAGTCAGCTGTTGAATCGATACTACCTTGTAAGGTAATTGTAGCATGGTTAGTCGTGTACGACACACTTTACCTGTCCTCTGTCTTTCCAAGTGTAAAAGGGCAGTTACGATGTCAAAAAAATGGCATAATGTGTATTTAGCATTAACAACATCTTACCTTGTAAAGCTTCACACCGTAATTTTTCCGTTTCCGATTCAAGGGCATCAAATACAGCTGCGCCGACTAATAAATAAGTAAATGTACACACGATCAATGATATCGTGCGAACATTTTGTTTCTTCATTCTTCATTTAGAAGAAGAATTTTATTTGTTTTTTTGTATGTTGGCAACAAAAGTTCTTTTAAACACAAATCTTTCCAAACATGCATAGCGTCGTAAAATTTTTATTTTTGTTTTTTTCTCGTTTTTGCATTTTTGTTTTTCTTAGATTCTATCACAACACAATATCATATGCATGAATACGGATTATTTTCAATGATTTAATTCATTTTCTTTTACTTTTAATTGTTGTAACGAAATGCAAATACAAATGGCACGTGACCTCTTTTATGGGAAATAACAAATATAATTTTTGGCACATTTTAAGAAGTTTTGTTTGCGTTTTGCAGTTGGGAAGAGCACATTTTATTATTTTATATGTAACACTGGTGATGATCATTTGTCGATTCTTTTATTTATAGGGATTCATGGTTAGGAACAGCAATTTGTAGTTTTTTTAAAAACAGCTATTTAGTTTTAAAAATAGACATTTTTTTCTATAATTAAAATAACGTTAAATCACATTATTATAGACTTCTGGAACAGAGTTTTTAAATTTTTTAATTTTATTTTTAATCTCTTTTTTACGGTCCGTTTTTTTGTTGTTTTGTTTTTTATTATTTTAAATAGGCTGAAAATAATAAAGATACATTTATATAATAAAAAATAATTTATGTTTCGTTTAAATTTTAAGTTATATATTTTAATAATAGAAATTATATATATTTTGTATAAACATAATTAAATAAATAAATCAATAAAAATTATTTTTTAAAAAATAAATCATTTTAAGTAACACCGGCAATTATTTTTAAATTACGTCAGGAATTTTTTTTTTGAACAAACACTTTAACTTTTAATTCAACAAATAAAAAAAAATCAGTCCGTAACGCCTTTCCTATTTATACCCTACAAAAAAATTTGTTTTACATACCAATATACATATTTTTAAGGTGACTGTCGAAAGTTGAGCTTATAAAGGACCCGTTGACTGCGACAAATACTTTCTTTTATATAAAAATAATTTTATCGTAAATTTATAACAAACATAATGTACAAAAAAAGTAGCCGAATATAGCGCTCTTATTTGTTTGTATGAATCTTGTATATACGAATAAAAACATTCACATATGTATGTACCTAAAATATACTTATATACCTCATACATGGGTGATTCTGAGATTACCAACTGAAAAAATTCAAAGCATTTTTGATATGCAATACATAGGGGAAGGAAAGCTAAAAAAGGTTATGAAGTTAATTGCTTGAGAGTTTTGTAAAATAATTGAAATAAAATAACTTTTTTTTAGTTTAAATCGTTAAAAATTAAAAAAAAATTTGTGCACCTATGATAATTTAAAAGCTATAATTAAAGTTAATCCCTTAACCTATTTATAATACGTTATTTTGCAAAAAACTTTGATGCCAAAAGTTATGTCGAAATTAGCCCGTAATCTCAGAATCAACCACATATACTTATGTATGTTTTAAAGGCAGAATGCTAAACATTATGCAGGAAGTTTAAAAGGATAAAACTTAGAAAGAGACATATTTGTAAGGATTAAAGATTTTTCTTTTGTGCTAGAAATTATTATGAATGCAACCTCCGTATTGGAGGATTTACACTTAAAAATTACACTTATTGCACACGTTAAGAGAGAGGTTTCACATAAATTGCATACTTTTCATTACTTTAAATAAATATCTTAATAAAAATGAATTTTTATAGGAAATTCTCTTTTCTGGTTTACCTTTTAAAACTTTTTAAGTATGAATATTAATCTGTAATAGAAATATTTCCATAACTTATATATATTTATGCTTAAAACACATATGTATACAAAGTTGTCCTAATCATTAAAAGGGACAAAAATTACTTATTTCCCGGAAATTAAAAATCAATGAAAAAGAGAGAATGTTCTTAGTATAAATAATAAAAAAGTATATATGAAAATACCAAACAATTTCTTAAGAAACGATTGAAGTTACTACTCATGGTGGAATATGTTGATCAGGGGGTGTTGAGAGCACAGCTGATCTACTTTTTGTATGCATAAATCGAGGCTGGGTTGTCAAAGTTGTTTACTTTTACATGTCTTTTTTGACACCTGAGCCAACGAAAACTTCAACAAAAACGAAAATTTTTTTTTAACAAATTTTGTTGTTGTAGAATCACTACCACCTGATGCATTAATTCACCTTGCTACTACTTATATTTAGCAGAAAGCCTTTTAGGGGCTTAAGAAATCGGAACCCGTGTTACGATGTTAATGCTCAATATCAGCTACACACTAATGCTAGCTCCCTTCGTCTGGCAGCGGTGCTTATTAAAGATGTTCGTGATGCATGGAAACCATCTTTCTACCAGCTTAATAGAAAAACGTATGCATAGCTACGAGCTAAAAACGTAAGCCGTAGGTAAAGGGTTGGAGTAATTAAAATATTACGTGTATGGAAAGCCGTTTAAGTTCATATCCGATGGTGGTGCCATGAAAACAGCAGTGTCAAGAAGGGAACTTGTCCCACGTATAGCACGTTGGTGGCTTCGCATCAAGGACGGTGATATGGTTACCAAACATCGATTAGAGCACAAAATGACACACATCGATGCTTTTAGCCGATTGCCCAGCATTAACATAGCGCACATTGAAATGGGTGACTGGCTGTTTAATATGCAGCTGCAAGCGAATTCAGCGAGTTATAGAGAAAATGGTTGGCAAGGACATGGAACCCTAAAAATGTTATATTCTTTATCACGGTCGTTTGTACAAATTGCAAGACTCCAAGAAACTTTGAGTGGTTCCACGATCTCTCCGACAGAAGATAATCATGAAGGCATTACAGCATACTAAATAGGACCGTTGAAAAAATACGACAATTAATGTGGTTTTCACGCATGAATAGTTTTGTAAAGTCGTTTGTGAAATCATGCATATCATGTGCTTATAACAAACAGGAAGGAGGCACTAAAGAAGGAGAGTTCCATTTAATGACATAAATTTTTCCTGATTTTTTGGGGCCATTTTATCGTTTGGCATAGTAAAAAGAGGTTTAAAAATGGAAAAAGGCCCAACAGATTTTAAAAATTTGGGGTGATTTCAAAAATGAAAAATCACCCTTAATTTAAGAAATTGTAGTTGCTTTATAGTAGTATAGTACTAATTGTACTAGTTCGAGCACGTCATATCAGTGTGAACGTTGGTGAGCAAGCAAGTGTTGCCAGAGTCCCAAATGGCCAGTTCGTCGGCGGCGCTGGTATGCCCGCTTTTGCTCCGGCTAGAGCTCGTCGGACGGGGTGGTTCTTGCCAACTCACTGGTCTGGCACTCACCAACTAACAACAACAAAAAAAAATCATACCAGCTATTATGATCAAAATTCAATAAACAAAAAAAAAAACAAATGCGGGGACCCAAATATGGATTTTTAACAAAAGATTATTACAACCAAAGACCGCGATTATCACCTCCACATCACATACTTACTGCGGCCTCGTTTCCTACACACCTTTTAGGGAGTTGGCTGTTGGACTGCCAACTCATAAGCCCACCCACTGGAATCCTGATGGATCCCACCATGATCGCCGATGAAACGGTTTGGCGATCCCTGGCTCCGCTTCGTCAAGGCTTTGCCATCATCCCATTATCCTTACCTGTCTTTTAGTTAACCATTATGAAAAAGCTAAAAAAATTTCATTTAAAATTCATTACAAATAACTTTTTTATTATTTAGATATTAAAAACAACCAAAAACAATTTTGATAAAAGGAAACGAGTAGAAAAAAATTCTATTACAGAAATTCCCTTTTCAATATGGTTAAGTTTCAAATTTCTTATATTTTAAAACAAAATAACAAAAAAAAAATTTTTTGTTTATATTTATAATTTTCTTTTCTTCTCTTTTCAGGAATCCTTCACAAGTTGGCTGCCAGGTGTACGTCGTCCAAGGTAAGTATTCAATATTAAACAACCATATAATTATATAATTCCTTTTTTTTTTCGTTTTTTTTTTCAGAAATTTGTTTTGTTTTCAGGGAAAACCACGGGGACCTTGGGGCAAACACCCTCTCGACGGCTGGACCAAAAAAAAAACGTGAGCTCACTTTTCTTCGCTGGCCTACGCGCACCCTCTACTCCAAATCTCGAGGGAGTTGAAAATAACAACACGTAAGTTTTCCCTAACTTAATTTCTAGGTAAAAAAAACTATATAAAGGTAATTATCTTTTTTACTTTTCGTCCGAGTGCGTTTATGGTCAGAGTCGGAATACCTGTGCGGTCAGTGGCAGGTTTGGAACCCCTGGTGGCGGCTTGGCAGTAATGCGGAACCCCAAAAACTTTGGTTGGAGACGGCTGGCGATGATGAGGGGCCAAGCTTGGAGACGGCTGATGACGAAATGATGATGATGAGCCAAATTTGGGGACGGCTGGAACCTTGATGTTGGTGGTGGCGGTCAAAACTCTTGGTTTTCTCCTTTTTTTTTATGTAAATGCTTAGTTTTTCATTTCATTTAGTTGTTAGTTTATCGTTTTACTCAGTTTCTAACTTTTATTTAAATTTTTAGTGCATTACTTCACTTAGCTTTTAGTGTATCACTGTATTTATTCTTTAGCTTCTAACTTTTATCTAAATTTTTAGTTTATTTTATTTCAAATTTTTAGTTTATTTTATCTTAAATTTTAAGTTTATTTTATCTCATTCAAAATTTTAGTTTATTTTATCTTAAATTTTAAGTTTATTTTATCTCATTCAAAATTTTAGTTTATTCTATTATTTTAATTTTTAGGTAGCAAACTTTATTTATGTTTTTTTTCTTGTAAATTTTATTTAACAATCTTAGTTTGTAATTTTAGTTAAATTTCCTAGTTTGTAGTTTCATCTTAGCTTGTAATTTGAGTTAAGTTTTAATGTTGTCGTTTTATTTAAATTTTTAGGTTAGCACTTTTACTTACTTTTAGGTCTCAGTTTATTTAGTTTGTAAGTTTTAACTTTAAGTATATCATTTTATTTAGTTTTTAACTTCTAGTTTATCATTTTATTTAGCTTTTAGTCTTTAATTTTATTTAACTTTTAGTTTATAATATTATTTAACTGGTAACTTTATATCCCCAAAATCTTTTTCTTTGCTTGCGGTTTTAATAATTTTCTTTAGTTTTAATTTAATCTTTATGATTTAGATTTTATTTCATTACGTTTTTTTCTCTTTTTTGTTCTTTAATTCCTTTAATTTTATAATTTTCAAATTGACAATAAAATTATTTCATCAAACCACCAACTTCTTCGTATGCCGTCCAAACCAAGAATAATCTTCTAGAAAAAATATGGCTCCCTCTTTTTAGGTATATGTCTTCGCCATCTTTTTTTTTTTCTCATCCATTCTCCAAACCTCCATTAGTCTTGTTCCACATTCTTTCGCCCAAAAACAAAACATATGTAAGTGTTGTTTTTCTCCACTACATATGCTTGGTTTTCGGGTTGCCACTTTGTACGGTACTGCCTTACCACCAGGTGCACACGACAAACCCAACCACTCCTGGTGTCCATCATTGGATCCAGGATGGGAGGGAAAAGAATTGCACTAAATATCCTGCTCTCTGTAACTAATATTTATGTCCTGGTATTTCAGGCCTTTTTCTTCGTTCAATCAACAAGTAGCTCCCTGGCAACCCTGACGAATGATACTACCAATTGCGACTATGTAAAATTAATATACAATTTTGACCTTTCGGCAACACTGAATGAGCAGCTGTTAAGTGGATGAAAACAAATAAAAGAAAAATAACAATAACTACTTGTGGGGTAAGAAGAAGCAGCGGACGGACAATATGGACAAAGGTAAGTAAATTAAGGGAATTTTAATTTATTATTAAATTACTTTATTAGTTGTGTTTCAATAATAGGATTTTATTTACAGAATGCAACCAATGGCTTATTTTCCATAAATGGGTACGTAAATTGTGTCTTTTAATGCGTTTTTAACATAAAATAATAATTCACTTACATTTTGCAGATCACCGTGTCGGCGACACAGCGATGATGGCGACTCATTAGAAATCAGTAAGTAAAATAAATTAATCATATTTTCATTTTAACCGTGACAGGGTTAGATGTCTTATTATAAACTTCCTTTTTCAGGTTTAAAGTTTGCGGCACTGTGGGCCAAAAAGAAGAAAATAAATGGAGTATTTTCAAAGCGCAAGCACAAACTTAAAGGTAAGTGCAGTTGCAAAAGAAAACGTACGTAAAATGAGCCTTACTACAATTGTGAATTTTTTTTTCCGATTTCAAGTTTCATCCCAATTCCTGCTGTCTTCCGGATGAATTAATAGAAGGAGATAAAAAAAAGGTAAGTACATCTGACTTCAAACGAAATTTAGTGACCTGTATATTATTCGTGCAGTGAGATTTAAACGGTGGTTAGGCCTACGTATCGTAATGTAGCGCAAAAAAAAATTTGAAATTAAATTTGTGTGTTAGGGGAGTGCTAAGTTTAAAAGTCAATTTAAATAACACAATTGCATGCAAATTCTACAGATAAAATAAAATAACAAAACTGATACAGTGATAAGCAAAAGTTGTATATTAGCCAAATACAATTTAAAAGAATTATCGTGAACACCAAAAGTAATGTAACCGTTTGGTTTCAAACGAATAATTTAGTAAAAATTTTCAATTTTCAACAGTTTAGAAATGATGTTTTTTTTTTCGAAAATAATACTTTTAAAATATTATGTGTAGAAAATTCAAAATGATAACCTAATATTTATTTTCATTTCAGCTTGTACCAAGGCTGGTTATCCATTGGGGAAAAATAATCGAGCTATTCTACAGGTAACTGCTATTTCATAATAACATTACAATTTAAATGGGTAAATGACAAGGACCAAAACCACCAAAGTTTATGCTTCATGACTTCGGCGAGAAATGCCCCTTGACATTTCCTACAAAAATATAAATTTAAAAATTTAATTAAAAAGAAAAATAAAAGCGAAAATAAATTTATAAGAAAATTCATTTTGTAATAATTCCTATTCTTGCTACGAAACTGGAACTTTTAAGAAACCAGAAGTAAAATTTATAAAACTCCATAATTTAATAATTGCTATTTTCTTATTTCAGGTTAACCATTTACTTCTACCACCTTTTGAAGCTTCATCAGTAGCCGTTACAATGGTAAGTCTTGTAAAAAAAAAAATTAAACACTAATCCTACTTATGTCTAGTTACTATTACTAATATTGTTACTTATAGTAACAAAATATTATTCAATTAATAAATAAAAACTACTTAGCTATTTAACCGGTTCGTTTTAGACCGTTAAATAGGGCATATTTCGCTATTGACAGCTGAAGTAACTTTCTCACACGTCAGTAAGTTCACTGTCTCATGAATCCCATGATCTCGGTAAAACAATCGGTAGCTTCTGGTTGAATATAAATGACTTTTAAACGTTTCAGCTCGCTGTAAGAACGGACTCAGATTGACGACATCGCTCTAGGTGACTAACAATTCTTAGCTTCTAGATGGCAAAGTTCCCTTAGGGCAATAATAGAATTGCACTATTGGAGCGGTGTCAGTTACAAATGTAATTAGCTTAGAAACGTAAGCTTAAGTTGAAACCAAAACCTCATTTTATTTTACTGTGACCAGCTAGATTCATGTGACCGATACTTAATTCTGGCTACTGAGAAAGTTTCTGATACGAATAAGGAAATTCGTGCAATTAAAGCGAATAAATAAAAGAATTAGGAAAATGAAACGGAAAGATTTTACTAAAAATATATCTAGTTCTAACAAATTTCACTATCTGAAAATATCTAAGAATTTAGTGCCTTAGATTATGTGTGGACGTAATTGAAAGGACTACGCATACCAAAGATGTTAAGGCTTTTGCCTTAAATCTTTGGCATCAAATACCCCTTACCATTATCGTTGAAAAACTATGTATGAAATACACAAGTTCGGGTTTAAACGTTTATGTCACGTCTTACGTTGAAATCGTTGAGACTAAGACCACCAATGATTCTAAGGCTATTGCTTTAAATCCTTGGCGTGAAATACCCCCAACGATTTCCCTTTGAGATTTTCTACCTCATACAGGCTATTGCCTACGGGACGTACAATACGGCATTTTAAAAATTTTCGAGCCAATTTCGCGTTAAAATTATTCTTAAAATCGCTTTGCTGAAAATTGCGACGGTACACTTCTTGACCGGGTATAAACTTCACTTGCCGGCAACGCGTGTTATAGGATTTTTCACCTCGTAGATATGCTTTATGTAAGTTTTCCCGAATTTTACTACGAATTAAGCTTAGCTTCTCGGAATTTGTAATAAGGTTCATTTCAGGATCTTCTAGTATTTTTAACTTTCTTGCCAATTTATATACACTCCCATGGCCAATCATGTTCACGCCAAAAAGTGCAAAATATGGTGTAACACCAATTGCTGTTTGCACAGAAGACCGCAGAGAAAACTCAATGTCAGATAAATATTTATCCCATTCCGTATGGTCTTCTTGCAAATACGAGCGTATGGCAGCAAGAATCGATTGATTCACGCGCTCAGACGCGTTGGCCTGTGGTGAGTGTATTGCGGTCTTTAAATGTTTAATACCAAAATTACCGATAAGATCCTGAAATTCCTTGCTAACGAATTGCTTGCCATTGTCGGAGACAATGGTTTCAGGTGTACCAAATTTATGAAACACTTCAGCAATTAAAAATCGTAGGACGTTTTTCGTGCTAGCTTTAGGCATCGCTTTAAGTAAAACATATTTAGTTAGGTGGTCAAGCACTATAAAAATGTACGCGTTTCCGTTTCTAGAACGCGGATATGGACCCAAAAAATCTACAAAAATACGTTGAAACGGTCGTTCACTTTCACATTCTGCACCCATCGGAGGCCTTAAGGTAGTATTGGCCGGTTTCGATTCTCTACAAACTTGACAATTTGCTACAAACGAACGAATCTGTGCATTCTGGTATGGCCAATAAAAATACTCCTTAATTCGGCGCAATGTTTTCCCCACTCCTCCATGCGACGATTGAGGTGGAGAATGACACTTTTCAATAATATCTGCTGTCAACTCTTGGGGAACCCATAGCTTCCAGGCAAAATCTTCACTAAGGGGTATGCCGTCATACGGTACAACACGTTTGTAAACCAGATTGTCTATCACCTTTAGATCGGGCAATTGCTCATTATTATTTTGAACTTTGGCAACTAAATCCAGGTAGCTATCTGCCTTGAAGGCTTCTGAGTCTATATTAATTAAGTTGTTCAAACTTGCAGAAATTTCCTCCATATCATATCTGGACAAAGTGTCAGGAACAATATTTTTCGACCCGGGCCTATGTTCAATGTCGAAAGCAAACGATTGCAAATGGAGGCTCCATCTTGCAAGCCGACCACTTAGGTCCTTATGAGACATTAACCATTTTAGACTACTGTGATCAGTAATCACGGTAAATGGCATCAGTTCGATATAAGGCCTAAATTTCTTAATTGCCAAAACGACTGCCAAACATTCTCTTTCGGTAACAGAGTAATTTTTCTGTGCCGACGTCAATTTATGGGAGAAAAACGCGATCGGGTGCTCTCCATCAGATTCGTCTTTTTGGAATAAGACGGCCCCGATTCCTATATCCGAGGCATCGCACTGCACATAAAAACGTCTGGCAAAATCCGGATGCGTGAGCACTGGCGCTGTCGTAAGTGCTGATTTCAATTTCTCAAATGCGTCTCTGGCGTCCTCCGGAAAATTAAACGTTTTGCCCTTTTTGAGGGTGTTGAAAATAGGTGTAGCGATTGTGGCATAATCGGGAATGAAACGCCTGTACCAGCCGGTAGCTCCCATGAAACTTCTGACCTGTTTTGCTGATTTCGGGTACGTGTATTTTAAAATTGTTTCGATCTTTTCGGGATCCGGTTTCAAATTACCTCCTCCTACTATATACCCTAGGTAACGAAGTTCCCTGAAGCAGAACTTAGACTTCGCGACGTTTATGGTCAACCCCGCGCGTTCCAAACACTCTGACACTTGTTTCAGCAACTCCAGGTGGACGTCAAAATCTGGCGAGACAATCAAAAGATCATCCAGATAGACAAAAACTCTATCACGCATCGCCGAAGGGATCACCTTATCCATTAAACGGCATAACCTTTGAGCTGCATTACACAACCCAAAAGGCATGACCGTGAAGTGGTAAAGTGGTCTTCCCGGCACCGTGAATGCAGTTTTTTCCCTACTGGATGTATCTAACGGTATCTGCCAGAAAGCATCTTTCAAATCGACGCTCGATATGAAATATGTGTCTCCCAGCCGGCTAAGAAGTCCTTCTATATGAGGCAACGGATAGGCATCCTTGATCGTGAGGTCATTTAGCTTACGAGCGTCTAGACACAGCCGATTCTTCTCGCCTTTACGGACGAGAGTAACCGGATGGCTCCATGGACTCTCGCTTTGCTCGATGACTCCAAGATCAAGCATTCTATCGAGCTCGGTGTACATTAATTTTTGCACAGCTGGTGAGACCGGATAATGCCTGTCCTTCACTGGAGTTGCGTCACGGGTGTCAATAGTGTGGGTCTCTAGGTGCGTCCGACCGAGACCTTTTTTCGTATAGCAGGGAAACTTCGCGACGACTGCTTCTAACCTGCTACATTGATCGGAAGTCAAAACGTGAGTTTTAACTTTATCCAACGCGCTATCGCTTTCCGGACACAAACTGACGTCGTTAGTTGTTAGACTGCTAACATTGGCGAACAAACCAAATTTTCGCATAAAGTCAACGCCTAAAAACAGTTGTCTACTTAACGTAGGCACTAAATAAAACGTGATTTCATCTGAAATTTTATTAAAATTGATTGTAGCTTTAACGCGACCGACGATTTCATGTGGGCTGCCATCTGCCGTTTTTATAAATGACGTAAAATGAAAAATTTGAAGTCCCGCTTTCTCCGCGAACTCCATGCAATTCCTACCTAAGCAGGTAACAGTAGCTCCACTGTCAACTAAACCATCAATTTCAAACCCATTTATCCCAATTTTTGCATAGAAACGAAAATCATCGCCCTCGTATAAACACGCAGACATAATTTCTTGCCTAATTCTCTTTCTTCTCTTATATCTCTCTCTAGCTTTCTTAATCCGACTCGAAACTTCCCCAAAAATTCTAATTCTAGCTGCCCTATACTCGCTAATACGTTGGTGTAGCGGTTTTATCTCGCGAACCCTAGGTTTTCCCATTACCAAATTCGGTCTCTCTTGATTTCGCAAAATATGAACACGTTTTTCGGGCTCGGCGAGACTAGAATTACAAATCGGGTTTACGTTTGAGTGGACCGAGTCTCCCCCGTTCGAGACTGGTTCGGTTGCAAGTTTCCCTGACACTTCGGACAATTCGGGGTGACAACGTTATCGCGCCCACACCTAAAACAGAATACGCGACGATTCGGCGACGGACAATCGACAAAACTGTGGCCTGACTGTTTGCAGTTCCAACAGGTGTAACGGCTAGTAGCTGGCGATATGGCTTCAACTTCCAGATTAGACGCAGGTATCTCCATCTCTTCAACATCGATTTCGTTTACGCGCTGTGCTGTAAAAGGCCGCTGTGAATACTGCTGTCGCTGACTTGCCAGTAAACTTTCTGCCCTTTTTGATTGTTGACAGAAATCATTTAAACCACCAATTCTCACGGAGAAAAGCAAATGTGATAGCGATGGCTTCAAATTCGACTTCATGATTTCTATTAAGTCCCTTTCGCTATATGGTGTTCTCTGCTGGTTTCTCAGGCGCATGACCGCATTATAAAAATCTTCAAATGACTCCTGAGGTAGTTGCCGACGATCCATTATTTTCTTTTGCAGCTGGAATTCATTTTCGTAACGTTTGTACTGGGTCAGGAAAACTCTTTCCAAATCTTCCCAGGTTTGCATGGGAGTTAATTTCCTGGTGTTCCAGTACCAATCCAGGGCTGGACCTTCCAGTAACAAATGAAAGCTGCGTCGGATGTCGTTGAATGAGCAATTGTAGTCTTGACGCAAAATATCAACACGAAAAATAAAGTCTTCGGCGCTCATAGACTTGTTTGTACCGTCAAACTTAATTCCCCACTTCGATAAATCGATTTTGTTATGTGTGGTGGGAAAATCATTTTGCGAATTAGGTGGTGGTGCATAATGCGATGACAACTGACGCTGTGGTGCAGAAAAGACAGGTGGTTGTTGAGCACTTGCTTGTGGTGGCCCATTAAAAGCATAACCGTTTATTGGCTGTTGTTCAAACGGTAATGGCTGCGATTGCTGAGGCGGCGTAAAATGATGTGGGGGTACGTGCGTTGATCTTGGTTGCCTATAACTCCAATCTAATGCATTTTGTTGCCTTTCAGATGGTTGTGGGTGAGCTGCAATCTCGTTGGCCATATTAACGTTAGGTCTAGGATTCACCTGCGTACTCAGAGCGGTAGTAATTGCCTGCTGCATCGTCCTTTGCAAATGCTGCATCTGCTGAGAAAACTCTCTACGCAGAATTCCGACGCTATCTTCTACTGAAGAGGCGTGACGAATCGGTGGTGCCTGCTCTGTTGGTACGTTAGCTCTAAACTCTTGTCGAACATTTCGAGCGGTGAGGCTGCTATACTCCGGTGAGACAATAGTACTATTCGATAAATGTGACACGTTTGATAAATTATGCCGATCATGAGCCATCGACATAAACTGTTGAACAGCCGGTGTTACTGATGACGCAGTCGTTGTAATTGCCGGTAATTGAGAAATCGATGTTATGGGCACAGAAGTCGAAACGACCGTTTCTACACTAGTACGTGGTATGTTCTCCATACTAAAAATTGAATTTACGTCGTAACCTTCTGACATAAGCTGATTTCTGGCGGACCTGGTTAATACCATTCCTATCTAATGCTACAGTTTTCAACCAAAAACAATGATATATATAACAAAATAAAGAAAATTGCTATATATATGCTGGAAAATTAAAAAAAATATAAAGATGTAGCTATTCAAAGCTAATTACTAAAAATTCAATAACAAAACAATCCAAATAAAACAAATTTGCCTTGTTTCACTATAGATACATGAAATTTATTTCACAAAAAAAATGATATCATGAAATAAAAAATAAAAAAAAATGAAATGCAAAAGTAAATAAAATGACAAAATAAATTCAATTCAATCTGAATTGAAATAAATCAGAAATTATTTCTGATAAAAAAAATTAATATAAAAACAAAATGGTATCAACAAAAAAAATAAAAATACAAATGCTAACGCCAAGCAAACTCGATTGAAAATCAAAAATGGTAAAATCATAAAGGATCATAATGGGATTTTCAGATGACAAAGCTTGACGAAGAAGAAACCTGTGAGCACACATGAGTATATGCTAACAGGTTAAAAGCTGTGTAGAAAATGACCTTAATACTTATACTTTTTCTTGATTCATAGATTTCGCCAGTATATGATGTGGGGTGATTTTTAACAAAAGAAAATGTTCTAAACCACGAACGAATTTTGGCTGAGACGCAACTAAACCTCAGGTATAAGAACCAATGAGAGTTTAGGACAAGCCAAAAACCAAAAGCCGCTTGAAGTAAAACTATGGAAGTTAAAAACGAATTAAATTTAGGAAAATGATGGGCAAATACTGGAAAAATGTGAAAAACGCAGCAATAAAGCTATAGGCCAAAAATAAGCCATTTAGCCAGACTTCATTTCCACATTCCACCGTAAATGCAACGATTTCAACGACATATACATCTCACCCTCAATTGTCGCAACGCGAAAGTGACTTATCGAATCAATTTTCGGGACTTACAAAGGAGGTAAGATGCATATGTCGTGAAACGAGCTATTGTGAATGAAATTTTACTAAAATTTTGTTTTTCTTTTTAGGTAAGCAGACCACAAACTAATGTCGCAACGCGTCGAGGACTCTTGAACAAACCCAACGGGACTTACATTAGCTGTGAGCTACTTAACCACAAAAACAAAGTGATGAAATAGAAACGTTAACACAATCCATATTCGGGCCCCACGTTGGGCGCCATTTTTGTAGTTGCTTTATAGTAGTATAGTACTAATTGTACTAGTTCGAGCACGTCATATCAGTGTGAACGTTGGTGAGCAAGCAAGTGTTGCCAGAGTCCCAAATGGCCAGTTCGTCGGCGGCGCTGGTATGCCCGCTTTTGCTCCGGCTAGAGCTCGTCGGACGGGGTGGTTCTTGCCAACTCACTGGTCTGGCACTCACCAACTAACAACAACAAAAAAAAATCATACCAGCTATTATGATCAAAATTCAATAAACAAAAAAAAAAACAAATGCGGGGACCCAAATATGGATTTTTAACAAAAGATTATTACAACCAAAGACCGCGATTATCACCTCCACATCACATACTTACTGCGGCCTCGTTTCCTACACACCTTTTAGGGAGTTGGCTGTTGGACTGCCAACTCATAAGCCCACCCACTGGAATCCTGATGGATCCCACCATGATCGCCGATGAAACGGTTTGGCGATCCCTGGCTCCGCTTCGTCAAGGCTTTGCCATCATCCCATTATCCTTACCTGTCTTTTAGTTAACCATTATGAAAAAGCTAAAAAAATTTCATTTAAAATTCATTACAAATAACTTTTTTATTATTTAGATATTAAAAACAACCAAAAACAATTTTGATAAAAGGAAACGAGTAGAAAAAAATTCTATTACAGAAATTCCCTTTTCAATATGGTTAAGTTTCAAATTTCTTATATTTTAAAACAAAATAACAAAAAAAAAATTTTTTGTTTATATTTATAATTTTCTTTTCTTCTCTTTTCAGGAATCCTTCACAAGTTGGCTGCCAGGTGTACGTCGTCCAAGGTAAGTATTCAATATTAAACAACCATATAATTATATAATTCCTTTTTTTTTTCGTTTTTTTTTTCAGAAATTTGTTTTGTTTTCAGGGAAAACCACGGGGACCTTGGGGCAAACACCCTCTCGACGGCTGGACCAAAAAAAAAACGTGAGCTCACTTTTCTTCGCTGGCCTACGCGCACCCTCTACTCCAAATCTCGAGGGAGTTGAAAATAACAACACGTAAGTTTTCCCTAACTTAATTTCTAGGTAAAAAAAACTATATAAAGGTAATTATCTTTTTTACTTTTCGTCCGAGTGCGTTTATGGTCAGAGTCGGAATACCTGTGCGGTCAGTGGCAGGTTTGGAACCCCTGGTGGCGGCTTGGCAGTAATGCGGAACCCCAAAAACTTTGGTTGGAGACGGCTGGCGATGATGAGGGGCCAAGCTTGGAGACGGCTGATGACGAAATGATGATGATGAGCCAAATTTGGGGACGGCTGGAACCTTGATGTTGGTGGTGGCGGTCAAAACTCTTGGTTTTCTCCTTTTTTTTATGTAAATGCTTAGTTTTTCATTTCATTTAGTTGTTAGTTTATCGTTTTACTCAGTTTCTAACTTTTATTTAAATTTTTAGTGCATTACTTCACTTAGCTTTTAGTGTATCACTGTATTTATTCTTTAGCTTCTAACTTTTATCTAAATTTTTAGTTTATTTTATTTCAAATTTTTAGTTTATTTTATCTTAAATTTTAAGTTTATTTTATCTCATTCAAAATTTTAGTTTATTTTATCTTAAATTTTAAGTTTATTTTATCTCATTCAAAATTTTAGTTTATTCTATTATTTTAATTTTTAGGTAGCAAACTTTATTTATGTTTTTTTTCTTGTAAATTTTATTTAACAATCTTAGTTTGTAATTTTAGTTAAATTTCCTAGTTTGTAGTTTCATCTTAGCTTGTAATTTGAGTTAAGTTTTAATGTTGTCGTTTTATTTAAATTTTTAGGTTAGCACTTTTACTTACTTTTAGGTCTCAGTTTATTTAGTTTGTAAGTTTTAACTTTAAGTATATCATTTTATTTAGTTTTTAACTTCTAGTTTATCATTTTATTTAGCTTTTAGTCTTTAATTTTATTTAACTTTTAGTTTATAATATTATTTAACTGGTAACTTTATATCCCCAAAATCTTTTTCTTTGCTTGCGGTTTTAATAATTTTCTTTAGTTTTAATTTAATCTTTATGATTTAGATTTTATTTCATTACGTTTTTTTCTCTTTTTTGTTCTTTAATTCCTTTAATTTTATAATTTTCAAATTGACAATAAAATTATTTCATCAAACCACCAACTTCTTCGTATGCCGTCCAAACCAAGAATAATCTTCTAGAAAAAATATGGCTCCCTCTTTTTAGGTATATGTCTTCGCCATCTTTTTTTTTTTCTCATCCATTCTCCAAACCTCCATTAGTCTTGTTCCACATTCTTTCGCCCAAAAACAAAACATATGTAAGTGTTGTTTTTCTCCACTACATATGCTTGGTTTTCGGGTTGCCACTTTGTACGGTACTGCCTTACCACCAGGTGCACACGACAAAATGAATAATAAAATCAGGAAAAATTGCCTCAAACTTTGATGTTATTGCTTTTAGTAGGAAATTTTGGGGCCATTTTTTTATTTTCACTTTGGGGCTATATTTAGTTGGGGCAATTCTAAAATTATTTTGGGACCTTTTTCAAGTTAGAATTTGGGGACATTTTTATTTTTTTTAAACAAAATACTTTTTTTGGGCTTTTTTCTACAATTGGAGCAATTTTTCATATAATGTTTTGGGTCATTTTTCATGAAGCCAAATCTGAGAGCTTGCTAAAGAAAAAATTTACGACTTGAAAAAATTTTAAGCTGTGACTGTTTTTGATTTAGTGTGCGAAATGTTTGTATATTCAGGTTTTTTAAACTTAAATTACAGCAATCGTAAGTCCGTACAGTTTGAAAATAGCAAGAGTATATTAAATCGTTATATATTTATCATAATTAAATTATTTCATATCGCTTGCTCGTTATTACAAAGTTGTATGTGCAAAAACATAGATGATGAGAAAATAAAGTTTTAAGTTTTAAATTTTTTTTTCTTCGATTTCTAAATAAAATTTGGCAACAAAATTAAGTTAAACTGTTAGTTATTAGTAAGTAAACTATAAAAAATATAAAATTAAGTCAAATTTATTTTAAGTTTAATAAAATTCAGTCACATGTTTTTTAGCATACACCTTTGATACTTCTATAGAAAATAGTTTTTAAGTGTTATGGAACTTTTATATTCCAAGCAAATAAAAATTAAAGCTTTTATTTTCTGAAATTAAAAACTTAAAAATTACATTATTAATAATCAAAAATATTAAAATTTATAGATTTAACTTATCTGCATTTCAAAATACACATAAAATTCTTGCTTAAATTTAGCAATTGTTTAAAAGTAAACAAATATTTAAAACAAATAGTTAAAATAAAACAATTGTACTGTTGCAAATAAAATTGTTGCAAATATAAAAACTATCAGACCCATTTTTTCAAGGATAATTAGGTTTAAAATTAGAAATTTAGCCTACGAAGGCTCATTCTGAATAAAAAGTTTTGTATTGAATTAAGAATTATTAATCGTAATATAACGACAACGTTCGGATAGATTTAAAATCAAAATTCTTAAATTTAGGTTTTAAATTGTTTTTAAGTTATATTACAAAGTTTACTTTGGCATCTGGCCAGTCGGATGAGCTGGATATTGCACTTTTTTGTGTCGAATAAAGCAAACACATTACAACTCCACTCAAACTTTCTATAGTTCATACAATTTTAATACTAAATTCATGTGCGATCTGTGAAATACAATTATGAAATACTGCTGTTTGCGGAGGCTGAGGCACTCCACAACCTGCGGATCAACACTAAAAATTGTGCATGTAAGTACATATAAAACTAATGCCAATTATTTTCTGTTTTTAATAAATAAATAAAAACAAAAATATTTTATATGAATTTTTTGCAATTGTTGTAATTTAAGCTTAACAAATAACTATGATTAGGCCCACCATAAAATAGTCCTTCGGTCTTTAATTCAGTTTTATTTACTTCCATCTTTGTTATTACTTTATGCATGTACATATGTACAGATATGTATGTACATATACTTATGTACATTGTACTTCCATTTAAACATACATACATACATTTTTCTTAATTCCAAACAGCGTTTTGTTATTCGAATTTAGATAAGTTTGCATTTATGTATGTACATACATATGTATATGTATTAATAATTAGTTTGCACTCTTTTATGTCGGTTTTCAATGTTTTTACTTAAAATTTATCGTAATTATATAAACAAAAAAGAAAACTATTAAAATATGAAAGTTATAAAACACACTTTGATGAAAAACCATAATAAAAAATCAAAAGCAACAGAAAAAAAAATTACGTACGAATACTTTGTATATGTATGCAAATGAATATTTGTGGCATAGACATCCTGCGAGCGACATTATGTAAAGGCAGCACCAGCAGCAAAAAAAGGATAACACTTCTTCACTATTTTTCTAATTGTAGTATCATTTAACATTATTTTCTTTTAACTTTTTTACATGACGGTTATATGTATATACAGTGAACTCGCGGAAACGTGAACTAATTTTTTCCAAGGGTGTTCATGTTTTCGATTTTGTTCACGTTTCTGATTGGATATGTTTTAATTATTTTCTAACGAATTTAATTTTTTTTTATCAATTTATTGTTACTAGTTCAAAAACATCTAAATCTAGTCAAAACTTAACAACGCTTTAACCTGAAAAGTCCAATTTAAAAATTTTAAAACCTAAGTTTTTTGGGTAATACATACAGCTGTGTTCAATATAATAGGAGTGTGGCTACCCAATTTGCAATGCTCAAAAATTGCTAGTATATCAGCTTCCAAAGCGGGCAATTTTTTAACGGTGTTTGCAATGGAATGTGCTGAGTAATATTTGAGTGATAATGTACTGAAAAATTGTACTGTTATTGTTATTTGTTATTTTCTTTTATGGTCGAACAATTTCAACTGTTCAAAAAAATAGAGAGTATGGTTAAATTTTTTTAAATAAAATTTGTTCTGAAGTAAGATATTTAAAAGTAAGTTTGAAAAAGTTTCGTTATAACTTTTCTTATAGTTTTAAAATATAATTTGTTGATTAGTGGGACGAGAAAAACACTGTTCTGAATAGAAGCGAGCCCTCATAAAAAATTTAAGAGAAAAAGGAAAAACTTACAAAGAAATTAAAGAAACCCTCAGATGTTCAGACCAAATGATAGCCAATGCCGTTAACTACTAAAAAAAATTATAAAACTCGTGCCCGAAAACAAAAAACATCTAGTGTAGATGGCCGCCTTAAAGCTAGATTCAGTAAGAGTGAGCTTTCGACGTCATCAAAAAAATAAAACAGGAGCTTAACCTTCCTGTTAGTGCTGTAACCATCCCAAGACGACTATTATAAAACCAATTGTTTTCAAGAAGTCCACGAAAGGTTCCTTTGTTAACAAAGAAGCAGGCTACTGCACTGTTAAAGTTCGCCCAAGAGCACGTCGATTGGCCAAAGGAAAAATGGAGAAATATTTTATGGACAGACGAAGTTAAAATTGTTTAATTTGGTGGAACTGGCTCCAGACAGTATGTTCGATGTCCTTCTAACACTAAATATAAAGGAAAATATACCAAAAAAACTGTCAAACATGGTAGTGCAAAATTTATGATATGGGGATGCTTCTCTTACAATGGAATTGGTGCAATTCATCAAATAAAAGGAATAATGGGCAAAGATGTCTACGTAAAAATATTGGACGAAGTGATGCTGCCATACTCAGAGTAGAATATGACATTAAAATGGGTCTTCCAACAAGACAACGACCTAAAACACACCAGTAAATTGGCAAAAGAGTGGTTTCGTAACAATATGGTTGAGGTTATATCTTGGCCTGCTCAGTCTCCTGACCTTAATCCTATTGGTCATTAATGGGAAGTCGTTAGAAAATATGTGGCAGAAAAAATGCCATCAAATGCAAACGAACTATGAAGTACAGTTCGAGATGCGTGGCGGCAAATTCAATTAAAAAGTTGCCAGGACCTTATTGACTCCATGACCCAAAGATGCTTCGCAGTTATTAAAAGCAAACGATACTCAACAAAATATTAATAGTTTTCCATGTTTTTCTAAATAATTCTTTACTATAACTACTTTTAAGTTACGAATTTTGAACCAATAGTAAATACTCCTATTATTTTGAACAACTAATTTTACGTAATTTTTCTTTATTTGGATTTTTTTTATATTTTTTTTGCCATATATGAACATTTGATTTTCCCAAACATTAAATTACCAATCATTTAATAATATTATAGAAAAAAAACGAAAATAAAATAAGGATTTTTAAAAACACCGAGATTTAGTTTTTCACAAAATAGCACTCCTATTTTTTTGAACACAACTGTAATTGTCTTATTAATCTGACCAAAAAAATCAACCTTTTGCAAATAAAACTATGTATATCGCTTATAGATCCTTTTATTGCATAATTCGGGGACTCCTAAAACTAATAAAATTAATGTAAGCAAAAAAAAACCTCAGAAAAAACTGTTCACGTTTTAAAGCTTTCACTGTTTGTTCACGTTTTAGAGTAGTTAATGTTAAATAAAAAGTGTTCACGTTTTTGGATGTTCACGATTCTGGATATTCACGTTTCCGCGAGTTCACTGTACATATACATATATGCACATACATATGTATGTATGTATATGTCTACTATGTTCATGCATACATTTTCTTTTAACTTTAATTTTTTTGGGTTTTTATATGAGATTGGCAGAACTTTGCAATATTTGTATTTTGTATTTTTTTAATTTTTCACATTTTTTCACATAATGTTTAACTGTATATTATAAAGTTTTTATTTTTTTTTCCTTTGTATGCCCTGTGTCGTATTGGTCGTGTAACTTAATTTGTTGTGTATTGTGTTGCACGCGCGTTCAAATTTTAATAAGCTCGTTGACGACGAAAGCACCGAGGATACTCGCTGTTATGCTGGTAAAAAAATAGTCCTTTAATACGAGAGAAAGGGGGTTAAAAATTGCAAATGACTAAAAATGAGAGTTTAACGGTAACAACATACATGCATACATACATATGTATGTATGTGTATGCATGTGGATAGAATGTCACAGCTGATATTTTTTTGTCTCTTTACTGTCAAACTACATGTAAGAAATGTACTGTTAAAAACCCTAAATGTTATAGGGTAATGAATACTTGTGGTTTTACTAAAAATATCTTACCTTTTTAATATCATGACATATATGTACCTATCCACTTGGCAATAAACAGGATTTTCCAGATTTAAAAACGAAAAGAACTTAAAAGTAATATGTATTGTTTAGAATTTGCAAATTTTAAAGCTATGGGTCATGGACATTTTAAAAGAAATTTTCATACAAAATCAGTATTTTAATTTTAAAGTCTAATGTAAATTGTTTATAATTATGGTCCAATGTTTTTGCATTTTTATACCCTTCACATAGTGACATGGGTATATACATATGTATATGTATGTATATATAAATATCAGTTTCTCATTTCGTTTGTAATTGTTATAATATCCATTTGCGAACTTATAAAGTGTTTACATACTTATGTATGATAGGGGAGTCGATTAAGCCGTGCCCGTCTTTCGGTCTGTTGAAATGAAGTCTCCGGAGCAAACAAAAGCCGGCCAGTAAGCGTTGTGGTGTTAAACTATCTGAAATAATCCTAGGCAAAACGCAAGATCGGTTCAGTACCGACAGAGATATAAGCAAAATCCTGAAATAACCCACTTTTTAGGACGAAATCAATGCATATATCTCTATATATTTTAGAAAATATATATCCATTTTTGTCCCCAACTTAGCACAAATACTTTAAATGACGCGACCTTATGAGAGGAAGTTGCATCTCACCTAAAATTGGACAAATTTTTTTTTAAATTTTCATGCAATAAACCCGAGAAACCATGACATCTATCTACCGAATAGGAGCAGAAGCATCAAAAATTAAAAATTTTAATGAAATTTTCGAGTAAAAATTTTTTGCACAAAGTAATTGTACAATTACTATATCTTGGAAAAACAATTAAGTTAGATAGGAGTAGGGCAGATGAAATCAGTACGAATTATCACCTTATAAAGACATTAAAATTTTTGTTTGATTTTTATTTAATATTTATTTACCTATTCCCTGGTAAACCATACATTTATTTAAGCTTTAAATTACATAATACATATTAATATTAAACACCTGTACATAAGGGTTGCAGATATTTGACAAAATTTTGTTTAATATGTGCCACCTAATTGATATCTATTTACATGCATGTATGTATGTATGTTAATTTCCACCAAGAACTATGTTACAACCCAACAACCCGGGACCAGACCAATTGTGTGGTATAAGTATTAAATCCAAAATGCCATTATCGCGCACGACTTTTAGGGGAATGCGTCGCCCACGCATATGACTTACAATATTAGCAATAGTTTCAAGTTTATTACTAAAGTTTTTGCAATTGGCTGAACCAAATACGCATATTTTATCATTTTGGCGAAGTCCCTGTAATAGTAAATATAACAATAATAAAAAATTTGTAATTATATAATAATGACCAGAGTTTGAGTACAACAATTATGTTTAAATTATATTTAAATACAAATTTTCTATGGGAATTCGGTATTTAAATAGAGCTTAAAAATAATTGTGCTACTTGAACACTGGCTATAACTGTTATTGCACTAACAGCTTCTTCGGCCGGAGATCCTACAGCTACGTTTTTTACTATTAATATAGGTTTAATTTCCTCTGTCTGTGACATTTCTTCCAAACTATCTGAAGAGCTGTCCTCCAAACACATTCCTGCGGCTTTATGTGTCAACTTTTGGGAAGTTTGAGCATGTTTTGCCTCAGCATGTAATTCATAAATTAATTGCTCGATTTCTTTCATTAAAGCCTTATGATCATTTTGCAAACAAATAATTTGTTGCCTAGCCTGGCGGACTTGATAAACATCTATATCGCTTCGTGGAAATCCTTCAGCATCAATTAAAGGGCCAGACATACCAACATTATCATTCTGTAGCGGAACAAAATGTTTTTGCAAAATTTTTTTAGTTTGTACAACTAAATGACTTACTTGATTCAAAACAGCACCAAATGAATTTATTTTAGATTCCAACATATCTTTGGTTGACATGAGTTTAAATAACTTAGTTTCCAAAGGACTAGAATTTGGAACAACCATTTTAATGTTTTTATAATTTACGTTGGATTTTCTATGTTTATAATTTTTGACAGCTTGTTTATTTACAAAATGATTAAGCCCATGGTACAATTACCATGATTCAGCCCAAAATAATAGTGATGCCAACTCATTTAACCTAATTGGAACGAAAAAAAAATTAGGTTAATTTACCATTTGACTGCTGTTTACCACGCTTAGCACTTAGCATACCAAAGGTAGACGACATTTACACACATTAAGTCCGATTTGTCTAGTCTTGATATCTTAGGAGGGACGGGAAAAGAAAATACAAGTGGGCTGGTTAATACTGTAGAAATCAAAGTAAATTATTAAGAAACGTATTATATTTAATAATAAGTGATAAATAAACAATAAAAAGGTTAGCAGTAAAATACATATAACTTTAATTTTTATCAATGGTTGTTACAACCTTTCGCAACAAATATATTAAATTTGTTTCTTAATAAAATCACGTTTACCCCACTCTGCACACAAGCTTGATCAATGTAGTTTGACAAGTAGCCACTATAAAAATCACAAGCAAAAAACGAACATCTGTGTTTTTGACTTTACCTTTTTTGTTGTATCATCGTTCAAGCAGAATATCAAAGGTCTTCGTTGGTCTTCGTCTCGACGTAGAAATTTTTACTGCTACTCAAAAGCAATAACGTCGACCGAATAGCGGCACAGCGATAACAATTGCTCTGAGTGGAGAACACGTGATAAAGCAATTTCTCGTTTTCTCCACATGTTTTTTATTAATTAAAATGTTTTAATTGAGCTTTTTCATAAGTTAAATCAATATTTTATGAATTTTTTCTATATTTATACTATTTGCTTCCTAGGATTTGAAAAGACAATAAACTAAAATGGCGAAAAGGCTGAAATGACAGCTAACTGCTTGGCAATAATTACATATGCGTTTGCTGAAGAAATAATTGCGCAATCTATTGCTACATATAATTTGGACGTGGAGACCAGGAGTATGGTTTCCATATGGCTGTTGGTTATGAATTTGCAGTTCTTACGCTACCACTATATATGAATCCACATTTGTCCTCGTGTAAATCAGGTTTTGCAATATTTAAGCTGCCAGATACATATATATTTAAAAGAAACAGTGTATTTAAATGTGCAACCCTTTGAATAAATAATTGGGAATCAAATTATATAATTAATTTTTAATTTTTAATATTTCTATTAACATACAATCAAGGCCGACAGGGTACACTAACACATGTAGTATCAAGGCAAATTAAAAAAAAAAACGCTCTCTGCATTTTCTTTTTGAATTTAGAAAGTGAATGTCAAAAAAAAATCTGACAATCACTTTCACAAAATTTCAAGACGAATACATAATCAGCTGGGTTCTTAACACTACCTGAATTAGTGTACCCTGGATGACCTGCCCCATAAAAGTGTTTTTACTAATTTCTGGCATCTTGTTTTTTTACAAAAATAACAGCTGACAAATGTCCGTCCCTTCTTTTCAATAAAAAACCAACTGTCAAGGAAAATAGTTGATTTCACTTTTTGTGTAGTGTGCTAACTAAAAAATATTTATAAATTCCACAAATATCCTTGAAAATTATTATATATTTCGTTTGTTTAACATAAATACTAATTGTTATAAAGACGCCATAGTTCTAGCAACTAATACAGTCGTTTTTTAGACTGTTGTTGCAACAAAAACTAAGTTAAATTTAAAGATCCAGTTGGTAGTAAATTCTAAAGAAGCACCCAAAAGACTTGTGCTTAAAGTACTTAAAATTAGGATCTAAGGGAAGTTTAATAGTTTCTTTTAAAGCAATAATGAGCCTGCACAGATGGCTGCATCGCAGAGAATATGGTTTACCCTCAAACCATGGAGATTTCGACAATATAATGCAACGTGTATACAGTTCAATTAACGATTTTAAATATTGGAATGATTTACCAAACCAGACATCTGATTATGGGGCAGTTTTCAATTTAGAATTTTCTCCAAAAGGGTTAATAGACATTAATAAAAAGTTGTGCATGATTGACTTATTTTTTATTTCAATTTCAGAAATGTTTTGGTGGCTGCTTGTGAGAAAAAGTCTATACTATTATTTGATGCTATTACTCAAAGAGAGATACATAAAATAAAGGATGCCCATACAGATAATGTAAACTGTATCAAGTAAGTCAAAAATAATTTATACATACACACAAATTGCGACTTTAATTTAAAAAAGGATTATCCTAACAAAAAAAAATAATAAAAATAAGGGAGGCCAAGGCTTGGATGGAAAACTAGACCATTACATTTTTGTGGCTGTAAACCTATCTGTGATTTTCTTGATTAACACTGTGTTCAATTAATTGATTTTAAGTGCTTAGAGAAAACATATGGCTTTAACATTAATAAATCAAAAGTACTTTATAGGTACTGTTTTTAACTTCAAAGCCAATAACGATAATAACGATTTAAACGTTTGCAGTTTTGATAATATATATTTTTGGTAAATTTTTTTTTAAATTTTTAAATCAATAAACATAGAAACATAATTTAAATATCGTTCAAAAGATCTCGAATATATTTTTGTCACACTTTCAATTTTGTATCTTAAAACTCAGATAAAAGGGTAAATATTTTATATGATACTTTTACTTTTATTCATTTTTGAGAATTTAAGTATAGAAAAATATGAATGAATGGGCTGGGGACGCCGACTAAAACCATATACATATTTGGAACTTTTTATTATTTTTATTTTTTTTTGGTATGAGTCCACAAAAAGTCAGTTTGAGGTCGAATGCCAATTAAGTGGTTAAAAATAACATTTTCCATTTTTTGATACTTGTGGTACTTTTTCACATTTGAGGTAGTTTTTTAAATTGGTTTAAAACTGATTAGAAATTTTTATAAAATTAAGGTAAATAAAAAATGATTTTTTTTAAATTTTGGTACATCATGATGATTAAAAATTACGTCAGAGCTACATCCGCATGTACTTTTTACATTCGTGTACTGCAGGCTTTACATTACCCCTTTTTTAGTGTAAGTATGTATGCATATTTCCCTAAAAGGGTATTTCGGTAGGTTATGTTAGGTTGAAAGGAGGAGGCCCTAAATGCCTTAAGTGCTGTAGGACATACGATAAGGTGATCGGTTTGTTGTGCGCTCCTAGCAAGGAAAAATAATTCCGAGGGAGAAGTAACAAAACATCAGACACAAAACATTGGACTCTGACCTGTGAAAAAGCCAGGCAGTGACACAGAAAATGTTCCATCGACATCCTTTCTACATGCCCTGCACTCAATATCCCCCGCAAATCCTATTCGATGAAGTTGTACACTTATGTTCGAGTGGTCGGTCAGCACACTAATTATCTTTCCTAGTTCGGATTTTCCAAGTTTCAGAATGCCCTTGGTTCTGGCCCCATTTGGGTCGCCCCAGAGGATTCTCGTAAATCTTCTAACTGTATCGTTAAATCGCACGCTGTGGCATTTTCAGCCCTCTTTCAACACTGCTCGTTGCAACAAGATGCTTCGGCTTTCTCTCTCTGTCCCCTATTCCTACTCGCCAGATCATTCGCCCGCTCATTTCCGACCACCTCGTAATGACTAGGTACGTCTATTATGCGAACCTGTCCATACCCTCGTCGGAGTAGTCCTAATTGTCCCGCTTATTCTGAGGCAACATGTACGTTGGACCTTTTGTAAGATCACGATGTCGCACTTTCTGTCTCTTGATGTCCACCATACCGCTAAAGCGCAGGTTAGTATTGGTTTTATTACGCCCCGTACACCCAGTGCGTCATCTTTAGGCTGAGTCTCCTTTTACATAGCGCCCAACATCGGTGGGCTTTCGCTACCCTTTCCTCCAAGTGGTGCTTTCAGTTCAATTTCCGATCCAGGATTTTCCTCAGGTACCTGACCCTCTCGGATATCATGAACATCCTACCCAAGAAACGAGGTTCGTCATAGTACGCGATCTTTTTTTTTCCTGGTAAAGAGACAAATCTCAGTCTTGTCCGGGTTCATACTAAGCCCTCTAGGCTAAGCCCAGTCAAACGCAATATTTATGGCATTCCCCGCCTTTTTTACAAAGCTGATTCGGATCCTTTCCTCCCAGGAGTATAACCACATCGTCCGCGTGGCAAGCTGGAGAAGGCAGCTCTTCTTGAAGGGTTTTAACTAGCACTTCCGTGATCCTCGTCACATTGTTATCAATGTCCTTCCTACAAAGGCACTCGTATGATGCTTGCCCCAGTCGGCTTCTGACTTCGCTCCCGAATTTCATTCAATCAGTCTTGTGCTTATTCCGAAACCTTATGTATCGGTGATCCGAGAAGGAGTGTTCCACTCTCCATTCTTGGATTTCCTTAGACAAGTTCCCTAAACATATCGTTATATCCAACACCTCTTCCATAAGTCTCTTAATAAAGGTAGCTTTTTTCCCTATGTTAACTTTCATTAGGTCGTCAGTATGCAAATATTCCAACAGGGATTCACCCCTAGGATTAGTGCTATTAGTACCCCATGCAAATTGGTGAGAATACTAGCAATAATCGTATTCGGTATCTAAATATCTTACCATAAAACTTCACTTAATAATTTTACTTGCTCTTAGTTTAATCAGAGACCGGGGTAGCACCTTCTCTACAAAGAGTTAAATCTTACTAAATACATCAGTGATAAAGTGCCTGATAAGTGTGGTATTTATTATAAATGGGGTAAATTTTAAATTTTTCTTGTTGTTTACCACGTTAACCATAAATACCCGACTTGCTTTACCACCAAAACTAAAATAACCTATCTGATTTGACATATATTTTTTTCCAGGTTGAAATATATATAGAAGGGAGTTATAAATAAACGTATTCTAGAAATTCAAGGACAATCTCAATTGTTTTTATTTTAATTCTAGATTTCTGGATGAGCGTATGTTTGCTACATGTTCCGATGATACGACTGTTGCTTTGTGGGATTTACGTTACTTAAAAATGAAAGTACGAAGTTTGCATGGACACTCGAATTGGGTTAAAAATATTGAATATTCCAACAAAGATAATTTATTGGTGACGTCCGGTTTCGATGGCAGTATTTTTACATGGGACATAAACTCTCATACTGAACAGGGCCTAATATATCAAAAGGTATTTCATACAAGTGGCTTAATGCGTTGTCGGATTTCTCCAGATTGTACGAAATTGGTGATTTGTTCGACTGGTGGTTATTTGATGATAATACATAATTTAGATTTGAACACTTTACATAAAGACTTAAATGGGTTTCGGGTTAGTTTTGTTTTTTCTTTATGCTAAACTAAATTCATAACTAAATTTTTTGAAAACTATAGCCTAGCATTTATCGTTTAATGCAAATGGGTCATCAGTATATACCACAGGCGGCTAAATTTGATCATGTTTTCTCCAAAAAACAAAAGAAAAATCGTGTTGAGTTGGTTACAGATTTTCCCGAAGAAAATGATGCTGAAGTAGTTTTAGCTTTACAAGTAAGTATTAAAAGCTCAAACACCTCGTCTGGCATTAACAATTTTTTTGTGTTGACCTTAATGTTTAGATCCATCCTCAAGGACATTCAATACTAAGTCGTAATATCAGCTATGATGAAAAAACTGAATGGTCATGTATACACGACATCAATGAAGAGCCTGGCGATATAACGGAAAGCATTAGGCAGGAGCACGTTAGTTCGAGGCGAAAACGTAAATTGCAATGTGACAGTGATGATGAGACCCGAAATGGCTTGGGTGAAGAAAGTGGTGATTCAGATGACGTTTTGTTTAGCATTAATCGCAGATTACGTACAGTACGTCCACGTTTATCTCTGTCACGTTTACCTCCACCACCACCGTCTTCCCAGCAATCTTCAAGTTCCACCTCAAATGCAAATATTTCAAACTCTGCTAGCAATCAAGAACAACGGCAGCAATCGCCTAATCAGCGTCCCGAGTCTTTTATACCTGATATTTGGGCGGCTGAGGTGACCGTTCATGAACGAGCCATCAGACAAAATCGAGCTCGAAACTCTAACGCTGTTACTGGGTACAATTACGTTTATGCCATAAGTAGCGGTGTATTACCAGCGGCAGCAGCACGTAATACCACTTCAGAAACGTCTAATACACGATCAGTAGAATCATCTTCAAGAAGGGGGCGTTCTTCATTTACTGAACTGGTCGCATCGGATGGCAGCAGCACTTCAAGCAGTGATTCTCCTCCCTATGTGCCCTTCGAACGTGTACGTCCCATAACAATACCTGTAAGACGCAATAGTTATAACCGCAAAATTTTCCAAAATCCCAAAAAGCTTATGTACTATATACAAGAACCCAATAAGGGCAAGGGATTTATAAAAGAACCAAGCTTTACGGCAGATGGTCGTATTGTTTGCTCACCTTACGACAACGGTGTTAGATTGTTAAGTTACTCTGAAACTTGCTCAGAGTATCCTAGGCATTTCAAAGAAATTAATAGCATTAAACAAAGCCCACGTACATTGCACGTGGTTAAAGAACTAAAGGCTCATGACGATATTGTTTTAAGCACAAAATTTAGCCCAAGCGAGCCTTTACTGGTCAGTGGTTGTAAGAGTGGCAAAATAGTTTGGTATCATCCCATCTTGTAGATGAGTAATTTAAAGGCTCTTTTTTGTTTTATTATGCATAAAACAAAATTTCTTATTATACATAAATGCAAACATATTAATTTAACAAAAAAGAAATGAATGAATATCGTTAGCCTAATATAGAAAGGGCGTAAGTAACTCTATTTTTTTAAAAAGGCGTTTTTGTTTATTCTGGGAAATAAATGTTAAGTTCATCATAAACTTTTAGTTTTTTTTTTATTTTGGTTATAAAATTAGATGCCTCCTTTTATTAAAAATTGCATTTAAACTTTTTTACATGCAAAATTTTGAAGTGTTTTTCTTTCCCTGTTAAGTTACAAAAAAAATGGAGTTACCCCCTTTTTATATTAAGCCAATAATATTATTAATTCATAATAATTATTGTGGGCTTATAAATAACCAAATTGACAATTTTTTTTTTGAATAGTTGTCAAATAAACCCTCAATAAACCTACAATATTTATTATAAATATGGGTCTAAAATTAATTTTTAAATTATCAAGGTACATTGAAAACAAGTTATAAATATTCGAATTTCGATTCGAATCGAAATGTTCTCCGTCGGCCTTTTTCACTGTGGAATAGTTTGGCCACAAATTACTTTTTCTTAGTATATTTCGGATTTTCCGTCTGTTTGCACTAAAATCTTGAGCTTCTTAATATTAGAATTGGAAAAATAATTTTTTTATTTTGGTATATGCGTATTTGCATGCAGAATCGTAATCGAAATGCAGAATAACCCCCATAATCTGATTAAGTTTATTCAAATTTGTATCTTTTAATTAAAACACAACAAATTCCTCTAAAATTTTTCGTTCAAAGTTCTTTTTGCCACAAAAACTTTCTGAAAAAAATTTCCTTGATTTACTTAGTATATATTAAGTTACCGCTGGACTTTACTGGAAAATTAAATGAATGAACTTATAATAACCTGTTTTTTCTAATGTGTTTAACTTTTTTATAAAAATTATACTTAAAAATTTAACTGATTTTATTTGTTTTGTTTTTTTAAGAGAAAACATTTTTAAGCATTGAAAATTTATTTTTAAAAAATTTAAAAAATAAAAAAAAAACATGCATACAGAAAAAAATATACATATAAGAAAATCAATAAAAATTATACAAATAAACAATAAATATGAACAAAAAAAATGTGTTTCTCTGGCAGTTATTCTGGTATTACTATTATTTATTTACCTACTTTACCCCATTAACACTTTCTTGTCGACCAATAGATTTCTTGGTGCTACTAAGGGACGTTAATATATTTCTTATTGTGTTTTAAATTGAACTTTGATGGCTGGGGAGCCGAAATTTATGTCTTTTTGCATCAATTGGTATTTTGTTATTCAGGTATGTTAATAGGTATATTAAGTAATATAAGTTATTTGGCCTTGATGGCTTGTATATTACGATTGAATTGATAAATAAATAAATATTTGTGTTAAAGCGGGCAGTTTTTGCCCCACCCACGAATTGAAATTTTACTGAAGAAGTGGGCTTTTACCAGCTGAGAAGTTGCTCTATTTAGTAATAGCTATCCACTTTGCTTTCGTACGAACTGCACCATTTCATTTTCAAATGTATAATGTAACGATATGTATACGCTTTGCCACTTCTGCTATCAAATCGATATACCATTAAAACTGCAGCATATTATACAGCCGGTCTCTTACTCTTACATGTACATATCTTAATCTTACACCTCAGCTCAAACAATATCTCTAAATCTGCGTTAAATAATGTATATATAACAAGACGATCTCCAATCATTTCAAAAAAATCCATGCAACATATGAACGAATTCGTTCGTACACTGTACGAAATCTTTCGTTATTTCGTACCAAGAAATTTTTGCGTAGAATATAAGGAAGGAAATGCAAAGGGCGAATTTTTTTTAATTCGCCTTGTTGAATGTGCCTTGAATCTGAATGTCATTTTCACAAAATTTCTAGGCGAATTCATAATCAGCTGGCTTCTTAACACTACCTGTACCCCGCAAAAAAAAAATCGATGCGATTTTTTACAGACCACATTAAAATCACTTTTAAAGATGCTATTGCATATTTTCTGGTTTTGTTGCATTTAATTAAATGCAGAAATAAAAACTGGCATTATAAATGAATCACTGGCATTATAAATGAATCGCCGATTTCATTGTTTTGTTTGTATTGAGCAACGATTTACACTTGGTTGAAGTGTTGTAATAAATTTTAGGTTTATATCATACAAAAAGCTAGATTTAAAAAGAACATTAAAATCGCATTTTAGATCAGAAAATTCCTTCCTTAGTAGGAGTGTTTTTTCCCCACATATTAAATGCAGAAAAAGTTCAAGTTTTACATCTACTTCAAAATAACACCTTAGTATGGAAATTTTGTAGCATCGAAAATGTTGATTATATGCGGTTTAAATTTTGCAAAAATAAATAGCATCCCTCCAATGACAACCCTATGTAAAATTCATTGGGTTTTCCTCAAAATTCGAAGTGATTCAAGTAAGCTAGTTCTGGGTTTTTTCTACTTATTTTTTCTCACTTTTTTTACTGGGTATAAGTGTACCCTGGGGGTTATTATGTATGTCGTACAAATTCAATTACGTAGTACAATTTGTTGAAAATTTATTTACGAACGTTCGAAAATTAATTTTTATTTTTGAATGAAAATTGAAATTTTAAAAAAACCTCTGCAAATTTTAAAAGTACCACAATGTTTTTTTTTTTTGCAAGATTTAATTCGGAAAGCAATTGGTATTTTTCTTGAATTATTCCAAAAAATTATCAATCTTTTAATCTTCTTAGATAATACAAATTACACTTCGAATCGAAACATATCGTTACCTAAAACGTAAAAGTAGATAACATCACTTAATCGCAATTCCCAGCTTTATATTAGAGAGAATTGGAATATCTTTGATGCCCTTTTTTTATATTAAAATCAAACTTAAAGCGAAGATAATTTCTTAATGTAATCTGCATTAAGTTTTTTTCCTTCTAGGAATAACACAAAAACCTAATAACCTAATAATTGCTTGTATAAGCGTTATTATTATTTAAAATTTTTCCACCCACATTCATAAGCAATTCAGTTTAAGTATTTTGACATATTTGTTTTACAAAACTTCGTTTAACTTATTAAAGCTATAAATAAGATAAATAAATAAATATTTCAACAAATAAAAGGTCATTAAAAACTTGTATCTTCTTTATTAATGTATATATTTGTGTCATTACGTTTTGGTTAATTTAAGTGCTTACAAAGCCCAGTTAAAAAGAAAAAAAAACTTACTCATAGAAGGGATGTTTTTGGGTATTAAAAGGTTTTATGAATTTACGCTCCAAACAAGAAAATGCCATACATTGAATTAATAATAAAATTTAAGATTGAAAAGCTTAATATTCATTTATAGAATAAAATATTATTAATATATTAAATTTAAAAAAAAACAAAAATGTCTACACAAAAATTTACAACAAAACAGTTGTTTGTTTTTAACTAAAAAAAATATGTAGTTTTATTTAGACGCACATACATATCTAAGTATAAAAAAATAATATATTTATTTAAGTTTGTATTTATATTATATACCATAAGTATGTACTCTTGGTCAGCAACGCAAAATGTAAGAATATTTAAATTTTAATGAAAAACACTAATAAACAAAAGAGAAAAAAAATAAGTATAAACTATTTAATAATTATTGTAAAAGTAAATTTCCAGAGTCTAATTTGTTTTTTTTTTTTTTTTGTTAAGGTAATAAAAAAAATTTTTGTTTGTTGATTTTTTTGTAGATTTTGTTTTGTTTTTTTAATAGTAGTTGGCGTAACCGCTCCATTGCCCATAACCACTATATCCAGTGTTGTACTGCCAATGATTGTAATAACTATCATAGGATTGCTGTTGCTGTGGATATGAACCACTACTATTTTGTTGGGCATAGTAGGCCGAGGAATTGCCAGAACCATAATTATAGCCGGCCGCCCCTGATGACGATACATTGTTATAAGCTGATTGGGTTGAGGTGGTTAGTGAGGAGACCTCTTTATGACCAGATTTGCGACTAGGACTGTTTTCACTGTGAATGGAATTATTGTTAATTTTTGTATTTTTGTAAAATTAAAAGTTATAGAGAATATTTAAAAAAAAAATGATATAATAATTTAAAAAAAAATATTTATCAAAAATTGTTAACAAAAAAATGTAGAATTTTCTTTTAAGACTGCATTTACACAATGAAATTTTTGTATTAAATTACTTCAATGAAGTTTCATGTTTCCAGACGAGAGGTGTAGAAAAGTGGACTCTTCATTACCCTTTATTTATACAAATAAAAATTTCTTTAAAGTAATTTTCTAAAAGTTTTATCGCGTAAAGCATAAGTCTGGCATATACTTATGTATTAACGTCTAGTACTATATTTGCACTATGAAATTTTTATGAAATTATTTCCATAAAATCTTTGTTTTCAACCTTTTTTTGTCTACAAACAAATATTTCATTACCTTTTTACCGATACACTATTTGTAATTGATAATCAATATAACCTACGTTTGTAATACAGGGTGTCCGCTGGCAAGTTATACTACTTGGTTTGTTTATAATTTTAAATAAATGAAAGAGAATGGATTTTATATTGATAAATGTTTTATTTAATGTCGGTAATTATGTATGAAATACAATATCAGATAAATGTCCGCCTCTGTTAGTCTCACAAGTTCAAGCCCTTTTGTGCACTTTTTTCATTACATTCTCACACATTTCACGCAGTGTTTTATTAATTTCATCACGAATATTTTGTTTAAGTTGCTCCAGCGTTTTCGGTTTGTTTGCATAAGCGTTGCTTTTCAGATATTCCCAGAAAAAGCAAAACCGAAACATTCAAATCAGGCGACCTTGAAGACCAATCAACATCTCCATTTCTTGAAATAACCTGTTGTGGAAAGAGGTCTCGCAGTAATTCCAAGGGAATTCTGGCTGTATGCGATGTGGCACCGTCTTGTTGATACCACATGTTAACCAAACCCAAAACATGCAAATGTGGCATTAACGAGTTTTAATCATATCACGATATTGCTCCCCATTGAGTTACCGTTACACCGTTTAAAGTTTCAAAAAAGTAAGGTCCAATGATTCCTCCTGACCAAATTCCACACCATACTGTCACTTTGGATGAAAAGAAGACTAATAAATAATTTAAAGGATTTCCTTGCCCAGAAACGACTTTTCTCTTTATTCACATATCCATTCAAATGAAAATGTGCCTCGTCACTAATTATGATTTTTTCATGAAAATCGTCACAGTAATCGATGATTGATTTTGATAAAATGTTTAAACAATTAAAGCACGGTGGTTTGTCGAATTTTTTTCTATAATAAATATGCCACGTCTCTACTTTACTTTTGCCAAATATGAACTATCAAGGCTAATGTTGTACACCTTGCCGGCGGGCACCCTGTTTATCATAATATATTTGACGAATAAGTAAAATAGCTGATACTTTTTGCAAACCAAAATGTTTGTGTTTCGAATTAGAAAAATACAAATGTCGCTTGTTTTAGATAAGACTTGCCAAAGCATTATACACGAAATATAAACGCACTATATTTTTTTTTTGTAACTGAACCTTCCCTTCTTGCTCCGACCCAACTAATTTTCTTCGAACATACCGAAAACTTTTTTTGGCTAAAATTATTTATATTCGCCCTTATTTGTGATTGGCGTAGTCGTTTTTAGTTTTTTGGTACCGTCTATATGAATAGCACCCTTGTCGCTTTTGTGACGACTTCGACAACACCCGACACGACTACGCCAAACACAATAAGGCCCATTGAATTCTAATTGCTTTTCCTTTTTTTAAATTTAAAGTTAACTTCTCTATTATAATAACGCTTCTAATTAAAATTAAGGCAAACATTAAAAAATTTATTGATGAAATAAACTTACCGTTTGTTCTTGGCTTCATTAGCTTTATTCAATGCTAATTGCAAAGCTCTTTGTGCATCTTGTAGTCCCTTTGCCGAAGCACCAAAATCTTCTAAAAATTCTACCTTACGCTGGGCAAATAAAACTTTTTGTTCAGGTTCTATGTTTTCACGGGCCATAAATTTATCCATAATTAAAACGACTTCATCCTCATCAACTGTGGAACGTTGCAAAACTAAATCGATCATTTGCAAGGCCACACGTGTATTAGCGCTGTCCTTGTCCAGCGCTTGACGCAGTACCTTTAGGGCGCCTTCAAGATCATGACAAATTTTATTTAAAAATCTAGCATACTTAATAGCTAAACTGCCGCCTATATTTTTATTTTTAGCTGTATTTATATAGTGTTCATATAAGCTTTTACATTTTTCCAAATCGCCACGCCTACGTTCAAGATTAATGCGTCGGTAAGCGACCTGCAATAGATTGGGTACTTTGTTTTCTAAATTAATTAAAATTTCGGCAGCCCGATCAAAATTATTTTGACATTCCTCAAAGGCGGCCCACATAAGATGTAGACTTGGCTTTTCTGGATGATGAATTTCGCAGGCTCGACGATATACATCGCTGGTTATGGCCGGCACGTCACTTTGATCGATAATGGTTTCTAAGTAACGTATCATTTTTAACCAAAATTCATCGTACAAAGCACATGCTATAAGGCATCTTTCAAACAGCACTAAAACTCGTTTGCGATCACCTTTTCCAATCTCGAAATCCAAATAATCTTTCCAATTCTTTAGTTGACACCTTTCTAATGGCTTAACATGGAAATAGGGTCTCTTTATACCCTCTTCAAAAGTCCAGCGTGCTGTAATGGCTGAAACTGTTGCTTTATGTATTTTACGTCGTAGTGATATGACCTTATCTTTAATAGCATGTATTTCATCTTCGGTTAGTGTGGTTAAATCACCTAAATCGTCTTGTGGTTTTGTTTGTTCAACGGGTGCATTCTCAACAACCACTTCATCAGTATTTGTTTCGGAATCAACTTTTTCAGTTACTTCTTCGTTTATAACTTTATCCGACTTTTCTTTCTCTTTATCTATTTCTTTATCTTTGTCCTTTTCTTTTTCTTTATCGTTTTCGCTTCGTTTCTCTTTATCTTTTGTTTCAGTCTCTTTATCTTTTGAACTTCCACGGCGTGATTTTGAACGTGATGAGGATGATGATTTTGATGATGACGATACCGCCTCTTTTAGCTCTGTACGTATCTTTTTGATTTCCTCAGGCAAAATTGTGCTGGTTATCGAGTGTTGATTTATTAAATCTTGGAAACTGTTTAAAATAATTTAATATTAAAGATGTTTCAAAAAACTTTTGGCTACATATTTAAGCCATCATTTGTTTTTATACACTTACTTATCAAAGTGCCCACTGTAACCTTGTGTTGGAATGGCAATTAAACGGTCATATATTTTTACCATATTTTGATAGCGTTTTCCTTCATTTTCCCATTTTAAATAGGCGTCCCACAGTTTATCCGAGCGAAACTCTAAACCACAGGCTTCAACCGCCCGTTCGAATTGTGATCGTATGTAATCCTCGTCATCACTGTGATTTGCTTTGACATGGGTTAAATAATGTATCCATAAGTCTACCGACAGTGGTATTGCTTCCAATCCGCGTTCAAAGACCTAAAGTTTAACGCATTTTTTTTTTCGTTTGTAGTTGGCAAAAAATTGATAGAAGGAAGGAAATAGAAAAAGGTTTTTGACAAATGTTTAGTTGACTTTTATACTTCATAAATACTTAACTGTTCAATGGATTTTATTTTATTTATTTGTCTCTATTGGTCTTAAAACATATTCTTAATGTGTTTTCGTATGTGTGCATAGCGGTGAGTTAGTAAAGGGATATAAATTTAATAGTTAACTGACTGCCAATTTATTTTTTAAGAAAAATATATTTAAAACAAAATATAAACCAAATCCCATTTTGAAAGTTAACTTCCTTTTCTATTGATCTCCTCAAGGCCGTTTAATAATCATATTATGGGTTCAGATATAAATAAGTAATTGCAATGCGGCTTACTTTCTGAGAAATTAAACTGATTTTATTAGGGAAAAGGCTTTCGAATAAGTTCTTGTTGCATAAAATGTTTAAATGAATCATAGTCCTTTAAAAGGAAAAATTTAAGTGAGGCCAAATTGGTGTCAGTCAATTTGTTTTTAGTTAATTAGTTTTTGAACATTCGTTAAGAATTTTTAAAAATTGTGCCTCACATTGCAATTCTAAAAACTTTTGATTCTAAAAAAGTACATTACATAACAGCCCCCCTGCCTTCTTTACTCGGGGTCACCACGTAACAATATTTATTGCGGCTATTGTAAAATTTGATTGCTTCAATACAATTTACAGTGTATAATTTCATAACTGGCAACTATGTGTAATAGGGGTGACATGCCGACATTCAGGAATAGGGATAGGGAGGCAGTTATAGATCTCACGCTCACCAAAGTAGGCGGGGATTTTGTAGGGGAATGGAGGGTGTCGAATGACTATTTCTTCTCGAGCCATAGCAGAATCACCTTTAGTTTGAATTTCGAGGGCCCCAGGAAGGCTCCCTATATGAATCCGAAAAGGACGGACTGAGACATCTTCAGGGAGGGCTTTTCGTTGAGGATGGGCGATAATGAACTTTGTGAGGTTTCGCACAGGGAGTTAGAGAGAGTGGTGAACTTGTTCACTGTTTCGATGAGGGAGAGCTTTGAACGGGCATGCCTGGAGGTCTTTCAGGACAAGAGGGAACAGCAAGACTGGTGGACCAGGGAGCTCAGGGAGCAACGGATCATGGTGAGAAGGCTGTTCAATAGGGCAAAGCTCACGAGGAACGATATAGGTATAGGGTAACCTTCAATAAGTACAAAGGTGATTTCAGGAGGGCAAAAAAGGATTCTTGGGCGAAGTACTGTGAGTCTAATGATTCCGTGAACGAGATGTCAAGGTCCAGGAGAATACTATCCAAGGGTTCTAGCGAACTTAGGTACATTCAGAGAACGGATGGCTCGTGGACGGAGTCTAGCTCGGAGACCCCTGAATTGTTGATGAGTACCCACTTCCCAGGGTGCAGGGAACCGGCTGCAGAGGAGCTATCCGGTGGCGTGTTTGAACGTCACGGGGGGATAGCGGACATGACAGGGGATACCTTTCAGCCCAATAAGTCACCGGGACTGGACGGTGTTTACCTGTGTATGCTACAGAATCTTTCGACGCAGGGATTGCTACTCCTAACGAGGGTGTTTGCTGTTAGCATCACACTCGGCTACATACCCTTGAGGTGGAGAGAGGTAAGGGTGATTTTTATACCCAAGGCTGGAAAGGCCAGCCACTCGAATTTAAGGGGATTTAAGACCGATCAGCCTATCATCTTTCCTACTGAAGACGCTAGAACGGCTAATCGATCTTTATCTTAGGAGCACGATTGATACGCACGTCATTAGTAATGCTCAGCATGCATACCTAAGGGATAAATCTGTTGAGAGCGCACTTCATGATGTGGTGGGGTTCATAGAGCACGGGTTGTACAGGAAAGAGTACATACTGGGGGCGTTTTTGGACATTGAGGGAGCCGTTTAACAATATTTTGATGGAGGCCATTGGAAACGCACTGAGGGAAGTAGGAGTTCAGGGCATCCTTATTGAGTGGATCTATTCCGCACTTGGTAGCAGAATAATCAACTCTGAGTGGGGAAATGAACGTCTGAAAATAGGTGTTGATCGCAAATTGTAATATGTAGCAATCCATTGCGCTATGATTGCTTCGGCAATCACCTAAGCAACTATTGCCAAACTAACTGTAATTTCAGTCCTTCCACCATTTTAGTTTATTATTTTTGCAACTCCTAGGAAAAAAATGGCAGAAATTTGAAAAAAACGAATCAAATATTAATTTAACTTATAAAAAAGCTCAATTAAAACTTTTTATTTCATAAAAAAAACGTGGGTAAAACGAAAAATAGCAATCGCTGTGCCGCTATTCTGATGACGTTATTGCTTGTGATCAGCAACAAAAATTGCTACGTGGAGACGGTGCGTAACAGATTATCATGTAAAAACTACAGGAAAAATTTAATAAAATAAAACCAAAACTTGCAGAATACACTCAAGCATTAGGATACTTTGCTGTTTTGGTTAAAATTTAACACAATTTAATTGCAAAAAACCGAAAGAGTAATTTATGTACATCATAGGCGCTTAAATCAATGAAATGTTAATAGAAAAGTATTTCCAACAGGCTTTGGTCTTAGATAAGTTGAGAAAGGAAAGCGTTTAAATTGTCTTTACCTTTCCCAAAGTTTTAAACTATGACCAAAAAGCCAAAAGGTTTGGGGTTCTGCGAAGCGTACCGGGTTGTGGTACACCGTTTAAATAACCCAATTGTAAGAAATTTTATAAAGAAGCTGTAGGTTTGTTTATTTTTTTTTTTTGAACTGGGACTCAATAGCTATTATAACTTAAGTTTCGAAATATGGAACAAGTCAATTTATTATTGATGTGCCACAGAAATTCGCATAGAGTTGAACTGCATATAACATATACTGCCTCTAAGCATCCATGGAAACTTATCCAAAGTATCCTTCAGCTAACAAAAGAAACAACACCAGTGGAATTATACATCTCACTCTTTAATAATTTATCAACAAATTTCAAAAGTCATAACTGAAATTTTAAATATACTGATGGTTCTTAAAACAGCTTTATATACATACTTCTACCGGTGTTAATGATATAAAAGCTGTAAATTTACCTCTAAGCACTGCAACATATTTCAACTTAACTTTTGCTGCTAATACCTTACTTTGTATTTTTATTTACATAATTGATATACATATGTATGTATATTAAAGTAGATAAGTGTTATATGTCTATAGAACCATTAACAAATAAATAAATTGAGCTGAGTATGGGCGGAAAGGGTATAAAATGCTTGGCTGCTCCTATACAATTAAAATAGTTTTTTTTAAATATGCCAATAACTCTAACAGCTGAAGACACAACATTTTGTGTGGGTGTTTATGTTAGTAATAAATGTACATACATAGCTGGGCTGAGTGTAGGCATGAAGAGAATAATGGGCGTGGCATCTCTGACCCCGTTTTTGTATATATGTCAATATGGTGCCCCGGTGGATCAGTGGTAAGTGCAGGAGTCTACTATTCTAGGGGTTGTGGGTTTGATTCCTACCAGAGACCCTGGTAAGCTTGTTTCATCCTACTTTTTTCCTTTTCTTATCCTTCTTTAAACTTTTTCTTTTCTTTAATCTCCACCCTTTCTATCTTTCTGTCCAGGTAACACAAAAGGGTCAAATTAAGCGAACCCAAGTAAGCTGAATTCTTTTTTTTAACGGATGCCTGTCAACCTAACCTAACCTATATATCTTAATAACTGTAACAGCTGAAGTTTCCAAATTTTACGTAAACGAAAGTGGTGTTTTATATACAAAGTGGGCTAAAAGAAATAACCCTATTGGAAGATGCTCTTATTTTTGCAAATGACGGCCAATGTCAAATATGTTTTGACATTTGTGAACTAAACAGATATGGAATACAAGTAAACAATTGTTACACTCCCCAAGAACGCGGAATAATCGTGTCTATTTTTTTTTGCGTATTAATTCGTCTGTGGTTTTGGCGCAACGCGAATTCCGTCGCCAATTCCCCCGTCGTCCGCTACCAACTGCGCAAACACTGCCCCGTTTGGCCACCAACCTTTAAGAGTATGGGACCCCAATAACTCCCATTTTGCCGAGAATAACGCTGCTGTTGGCGAGGATGTCGAGCTTTTGCCAGAAACATCAACCAGACGCCGTGCCTCGCAATTAGCCATCAACTGGCGATCGGGAACTTACCACACTACAGCTGAAAATTGACGACGACGTTAACGACTTCTGTAATAAGGGGAATAATAATTTTCTGGCTTTGATCGATCGGCGTCACTCGTTAATTTGCTTAAATACTGGTCATATAGTCCATAATATAACTGTTTGTGGAATGTTTCAAGTGTTCAAAACCGTTAAAAATCAAATTCGGCAAAATTTAGTTTTAGAAAGGTTAAGGAACTAGGGTTGAAAGGATTTTAGGGCAAGCAGGTATCAGTTAGCCACACACACACACAAGTTGCACATTTAAATATTTGTTTTTGTGTAAAATCCGACTTAGAAGTAATCAAAATATACATACAGTGGCACCAGCACATTAACAGACAATCGTTGTTTGATATGAATGAAATAAAACATTTTATTGCTTATACATACTTACTTAGTTTGCAAAACTTATTTCCCAGACCAACTTTTTTTGACTGCGCCAAGGCGTTACAGCCCCCTTGTTAATTCTCCCCAATCATTGCTATTATTTAATATTCTATGCAATCAAACGATTATTTAAAAAACAAATTTTACTCAAAAAAGTGCAACAAATTATTTGCGGTGGGTGGCCCACAAAGATATGCAGATAGATGTTTTCTGCTCAACAAAATTAAGATCGCATGTGAAATATAATTTTATGAAATTTTTTATATTTAAAATCGGGAAATCTATCACACATATCCACGGTTAAGCTATCGGTTAAGTGTCTAAATGAAAGTTTTCGTAAATATTGACATCACTAATGAGTTTCGTCATGGTGTCGATCGCTCGAAAGGAAAATTGATCGCGACGACTGATTACTCTGCACTTTTTCTATATAATTTAAAGTAAATTGTAGGGTGTCCACTTTAATATAAACAAAAAATCAACATTTTGTCAAATAAAAACTTCAGTCCGGTAATGCGATGGAGTCACTGTACAAACATCGGAAGACTTGTATGCAATTGCAAAAAATACTGAACTACTATAAATAAGCAGATATGTTTATATGTATGTATAGAAATAAATATTAGAAAGAAAATTGATAACTATAAACTAACTTAACATTTTGTTTTTTTTTTTTACAAACATACTTAATATAATACTTATAATAAAATTTCACAGCACTTTTTTATAACACACTGAATTTCATTAAACTCCATTTGTACTTACGCCTCAATAAATGCTTGGTTTTCATTATTCGGTTGGTCAATTTGACAGCGGTTAAATTTATCTTTTTTTTTCTTTTTTTAAAAAAACCAATTTATTATAAATGCCAAAAGCACAATCAATGGCAGACGGAATTGAAGTTAAAAAAAAACAACAAAATAACAACTTAAACAACAAAGTTTTCAAGAAAACAACTTGAGATGTGAATATGTAATTAAAAAAAGAAATTTCAAAGTAATACATATTTAATTTGTGTGTTAAAACGTTAAGCTTCGGAAAAAAGATAAACATAATTTGTTTTAATACAGCTCGTATTGTCAACCCCCTGCAGCTGTTTTATATATTTTTTTTTTCAACTATGGTTTGCGCTTTAAGCTGTTTTTGTTAATCCCTAATATAGTTTATTTTTTTCCATAGTAGTTGGTTTATTTTATTGAATGAATATATTTTTATTGAAATATAATAAATTTCATTATAATATAATAAATATTGAAAGTAACAACATATTTCAAATGAATTTGATTGAATTCGTAATGTACTCACCGCGTTGCAATTGGCCTTAATACCCTTGCGTTTTTCATAATCTGCATATTTGCGCCAATAGCCATAACAATAAGGATAATGGGATAGAAACGCATCATAGGCTTCACGTGCCGCCTCAGCATCGGACTGATGTTTTAAAAAATAATGTTTCAATATGGAAATTTTACACAATAATAAGAAAATAAACTCATTTTATTAAAATACCTCATTGTCAACGTATTGCAAAAGATAAGTCCAACCAGTAAAATCAGCTGGATCATCCTTAACAGCACGCCAATATTTATCTAAATCAGGAAGCTTTTTGCGTTCTTTCTCTTTTTCACGTTCTTTATCTTTTTCTTTACCGCTACCGCTGCTACTATTAACCTCTTTTTCTTTTTCTCGCTCTTTATCTTTATCTTTACGTTTTTCGTTTTCTTTAACATCCAAATCTGAACAGGTATAAAAAAAAAATTTAATTAGAAATGAAACATTTGACAAGTTTGCTAAGGGTTTAGTGTGCGTAAAAAGTTTAGAAACTATAAAAATGCTTGTATTTTTAGGTAGACATTTTTGAAAAATACATATACATATATTAAATTAACACCTACCTTCAGTTTTGGATTTCTTTTCTGCAGGCGTTGAATCATTACTCTCGCTAGTAGGGCTCATCGGATTGTATTGCTGGTCTTTTTTGCTCGAATCTTTATCGATTTTTTTCTCTAGTGATGCAGCACGACTATCGGCTTTACGCTTTTTACGTGAAGAGGAATCTACTTGTTCTTCACTTTTACCTGGTGAGAGACTACACTTTTTGCTAGTTGCTGTAGTTACGGGTAGTTCGTCTTCAGATATAACTTCAGCTTCTGGGGGTACCTCAGCTTTACGCTTTTTCACTGAAGACGAATTCGATTGGTCTGCTTTTGCCGGTAGTTCATCCTCTGATATAACTTCTGCATCTGGAGGCAATTCTGCTTTACGTTTTTTAGCAGTAGCTGCTTCCTTTTGCTCCGCCGATGAAACTGGCAGTTCATCTTCAGATATAACTTCTGCATCAGCTGGTAGCTCAGCACGTTGTGGTGCTGGCAACTCTTCATCAGATACCTCTTCAGCATCATTTATTTCGGGTGCAGTGGAGGGAGGTAGTTCATCTTCTGATATCACTTCTGTGTTAACCATTGTATCATCGCTTCCACTGACGATTGGGAGTTCCTCAATAACAGCGGGTTCAGAAAGAGAATCTTCAGAGTCCAGTTTTTCACAATCATTTAAAACTTTTGATTCGTAATGTTCTTTTTCCGATTCAGCTCCACAACCCACTGAAGGTAAGCTGTTTGCATTGTCTCCCACTAAAGACGCCAATAAAGAATTTTCTTGAGCCCCTTGGTTATCCGCTTCATTATTTTCCTCCTTACCATCAGGCTGTTCATTTATATCTTCCGAAGTTTCCGAATGGCCAACCTCCTCTGTTGCGAACGGAAATGAAGATGATTTTTCATCAAGATTTGCATCAGAATTAGTAGATATTATTCCGATATTTTCTTCTGGGATATTTTCAAAAATCTCTTCTATCACCTGCTCTTCATATATGACACAATCATCACCCTCAGTAGAAAAAACTTCCTCTACAATGTCCCCCTCAATTATAATCTGTTCATCAACTACTTGATTGGGTGCAACATTATTTTCTTCGCATTCGACAGAGTAAATTAAATCTCCCTGAGCTGCTTCCGCCAACATTTCTTGTAAAATATTCGATTGTTCAATGTCTGTTGCCGGCTCTTGCATCAATTCTTCTTGAACGGCCAACTACAAACATATATTAAAAATTTATATAAAAAATTGCATATACAGTATAAAAGTTCTGTTAAACTACAAAAAAAAAAACAATTTAATGGTTTATCAGATGGCCCTTGCAATAAATCATATTGTTTGCTTTCAATACAATATACAGATATTGCATGAAAAAATACTATCATTTATATACGGAACAACGCCTCGTATATATAAAATGACAAATGCAGTTTTTTCATCATTTTGCCCAGTAAATGTTTTTTATAATCACTGTATCTTTCTGTAATTTACTGACCTGTTCCTGTTTTTTAGAACGTCTCGTGGACCTTGCAATTGGCGATATAATTGGTGTGTTACCAGAGACACGTCTGCTTGAACGTGTTCGTCTACCTATAATTTTAAAAAAGTTTTGAAATAGTGTGTATTTGTTATATGGTTTCTAAGACTGCCTGACAGCCGCCTTTTTAGTCATTTATGTACGTCACATGTAATCAAATCATACAACATGAAAATATTCACGTTTACTTAACAACTTGTCAATCATGTGGTTTTGTATGATGATGTTAATTCTTTTTAGAACATACATTTTTTTTTTAATTTTTACTTTGTATATTATTAACACTTAAATAAACACTTTAATTTAGATATTTATTAATTTTTTTACGTTTTTTATTAAAAAAACTCACCAGAATTTTCCTGTAAAACGTTTTCTTCTTCTCCAGTGGACGCCATTTTTATGCAATAATTGATAACTATTGGTCTGCCAAGTTGTTTCTATACCAGGTGGTAGCTTAACTACTACGAATACAACACAAGCAACCATGTGCCTACAGCCATGATAACAATAACCAGGTAGTCTCGTCCCTGCAACAAATTTAAACAGAGCCAAAGTGTCAATCAGCAGCTCATAGAAAAAAACGATGTGTAATAATTTTTGTTGTTTCATTTTCACAGGGAGAACATAATTTTGTTATTTTGGCTCGTATGAGCTGGGCCGACAAGACTACCTGGTTAATTGTTTCATAAATACGGCAAACATACAAAAAAATTAACATAGAGCACGCAACTTGTGACATCCAAGCGTTAGATCAAATTGAAGAAACAATATTAAGCTGATGCTTTACCACCACCTTAAAAATAGTGTATCATGGTACAATTACCAAGGTCTTCGGCAATAAAAGTAGTCATGCCTACACAGGCAATAGCTCCGAAATAAAACTAAAAGTTTATTGCACGCGGCAACGCAGCAATGTTGTTGCGTTTTAAGTTACATGCGACACGTTGATGCAAGTTTAATGCCTTGACAAACGTCAAGCTCAGTATTTAAAAAACCCAGTATAAAAATACCGGATTTTCTTTTATTTAGATTTTGTCATTTGCCAAGGCAGGAACTTGTCTCGTCTAGACGTATAATAATGGTTGCTTAAACTGTGTGTATGTGTGATACCAAATTTTTTACAGCAAGTTATTGTTGCTGTAGGAATGAGATTACCGTCTTATTCAGCCTTGGGCGCAATAAAAATGTGGATTTGCCGCTACAACAACAACGGCTTCCTTTAAACAAATTGCATGCAACTACTACCCTCATGTCAAAATCATCCTATATTTTTTTATGATATATATTGTAATTGCTTTACACATAGTGCTATCTTTTAAAAAGATCTCTATGTGAATTTATATCATATTGAGGGATCGTATGGTAGATATAAATGTCAGTAGACCAGTTGCTATACCTCTTTTTACCACAAATCAAATAATTTTTTTTGTCAGTTTTTTTATGGTAATTATACTTTACAAGGTATTGTCTATTTTTTGTTTTCTTATAAGTTTAAACTGCCAAACTGTATGTTTTTTTCAAGCTCGACGGAGTTTTTATGACAACTTTATAAATTTGCTATCGTATTTCTTGTAGATGTCGCCGTAGTGACTATACCTTGTAACCCTACAAGAAATTTGTGACCGAAACTAACACTAAAACATTTTTTTTCGGTCATTTGTGACCAATATTTCTATCACATCTGAAGGTGCGAGAGAGATGCAAGATCACACGTACACAAAGTTTCGGTCATATTTTTCACATCGCCCTTAAGAAAATGATAGAAAATAATGACCGAATGACCGGTCATTTGTGTCGGTCATATGACCGGTCAAATGACTGTCACTGTTCTGGTAGGGAAGCTAATCGTTCCACGGTTACCCTACAAGAAATTTGAGACCGAAACTAACACTGAAACATTTTTTTTCGGTCATTTGTGACCAATATTTCTATCACATCTAAAGGTGCGAAAGAGATGCAAGATCACACGTACACAAAGTTTCGGTCATTTTTTTCACATCGCCCTTAAGAAAATGATAGAAAATAATGACCGAATGACCGGTAATCTGTGTCGGTCATATGACCGGTCAAATGACTGTCACTAATCTGGTAGGGTATATTACTAGCACTAACGTCAAGTTCTTGCTTTACTATGTTTTGTTTGTAATATCTTGTGCACCGTGATGTCCATAACGCTACGTCTTAAATATACAAAAATTTGTCAAGACAAGAACAGGACGTCGGCAGAAAAACTGTAAAAATTTGTTTACGTTTTTTTGGCGTTCATAGTTTATTTATATAATAATGTCAAATATAAATAAAGTAGTATTGTCTTGGTGGCTAACGCTACGTCTTGACAAGCCAAAAATTTGTCAAGACAAGAATATGACGTCGCCAAAACAACTGTAAAAAATTTGTTTACGTTTTGTTGGCGTTTATGTTTTGTCCATGGTTTTGTCGATTCATAGGCCCATCACACATTAGAGTAAGATTTAAGCGAACAATTTTTGTTCTCTTCCTAACACACTGGACTAATTGTTCTGGCATAAAATGTATACGTGTATAAAGCTTGTGTGTGTGTATTAGTGTTTTAAGCAAACCTGTTGTTTTTCAAATGTGTATGTATTGGTTTTGTGCTGCTTGTGCGGGGTTGAGGCTGGTTGAAAAATTACGCCAACTAATAACCATACTCTTCACCTCTTTTGCCCTCACTTTGTCATTTTGTTCTGGCGGAATTACTCTATTCTGTGAAGGGCCATAGTTTATTTATATTAATTAAAGTGTTGAATATTAATCATATTACAAAGAACCAGGTAGTCTCGTCGGTCCAGCTCATTAGTGCCAAAATGTCAAAATTATGTTCTCCCTGTGAAACTTCTATACTAATTTGTAGTTGTTGCAGGGACGAGATTTCCCGATTAGTTGTATCATGATATTAATCAAGTAGCATTCTCTTTGCGGCTAAAGTTTCATTTGTCGGTTTTAAATGTCAAAATAATGTATATATTGGGTGACCATTCGTACTGATATTATCAGTACATGTACTGAGTTTTCATTTAGTGTACTGATTAAAACTTTTGGTACTGATATGTAGTGAAAGTTGTTACGGACCAGTTCCATTGGGCGCCATTTTATTTCTGTTACGAGCGCGATGCGGGCCGGTCGAATTCCCAACTAGCTTTTGCGGCTTACTCTGTGGGGGGTGTGCTCAACCCTGGTGTAGACCCTGCTCGAACAGAAATAAAAAGCCTTCAAAAGTACTCACCAAAAAAAAACACATTTGTTGCGGGGTATGGGCACCGAAATGAGAAAAAAAACCAAGTCCAGCCCTGAAAAAAAATTTTGGCGTGGACGCTGGGCGAAGAAACCATCGGGAGTTGGCTTAGGCATTTTTATAAATAAAAGCCCTCCTAAAACCAAAATTTATGCGTTAAGGGACGTGAGGCGGTAGGAAAGAAATAATTTGTCCTCCTCCCGACGGTTTCTTTGCCAAGCGTCCACGCCAAAATTTTTTTTCAGGGCTGGACGTGGTTTTTTTTCTCATTTCGGTGCCCATACCCCGCAACAAAGTAATGATTGTACTAATTTTTCAAAATAATTTAATATATAAACTTATTTTCCTTCAAAAAAGTGTTAAACACTATAGCAAAACTTGATATTAATGGAAGTATTTTTCGAGCAGCGGAGAGTGTATTAAAATTATTATAATCTCTCAGATCTAGTTTTGAGTCAACTGATAACTCTCCAAAAATCATTAGATTTTTTTGGAAATATATTTTCCAAATCAAATATTTTGCGAGATAAGCGAAATTTTCTTTTAATACAAGAATACATAGACACTCAGACGGACAGACAAACATGTTTGAATCGACCAAGAACGTGGTTTTTAATCGACTGCTATAGTTGAAGATGGTTCCTAGACTTCAAAAACTTAAAAGCGTACTGATTTCCATCTTAATGTTGAATGTTGTTGTTGACATTCCAAAAAGGCCTTTGATGGCAGAGTTGGTTGAGCAAACATTTTCTTTACCAACAAGAACAAAACATCGACATTAGCGGTCCAAACGAGGCAAAACGATGTGCGAACAAAATTTTGTTTTAAGGCAGAACTAAGTTACGGCTCTTCAAGACACTAAGTAAGTCTAAGTTTTGACGAAACAAATTCATGCCTAGACAAACGTCAAACTCAGTATATAAAAATACTGGACTTCTTTATTTTAAGTAGTTGTTCAACTTCACAAAACAAATTTATGCGTAGACAAACGTCAAACTCAATATATAAAAAACCCAGTAAAAAAAATACCGGATTTTTTTTTTAATTTGAATTTCGACATTTGTCTAGGCATGATATTGTGTCATCAAGACCTACAATATTGGAGTCGTGGTATTGTTAAAATTCATGTGCGAAATACTGTTTATAATGAATTTTTGGCTAATGCAGACGTAGTTTTAGGCAAAATTTATTTTCCAAATTGTTTCCTAACAATAATTAAAATGTACTTAGTTCTAAGTCGAAAAATAAGCAAATTATTTATATAGTGCGCTTTTAATTTCTGGTCTAACTTCAGCTGTTCGGTAAATACTCACCACTCTTCTTTCAAATAATTGGCAGCATTAATTTTTAATTTGTTAAACTGTCAAAAAGAAAATTTACAGAGAGTTGCTGGTGTATTTCTAGTAAAAATTTTTTTAAGAAAACTTGGATTTAATTGAATATTAAAAAAAAATTTGTGCACAATGCCTAGTAAAACCTAAGTGAAAAGTTTAAAAACTTCAAAAAAGTGGAAAATTTAAAAAGTAAGCTTTTGTTTTTTCAATAAGTTTGTATGTACGTACACCGGACAAAAGAAAATATACGAACAAACAAACATACCTGTCTTTTAGCAATTTAAGGAGACAGGATTCACTATGGAACGTTTCGCTATAAAAATCGACAAAAAACTTAAGGCTAACTTGTATAAAATATGTCGCCTGTGTGGTATAGACAATCCGGATATGGTTCCAATTCTACCGGACAAGCATGTGGATACTGCAGCTGCTATAGATGTCGAGGCCGAAATGGAAATGTCTCAAAAAATTAATTTACTAATTGGACTATCAGTAAGTAAATAAAAAAAGTGTCACTTCTCCTAACATAATTTTTTTGGCCTTTTAGATAAAAAAGGATGATAAAATGCCACAGACTATGTGTTGTTTATGCGTTGATAAAATCAACGATTTCTACGAGTTTCGGGAAATGTGCTATGCTACAAACTTACAAACTCGTAAATTGTTAGGGTTAAAAAACGTCAAAAAGCCAGCAGCGGATATAAAACCAAAAGTTGAAGTAAAAGAAGAATCCATAGTACCAACTAACACTTTGCCTCCTAACAACGCGGTTGGTAAAAATGCTAATCGTAAACGAAAAGTGGAAGATAACACTATGAAGGAAGAAATACCAACTATGCCTAGCGGGCAACCCAAGAAAAAGTTACGTTTTTCCATGTCTACAGAACCACCAGCCGTTAAGGAAGAAGATATTCCAGTAGCAAAGAAAAAGTTAAAAATCAATGCGAATATTGATGAACATTCAACATCTGCTGCTGGCAGTAATAAAAAATCTAAAAACCTCTTCTTAGAAGACACTAAATTAAAGAAAGAAGCCTCGCCGCCAGTACTAACGACATCACTACCAGTTGTTAGTAATAAAAAGTTAAGAATGGCTCCTCTTTCACAAAAAGAGACGTCTTTTAAGAAAAACAAGCTTAAAGCTGGTAAAAATGTTGAACAAAAAGATCTCGGTGTTAAAGAAGAAATGTAAGGTTTGATAGTTTTTCTTTTTTGGTTTTAATTTTTTTTTTAGGTTTTTACAACAGAAAGTGCATACAAGTAAAATGATTCTTCCTTTTTTTTTTAGTAAAGAGGAAGTAAAAGAAGAAACTCCTTCTCTGCCAGCAGTGCCAGTTGTAAAAGTTCCAGCTGCACCAAAGCTTAGGTATGGCTGTAATATTTGCAAGGATCGTTTTGCTGCAAAAATTAATTTAGACGCCCATACTCGAACCACACATATACCAAAAGTTGAACGTTTCGTTTGTACAGCTTGTAATGAGGTGCTTAGCAAAAGCTTTGACATAAAGAACCATCAACTATGGCATAAACTTTCAAAAACGCCTTATATTTGCGGTTATTGTGGCGATTCCATTCTTAATACTTATGCATTTTCAAGGTGAGTATTATAAGTCTTAATACCTCATAAATTATGTTGGTGATGACAGTATAATTTAAACTTCTAATGGAAATACATTGTACATATATTCGGTGAGATAAACTGATTTTTAAAATTAGAAAGTTAGTTTAGGGAGATTTTTATACATGCTCTTTCTGGTCACAAAACACAAAAAATATATATTTATGCACCTATTTGACAAGAAATATATCAAAATGTCAGAATACTTCGCAACACCATTTGCAATTCTATTTCAGAACTTTCTAATTGTATTTTAGAAATTTTTAATTCAATTTCAAATTGTAATTTAGAATTTCTAATTCATTTTTTAAGAACAAAAAACTGAATTCGATCCGAATAGAAATTAATATGTTTTTGAATTAGGATTCTATATTTAAAGCAACGTCCACCTCATCTATCAAGAACAATTTGGTTTCAAATCAAATGCCGTAACTTTCTTATTCTATTTTGGAAAATACAAAAATAAAAATTTCTGAAATTAAACTAGAGTTTTCTGAAATACGGTTTGAAAATTAAGAAATTCATTGGAAATGGTCTACACAAATATACATGCATACAGTGGCTCACAGTTAAAATGATCCACTTGTGAGAAAAAACTTTACAAGTATCCGAAACAGAGGTCCAGAGGTCGTTAAATTGTCGGCGGCACCGGCTGAACAAAAACTTACCGGTAGCGGCTTTAAATCGACTGGAGCCAACATGTTAAATAGTATTTTAAAATATTTTATAATTAACAATTATTAAAAAAAACACTAATAAAAACTAAAAAAGCAAAGGAGATATTATGTATAAGGATAAATTCATATTAAATTTGGCTCAACAGTCTTTCTGCTGCCAAAAACTTGCCTGCTTTGAAAAAACGAAGAAGAAGTTCAATTTAAGGTGAAAAAAAGCACAATGAAACACCGGAAAGTCAAGTTAATCGCACCAACTTGATTGTAGAAATTTGATTTAAAAAAACGCTCTTTAATTTTTGGATTTATTTTTTTTATTAGCAAAAATATTTATTTTTTAGCAGAAATGAAACTTTTGGAGCCGAAACTAGCTGCTCCAATCGGCGTCGGATTTGAGCTAAAAATGAAATCGGCGACGGCTCTTAGCCGGCTGCGAGCCGCATGAATTGGACCTCTGATTCAGAAGTCCAAGAATGTATTGATATTGGAAAATCTGATAGTATATAACATTTTTAAAACAAATAAAGTTAAAAGTATTAAATGTTGTTTCTTGCAAAAAAATTCACACCTAAAAAGTCCACTATACAAAATAACGATTAACAACGAAACCATTTTATGGTTATATATATTTATATATATATATATTTAATCCATTAAATTCCTAGAAGGAACATAGGGCTGTAACAAATAAATTCCATTGAGTTCGGTCTAGTGCTAATTGTTTGATTTCGTTCCAATTTTTTCCGTATCTTCCAAGCTCAAACTCGACTTGTCTTCTCCAGGTATTTCGCGGTCGCCCAGGCCTTCGGCTTCCTTGCGGGTTGTATTCTAGTATTTTCCGCGTAAGATCATTTGCCGATTTTCGCAAGGTGTGGCCTAGCCATCTATATTTTCGGCAGAGAATCTCCTCAGCAATGGGGGGTTGGCTGGTTCTGAACCACAGGTCAGTGTTAGAGATAGTGTTTGGCCAGAACACTCGAAGAATACGTCGAAGGCATCGGTTGGTAAAGGCTTGAAGACGTTGAGCATTGACGGCGGAGACGTTCCAGCTTTCGCTGCCATACAGAAGAGTTGATTTTACATTGGTGTTAAAGAGGCGGATTTTTGTATGCAGCGATATGTTAGACGATCGCCAGATTTTGTTTAGGGTACCGAAAGCCTGTTTCGCCTTAGAGAGCCTGCATTCGATGTCTTGCTGGCTGCCACCGTTATTAGATATATAGCTACCTAGGTAATAGAAACTCTGAACATCGTCGATTTGCTCGCTATTTAGCTTGAAGTTTTCCGAGTGTGTGCTATTTAGGCGCATGGATTTGGTTTTGGTTGTGTTGATTTTTAGCCCAGCTGCGCTTGCTTTCAATGCGATTTCATCTAGCATTTCCTGGGTCTAGGTGAAACTGTGCGAGAGCAAACAGATGTCATCTGCGTAGTCTAGATCACTAAGTTTGTTTTGCAGGCCTAAAGTGATTCCTTGTCCTGCTCCGATTGCTTCATTCATAATAACGTCGAGCACAATGTTAAAAAGTAGCGGCGAGAGGATGCAACCTTGTCGGACTCCTGATTTAACCGTTATGAGGTTACTGGTGCGTCCAGCATGCAGCACGGAGCATTGCGCATCTGTATAAAGGCACTTTACTAAATTTATAATTTTACTTGGGATACCTTTACATTCTAGAGCAGTCCATATTGCGGGGTGGAGAAGTTCATCGAAAGCACGTTTGAAGTCGATAAAGAGCAGGTATAGGGGTGATCGCCATTCGCTGCATTGTTCAACGATAATTCTTAGGCTGTTTATATGGTCTGTGCAAGACCGTTGTGGCCTGAATCCTGCTTGCTGGTTGCGCAGGTTTGGTTCGACTACAGCTGCAATGCGATTGTACAAAGTTTGTGCGATGACTTTGTTTACGACATTAAGGAGTGTTATGCCCCTCCAGTTTCTGCACTCCATGAGGTTGCCTTTCTTTGGGAGGTTTATTATGATGCCTTCTTTCAGGTTAGCGGGAAGCGTTTCATTAATCCAGAAAGATTTAATAAGTGGCTGAAGGATTTGTGCGGCTAAATGTTTGTCGGCTTTTAGGAGTTCTGGCGCGATGTTATTCGGGCCAGCTGCTTTGCCCGATTTGAGTTGGTTTATTGCCGCTTCAATCTCGCCAATGCACGGTACTTCGATATTAACGTCGTTACTGGGCAGGTGTAGATGTCTGCTGCAGAGTTCGTTAGTTGGACTCGCGTTATTCTCCAAAAGGTTTTTATAGTAGTCTTCCCAGGCGGCAATCTGGGCTTCGGTGGAGTACGCTAGGTCACCATTTGAGTCCTGAATTGGCCTTAGGTTGGAGTGGGTGCGACCGGCAATAACCTTGGTGATTTTGTACAGGTCCCTAGGCCTGTGTGATTCGCTTGCTCGTTGTGCTTCGGCGGCGAGGTTGCTTAGCCACCTTCTCTTGTCAGCTCTGGCGCTACGTTTAACTCTACAATTTACCTCGCAGTAGCATGCTAGCGCCCTTTGCCTACTTTGCCTGGTTCTCGCTTTGTTGACCTTACTTTTTTCAGTTCTGCGTGCTTGAATTAGATTCCAAGTGTGGTCTGAGATCCAGGGTTTACTTCGCCTTCTGTGGACACCGATAGTTTGCTGAGCTGCTTCAATCAGAGCGGTTCTAGCCCTCTCCCAGTATTCTGCGGGGTCGAATCTTTCAAGCTCGGCTGAGTGGGTGGGAAGTTTTCCTTGTAGAGCTGCTTTGTATTGGCTTAGAGTGCGGGGATCACCAAGTTTGGTAACTTCGAATTTGGGCCTTTTGCAAGCCGGCGCTCTGTTCAATGCAGTAAGTTTTAATTTTAGCTCCCCGACTAACAGATGGTGGTCGCTGGCCATATCTGCACTTCTTTTGTTTCTGACGTCGCAGAGCGAGTGTCTCCACATTTTGCTGATGGCGATGTGGTCGATTTGGTTTTGGGTTACATTGTCTGGTGAGACCCAGGTGATTTTATGTACGTTTTTGTGTGGAAAGAGGCTTCCACCAATCGTTAGATGTGTTGTATTGCACAGTTCGTAAAAACGCTCTCCATTGTCTGTCATGCTGCCGAGGGCGTGCTTGCCCATCACTTGTTCCTTGCCACTATTGTCTGCACCAATTTGCGCATTGAAGTCACCCATTACTAGTTTAATTTCGCCATGCGAGCAACTGTTTAACACATTGTATAGATTGTCATAGAAGTTCTCTTTGATTTGTGGATCTGCCAGATCAGTTGGGGCATAGCATTGCACGCAGGTTAAAGTTCTGGCCTTGGTTTTAAATTTTGCCAATATGATGGGATCGTCGTGCGGTTGCCATTCGATAAGGGCACGCTTGGCCTCTTTCGATAAAAATATTCCTACGCCACTCGTTTTCGGTTGGTTGGCTGGCTTGCCAGAGTAGAGCAGCGTGGTGCCAGAGGGGGTTGTATGTTCGCCACAGTCGCTCCACCTTACTTCGCTGAGACCCAGAAAAAGCAAGTTGAGTCGGAGAAATTCTTTTTCGAGTTGCGCAAGTCTTGATGTTTCATTTAGTGTACGAATATTCCAGGTTCCGAATCTTTTCCTTTTTTTCATTCCAATAGTCGTCATCAGGGGGGTCCGTTGAATATATCTATTTATATATATTCTAGTTTCAGTAATCGTTGATAGTTCAGGTGAGTGAGTGATTGGCCCAAGCACCCTAGACTGGTGCTGGGGGTGCCAGCTAAGGCCACCAGCCTGGCCACCAGATAGAGATCTGTGTTCGTGGGACTAAGCAGAGATGTTGATTGCTGGTTTCCTGCCTGCAACCCGGGACGTCAAGGTGTTATAAGACCAACCGGATAAGTCGCCTACAGTTTTAGATTGCTGTTAGCTTCGAGTGCTCACCTGTTGACCTTACCGGCATGGGAGACCCTACCGGTAGCTCTGCTACCGCCGGCATTGCTCTCAGGGTCATTGCACCTACTGAGCCCCCCCGCCGCGACAAGGCCGCAATCCCCGAGGAGGATTTTATGGTTATGGTTGCTTATTTTTACACTTTTTAATTGTGTAAATGCAGGTTCAAACTATTCACTCAGTATTTCTTGAAAAAATTTTTTTTAAATAAATATCGCCCAGCGGATGACCTCTACACATGCATTGTATTGTGTTGGTATGAGAAGAATAGGTTATGGGTAGGGGGATAGAGGGATAATTGTTTATGGGTATTTAATTTCAATTTATCGATATTAACTGTAACAGAAAAATATCTTAAGGTATTATTTTATAGTTAAAGTTTTTAATACTGTTAATTTCTTTGCTTTTGTTTTAGACATTTACGAGACCATGCATTCGAAACGCCACCAGGTCTACTTGTTTTAGATCGCGAGTGTCCCCAGTGTCACGTTTCATATGCTACAAATTTCCTTTACAATATACACATTTGTGCTGTAAAAGCAAGACGTTGTGCTGGATGCAATCGTTTACAGCGTAATGACTCGGAGTATTTAAGACATTCCGCACATTGTGCCAAGGTTTATCTAAACTACTCGAAACATATTATGCCTTCTGTAGAGGCATTGGAAGACTCGGTGCGTATTAAAAATGAAAATGATGTGGAAGCGGCGGCTGAAGAAATGGCACGTATTGGTGGTGTATCATTAGATATGGCTCCAGTGGTACAGTTAACAAGATTATCGTCACCAGTCATTATGGCAGCTAATCAATGTGTCTCATTATCGGGTCTTGATGATGCGGCAACTACGAGCAGCAAAAAGAGTGGTAAGAAGGGTGTTTCTAAAAAAGAACTTAAACGTGTTGACGACCTTTTAAAATCGACTTTGGACGCTTTGGTTAGTATCAAACATGAACCAGAGGTTCATGTTGACCAGGAAATGCCTTGTGCTAGTGGGCATAGTGATAATGAAGGGATAAAAGTAGATGACGTTGGTGGTGGTTTAGATGATTTTCATCATAACGATGACTCTGATAATGAGGATGCCTATACTAATACAAATATTGCTACAAAGGAAGCAGGTTTAGAACCAATTAAAATCAAGCAAGAAATTGATGAAACTAGTGAAGAAAATACAAATAAGATTGGTGGTGGTGGCCTTAAATTAAAAATAAAAAAGGAACATGGCCAATTAAATTCGTCCATTATAGAACAGCAGAAGTCCTCAGACAAACGGGCCGAAAAACGCAAAAAGAAAAAGAAACACAAGGACAAAGAAAAAGATAAACAAAAGCTGCTTAAAGATATACAGGATGATCATGCATCCCAAGACGGTGCAGAGAATATGGACTCTACGGAAACAATACGTATTAAAACTGAACCCCAAGACGGTGTTGAGGCAGAGGGAGTGTCTGTGGCTGCAACCATACAAATGAAGCAGCAGCCAGAAGCTACAATAATGACATCCATACCAATGATGCAGTTTCAGATATCTTGTGTATCCAGCGGCGTTGAGTTTCATTCTGGAAGCAGTGCAGTTGAGGACAACTCTAATGCTGTCGCTGTGCAAAATAACGCAACTGAAGCGGAGGATGTGAAACCCAACCGTGAAGAATTGGACCGTATGCTAAAAATTTCACATGTAAGCAGTGGCATTGCCATGGAAACAGACGAGGCTAATACAGAGCAACTTAAGTATCATGGCGGCAATGAAGGCGAGCATGATCATGATCAAGATGATCACGAAGAACTTGAGGAGGATCAAGACAATGAAACGGATGATAGATTGGAAAATGGTACCTCCGATGAAGTGGGAACTGCAAATGAAGAGGTTACTGCTACGAAAATTAAGAAATCCTTGCTAAAACTTAAATCAAAATTAACAATAAAACCTAAGCCTAAAGCTACTGAAATGCCTTCTGCAAAAAGTCGTAATAAAGCTTGTAAGTCTACAGCAAAACCTCCAACTATGCCTGTTTTCCAAATTTCTGCCGTGAACAGCGGCATTAATTTGGAGCCCACTGTTCCCAGTGTCAATGAATTTACTCCTATATTCATTAAGCCCGAACCTCAAAATCGAGGCTATTCTGACGAACAACCGACAATAGAAGAACAACGATTACCATCACCAGAAGTTGAAGACGAATCCGAACCGTTAACTCAATCCCATAATGCTGAGGAACAGAATTATATTTCTACTATTGATTTCAATAATATAACAATTAAACAGGAGAAAGATATTGAAATAAGCGATGTTCAAATCACTCAAAAGTCTATTAAATCTTACGCAGTTTCCAATGGCATCAAAAATAAACGAAAGAAAGTACGATGTGCTAATACTAGGGATAAAACGCTAGAGGATGATGTTAGCATGGCTTATGATAAAGGCAATCAAACAGAAGAAGAAATCGATGATGAAACCGATTATGAAGAGGCTGAAGAAGCAGAAGAGAATGAAGAAGAGTTTGAGGAAGAGGAGGATGAAGATGAATATGACGAAGAAGAAGAAGAAGAAGAGGAGGAGGAGGAGGAAGAAGAAAGAGAGTACAGAGAACTTGAATACCCTCCACAACTGGCTGAAGAGCATGATGAGATTGAATCAAACATGAAGAAAGCAGAAAGTAATGAAACTAATAGGGTTTTAGCAAAAAATTTAGAATCTCAACAAGTTTTAGACAATGATGAATCCCTTAAAAACGTAACTTCTAAGGAAAACATTAATGATACTAATAACGGCAAATCTATGAAAAATCCTTCTTTGGTTATAGCGAGTGTGTGCAGCCAAGCAACTGCTGTTTCTGAAAGCTCTAAAAAAACTAATAACGAAACAGACATTTCAACATTTATTGAAGCTAATAAAGATCATATAGAATCCATATTGAATAATGGCACTCACACTGTTCTAAAAAATCAAGAGGAAAATCCGACAGTTCCACAGGTTTTTAGTAACGTTAGTTCTTCCTTCGGTAGTAATATTGATGTTGGACAACCTATAACAGCAGTTCCTAATGAAGTTGCAAAGGCAACAGGGACACTAGAATCAATAAAACTGAGCGAAACATTCGAAGCGAATGCATATGAACAACTCACACACACATCAAACTACGGTCAAGAATCAAATATTTCGGATCCATCATTAGGGTCGTCTCAAAAAGTACAAGATGTTGGGCAACATGAGCAGTTAGCTACAGATCAAACAGCTGAAATAGCCTACCCAGCTGATCAGGAATCTGTTAAAGTTTATCAACAAAATATTGACGCAACAGGTCTAGATGAAACAAAAATACAACAAAATTCCCATTTGGATGAACAATATCTACAGATAGCAGAAGTAACTAAAACTAATCAAGCAACAGAATCTGCTCCAACTAGCCTTGACTCTCAAGTGCAAACTACGGAACCTCTTCTTCAGCCAGTATTTAAAATTAGTTCTGTTATATCAGAAGCAAATAATAGCAATAATCCGGACTTAAAAAGTTTTTCTGAAAGCACTGAAGATATCAAGAAAATTCTAAAAAACAATTTAGAAGAGATTGCAACAATTGAAGGTGCTGTTGAGCAAGCGGAAGATCTTAATCTTAAAGCTCATCCTGTCGTCACTGAATCATTTTCTAATGAAGCAGTTGATGAACCCATGACGGAGGTTAATGAAAACGCTAACGACGAAGAAGCTAATGAAGATGACAATGATTTGGAAGATGATGATGATGATCCAACTTTAGATATGAATTTGGAAGAACGTCAAAATTATCAAAATCAAGAAATGTTATTTCAAAGTAGACCTGCAGCCTTAGCGTTACATCCGTACTTAGAAGATATTTCCTCTAGTAGCAATAGTTTGTTAAGTAACTCTTTATCACAAACACCGCCACCAGCGTCACAGTCGTTTTCTGTGGCAACAACTGAAACCACAGCCCTTGATCGACAGAGGCTTTTAAACACTGAAGAGACTGATAATATTTTAAACGAATCAAATGATGCTCGCGGCCGTTGTTCATCAGAAATGCTGACTACATCGGCGTTATCTACAGCTCAACCGCTGCCATCGCAGCAAATACATTTGGCACAACAGTTACCGCCACATATGCCAACATTTAACTTTGATAATATCAATGAAATCGCTGAAAATAATAATAATGCAAACATTGAAAGAGAACAGTTGCAAGATGTTCAACAGCAACCAGCAAATATCCAATAATGTAACATAAAAATAATTTAGATTTTAAGTAATTCTTGCCCTTGACCTTTTCCATTTCTCGCCCACATCCACGCCCAGACACACACACATCCACACTTCTACCCCACCTTTCCCTGCCACCCCGTTTTTGTACTAATTTAATCGTGTTGATTTCTAACAAATTGACTCTCGTTAAGTTAAATAATCAAAATTATTTAAAATATTCAAAATAAATTACTGTATTGTAAATTGTACCCATAAGATAACTAACTAATTATAAAATATTTATTATTTTTAAAAAGGTTCATAATATTAATGCTTAATTAACTAACTGCCTTAGAAGCAAATTGTGCATTTCTTTAATTTTGCCAAATGAATTTATAAAAATTATAAAATAATTTTTTACATCATTTTTTTCCTTAATGCTCACGACATTTAAAAAAAAAATTTAAACAAAAGAAATAAAAAAATCTTTGGTCAATTTGAAAAATATGTAAATCCAGCATTTGAAGTGTCTACTACTATACAAAGGTTAAGTTAGTTTAGTTTGAACTAATCGGTCCCGAAGATCCCATATAGAACGTTTGTGTTCTAAGTGCTACCAGACAAGAAAAATCGATGCAATGAAACCATGGGTGCTCCACATTCTCTTGGCTGGCTAATGCTTACAACTAACAGCTAATTTATTAACATACAAACTTGCATAATAAGTCAGTTTTTTATATTAATTTTTTTTTCTATTTTATTCTGTGACTTTGAGTTGCATAGATTGATTGTTTAAAAGGTTATTTATCGCTTAGATTGAACAGGTAGCTGCGGAAATAAACTGGATTGAGGTGCAGCTCACTAGGGAGCCTTTAAGATACCTGTGCAAAAGAGAGAGAGAAATATGAGTTAAAGACAGCAACAGTCCCAGTCTGGCCCTCATTAGAGAACCAGCCGATATTCGGGAAAAAGGATGTTAAAACCGTCCGCCTTGTTGGCCATCGCCCGTCGCCGAACAGAAGCAGAGGGTTGCTGAATGGTCACCCCTGCATCTGAACAGCTTCAACAAAAGCCATAGAAAGGTTTTCCTGGCGTGGTTTTAAACTCGATAGTGACTAGTAATTGCGGTCAAAGTGTCTCTCAGCCTTCGTCTGTCTAGATTGACAAGAAACTTGTATTGTCTTGGATGCAGCCTCGACCATATTATTTTCGCATTTTCGCACAAAGGTTAATTACACCAACTGTTTTCAGTGTGTTTGATAGAGTATGTGTTCCCACGAGTAGTTAGCAGGAAAACAGTGACACAGATGTGGTCAACCGCAGCCTCATTCGAGAGTGATAATAGAATGCATCGACATCCAGTTTAGGGATAACCAGCATTCGTGTAAAGTTAACATTAGCAAGATACCTAATGCTGGCTTGGCTCTAGAGCAGCGTTAGCCAGAAATGTTTGTGGAGGACGAAGGCGAATCGTGTTTTACACGTACACAACACGAGTACGAACGAAAAGTGTTATATACACTGGTAATAGTTATTAATTCGGTAATACAAGCAAAAGTTTTTTCATATAAACGAGCGTATAGTTTAATCAGCCTTATTGTGTTTGACGTTGTCGTGTCGAATGTTGTCGAATTCGACACAAAAAGGACAAGGGTGCGACGTTGGCGTATTTGTTATTCGGCAACAAAAAACTAAAAAAGAACTACGCCAACGTCAGCCACAATAAGGGTGAATATCTATTTTAGTTGTTCTTAATTGTAGCATAGGGACATTACAAATAAAATACGTTGGTATGTATATCAACAGGCTGCTTTGTTTTGTTTTACGATTTTCCTATACTTACAACTTTAGAATCCAACAGACTACGCCGCGTGTGGGCGAATCTGGTACCATCTGGGTTCAGAATGGGGACGATCACATTACCATTTGCGTTTTAGTAGGGAAAATTATAAATTTTAGGTTTCATGTCTACTTGTTAAGTTTGCCAAAGGCAAACTTAGTTTTAGACTACTTTTTTGATAGTTCAGCAGTTTTAAAATAACAAAAAATGTAAGCATTGAAATTTGGACCCTTTTTGCTTCTTATTTTTTTTTTAAATTTTAGCAACAATAGGCGTAAACTATTAAAAAAAAGGAGAATTAACTCGGTGGAAATTTTTTATTTCACTTTTTTTTTTTTGTTTTTTCATCTGTATAGTTTGTAATTTCCTTTATTTTAATTTTAAAAGTAATTTTTTTAAGATTTTATTTAAGCTCTAATCAACAAAGTATATATATTTTTTATTGATGTAATCTTTGAAAAAGTAAAAATAAACTGTAGACTTATTTGATCTAAAACAAATAAAATTTTTTTGATAAATAAAATCGTTTGTAGCAAATATTGCAAATAAATTTTAAGAGAAAAAAAAATAATATTGTCAACTTATTAACCAGGTATATGCGGTATTTATCAATCCATAACAATTAATTATATATACATACATACATACATATACATTCAAGTAGGTGAATATGATAAACTAAAAATAAATAAAAATTATAAATAAAAAATTATATAAAATATATAAGAAACCAGCTTAAATTTTAAACATAAAAGCCAAATTTCTTATTATTCTTTATGAATGAACAATTTAATTTACGAAACGTAATACTTATGAGTAGTATAATTAGGGTGACCATTTATTTCTGGTTCAAAATCAGAACGCTTTTCAGTTTTTTATACTCAGAACCACCTTCAATAAGAGCGATTTAATAAAAACCACTTTGTGAGTCGATTAAAGCCTTTTCGTCCAGCTGGGCGTCTTTATATTCTTGTAAAGAAAATATTTGATTCAGAAAACAAACTCTAAAACAAGATTTTAAAAATCAAAATAATTTTAAAACAATATTTGCTGCTATACAAATACCTTACTATCTAGCTTTGCTATAGTTTAACAAACTTTTTTAAAGAAAAAATTTAATTTATCTTGAAAATCAGTACAATCAGTACATTTTTAAAAAAATCAGTACATTTCAGTTCACAAATTTTTAATCAGTACATTAAATGAAAAATCAGTACATGTACTGATGAAATCAGTACGAATGGTCGGTCACCCTAAATATCCCCCTTATTATGAAAGTCGTTGTCGACGTCTAAAAACTAGAAACTAGAAACACGTTACAATTGAATTGGCAGCTGTGTCGGTTGTTGTCAAAATCAAAGCGTTAGGCATTTGTAGAGTTGGTTGAAGAAAAAACCTGTTTTAACACGATTTAAAAATGGCTTAAAATCATAAAATTAAATAAATGTAAAACTGCATGAAGAAAAATGTGTGAAATTTTTGTGCTCCATAGAAATATTAATCTTTTAGTCAACCTTTAAGGTTGAATTAATTCAATACAATGAAAATGTTCTGGTTTTCTTCACGATTTGGAACGTATGTACTGTGTAAAAACAGGATTGGTTGTATTTTTTTCCAAAATGTACACATCATACTATACATACTTACCTTCAAACAGGTTTGAAGTCGATAGTCAATTTTTTTCCAAAACATCAACATCATACTAGGACTGACTTGAAGCAGGTTTGAAGTCACTAGCTTTTATAGTTAAGAGATATGTACATAATAGAGTATGGCATGATAAAAATTTTAAAACGTCTTTTTAAATAGTTTTTAACAAGTATTGCAATATGTGGCCGCATGTTCTGGGCGCTTCCAGGTAATGCTAGCTTCGAACATATAAGCTGCATTTAGTACAAGTTCTCTCACATGTTCTGGCCAGATTTCAGTGGCTTATATTAAATAAAATTTTTTTAGTCTTACTGAATAGCGATGATTACTATAGCGCCATGGGTATTGGAATTTGGTGTTGATTCAGGTACGTGGTCAAGCTTCACATACAATCGCTTACGCTTAAGCTTATCATATTTTTAAGCAAAATTTGGACATAAAAAGCACTAATAAGATACATATATCTGCTTCTCCTCGTGTTGTACCCAATTTCCTAGCTCTCACATGAATTTTGCTAATTGCAAGCGTTTAAATTGTTGCCTGAGAGTTTATAATAATATTGCAAGCACTTGTTGTGTGGAGACAATTTCTTAAAAATATTTGTGGCCGATTGATTCGGCTTTTGTATAAATATCAATCCTAAATATTGCATATACATAAGTACTTTGTGAGATCTCTAATGGCCAATATATGTACATATGTGTTGTACTTTTATCGCTCTAACCATGGTGGAATAAGAAGGTGGGAACGTCCCTAAAACAACAACTTCCTGTAAAATTTCAGAATGTATTTTGTTGTTGCTAATTCCAGCTTGGTTGTCGAAAATGTAGCGAACACACATACAGTATACACAACCATTGTATAACATAAACAAGTGTCCAAGCTAAGTTAGATATCATATGGCGGAAGTTATTCCTAAATTGTTCAATATACCTTGGCTCTAACATACGTTGGAAGCAAGTGTATTATAGACTTACGATCACTAACACTCGTTTTTGTTATAATTAATAACCAAAGGCAGCAGGCGAAACTAGAGGCCTGCATCAACTGCTATTTCAAGCTAATTCAAGACCCGAAAGATTTTCTAATTCTTGAGCTGTTGTGCGATTAAACTGTTTAAGTGCTGTAATGTAGAGTAGCTTACACAGTTTGTGTGATGCAATGTAGTGTAGTTTACAATAAAGAGTGGTGTGATGCATTGTTGTTGAAACAACTTATATACTGTCATGATGTGTGGTCGATAAAAAAAATTACTGTGGTGATGTGTGGCCAACAACAACAAAACCGTGTTTATTACACACAATGTGATCGGATGCATAAACAAACATATAAACAAGCAGGCAAATCAATATAAAACTCATACGTTATTACATTAGATTACATACATACATTAAAAATCAACCCCCATTTTTAAAACTTTCACACCAGGAAGGAACATCCCGTCAACAGTAAAGTTTCGAGATGAATTGTTAACTTAAGTGTGCTTAAGTGTAAAAATTTTTTTTTTATTTAAGTTAAGTTAAGTAAACAAAAGAGATGGCGAACAATATAGCACAGCATTTATTGTTGTGTGTGCACACGTAAGGTAAATGAAATGAACTGAAAAATCAAGATGATACTTATTTCCTAAAACGCAACGCTCTAAAACAAAAACAAAATGTATGGAAATTTTTTTTTTATTTTAATTTTTAATGCAATTGTTTCCGTTATTATGCGTAGTGTTTTACTTAATAAGTCCCTTAATTTAGTGACGTCTTGAGCTGGCCTCTAGTAGAATCAAGAAGAGTTTACAGTAAAATGAATTTTTCTCGACATTATTCAAAGTACATTTTTCGAGTTATTCTTTAATCGAAATCTGCACTTTTTCTTACTCCATTTCTACTGAGTCCGAGTATATAAACAGTTCAAATTTTTAATTATTCTTTTTGCTTAATTATGCCTATTTGCTTTTTATGGGGCGATATTAAAAAAAAATTTAGTTTATTTTTTTTGTTTATTTTGTTTATTATATTCGTTTATAAGTTACTATAATACACCTAGATTTTAAAATTAAATATTATTTTTTGTTAATTTATTTATAACTTTTGCAATTTAAAGGGGTTTCTTTAAAGAACAGATGTTTTACAACAATTAAATGTACAGGAGATATTAATTTACAATAATAATTCAAATAATATTAAAATATCAAAAAGTTATACTCTTTTCTCAATTTTATAACTTACAGAGCACGTTAACAAAAAATAAAAAACCTAATTTAATTAAAATTAGGTTAAATATTAATAAAATAATTTTTTTGCATTAAATGCATTTCACTTAAAATATTTTTGTGGTGAAAGAAAGAAAATTATTGATTTTAAGATATTAAGAACCAAGGGTTTATAAATAATGGTTTTTAGTTATTGTTTTCTGTGTTCTTTATGTTTTTTTATTAAATATTTAAAAGTAAGATTACATTCAAATGATTCTTCTTCTTTTTTTTGGTTATAAATTACCAATTTCTACGCAAATTATTAGACAATTAAGTGTTATTTGTTTAACTTATAGACTTAACAAATTTGAAATTTAGCCGGGTTTTAGTTTTTATTTTAAGTTTAATATTTATTAATGTTTACTTATATGTTTATGGAAATAAGTTTTAAAGTTAGAAGTTTTAATGGTTAATTTCTTAATATTAATTTTTTTTAATTAATTTTTTTTTCACTATAACCTGAAAATATTAAACCGGAACATTTTCATTAAATTTCACATATTTATTGTTTTTGATATTGAATGCATAAAATATTTTGTCATTAAAAAAAAAACATTTTTACTCCCTTATTTTCTAAAACGCAACGCCTTAAAACAAAAACAAAATTTTTTGAAAATTGTTTAAATTTTAGTTTTTTTCCATACAATTGTTTTTGTATTCATGCGTTGCGTTTTACGTAATTAGGCCCTTAATGTTTTAGAAAAGCTTAACCCTTTAAAATAAAAATAAATGATCCCAGTAATATTTTAGACACAGTTTATATGTGGCAGTAGTGAAGTAGAGACGTGGCAAATTTATTATGGGAAAATATTCAGTAAACTAACAGTTTTATCAAAATCAATTATCGATTACTGTGACGATTTTCATGAAAAAATCATAATGAGTGACGAGGCACATTTTCATTTAAAAGGATATGTGAACAGAATAGTCGGTTCTGGGCAATGGAAAATTATTCATCAGTCACCTTTGCATCCATTTAAAGTGACAGTCTGGTGTGCAATTTGGTCAGGAGGAATCATTGGACCTTATTTTTTTGAAAATGAAAACGGCGTAGCGGTAACTGTCAAATTAAAGCCATTTCGTGATATGATTGTAAACTTTTTAATACCACAACTGCATGCTTTGTGCTTGATATCAACAAGACGGTCCTATATCGCATACAGGCAGGACAAGAGAGAAATAGCTTTTATTTTAAAAACAGGACTTAAACAACAACAAATTCCTTTCAATTTAAAAGAAAAATTACGAATACTCATTGCTAAAGTACACCGTGATTTCAAAGTTGCGTCATTTTTATTTTAGAGAGCCAAAACAAAAAAAGAGGGGGCATTCCGTTTAAATCTAATGCAAATAGATATGCAAAGGTGGTTTGCCTGGCTACAAGTTGAAAACCTTTTGTTATTTCATATTAAATTTGCTGTAGTAAAGTTTTATCTTAATGTTTTCCGAAAGAAAATCAAAGAAGCTTAGAACAAAAACGACATATTAAAATGTGTTTGAAATAAGGGGAAAATGCTGTTGATATTCAAAGAAACCTTGGACTAGCCCCTTGTACAATAAAACTCATTTGTTCAATACACGCAGAAAAATTTAGAAATGTGAGTTATGAATCTTGGAAAAAATTAAATGAAAATCAAATAAAACATATTGGTGCCCCGGTAGATCACTGATGCTTCGGTAGATAAGGGGTAACTCGGTATATCAGTGGTAAATGCGCAAGTCCAGCAGTCACGGAGTTGTGGGTTCGATTCCCACCAGAGACCTTGGTTATAAGTCTGCTTCATCTTACTTTTCTTTATCATCCTTCTCTAACTTAGTGTTTTGACGAGCCATAATTTTGTTCTGCCATTAAACAAAACTTTGTTCGCACATCGTTTTGTCTCGTCTGGACCGCTCTTTTCAATGTTTTGTTCTTGTTCAGTCACCGTTGTTAGAGAAAATGTTTGCTTAACCATGTCTGCCATCAAACGCCATTTTGGATGTCGGAGAAAACATTCAATATCAAGATGGTAATAGTTTTAGGGTGGCTAACTTATTTACATTTCCTTTATATGAATTTTGACATTTAAAACCGACAAGTGAAACTTTAGCCGTAAAGAAAATTCGACTTGATTTTTATTTAACACTATCATATAAATAAACTATGAATTGACAAAACATAAACATGAGTACGTTCTCTCCACGCAAAAAAATGTAAACAAATTTTTTACAGTTATTCTGCTGACGTCATGTTCTTGTCTCGACAAATTTTTGGCTGATCAAGACGTAGAGTAATATCTCGATTACGTATGGCGACCTAACTCCAGTTCGGTTGTCAGTTGCCGTTATTATATTATCGACGGCAACTGACGGCTAAAAGTTGCCAATTTTAGTTAACTATGTGGCAACCGAGAAGTTTTGCTTGCCGTTGGGCAACGCAACAGAAGTTGGGTTGCTGTACATAACCAACAAACAAACTTATTCTTTCCTTCTATCTTTACACTTTCTATGTATATGCCTCTTCTGTTCTAACTAAACTAACCTAACCAATTCAATCATCGTTTTAAAAAAAGGGTTATTGTTCCAAAGGCTGTCATTTCGTTAAGAAAAATAATATTTTATGCATTCAATACTGTTTGCATAATTTTAAGGGCCTTATTATGCTAAACGCAACGCATTAAAGCAAAATCAATTGTATAAAAACATAATAGAATTAAAAAAAAAAAATTTTCAATACGTTTTGTTTTTGTTTTAAGGAGTTGCGTTTTGGAAAATAAAGCATTAAATACATTCCTCGCTACAGGCTACCGAACACAACCAGTCAAAAATAGAATACACGTGTGCTTATGAGAATAATTTTTTTAATGGCTATAAGGCAACATGACTGTCAATGCTAATTTTGTGGCGTGGTCGAAATTAAACTAATTTATATTTTTATACGCGACAGGTAACAGAGTAGTGCTGTCAATACGGTAGGATGCAAAAATTATAGCTTAAACAATACAAAAAGACTTTAGATGGCACCACTGAAAGTCATATTGCTCATATGTTTATTTTGTAGTGGTAGTCTAGTAAATATTTCAGTAGCAGCCATACGGACACAAATGTAGCAAGCAACTTTTGTGTTCGTGTGTTTCAGTGTTCTTGTAGCTTGAATGTGTTTAATGTATAAGGGGGTAAATATTTGCAGTAAATAGTTTTAGTAACATTTAAATTATTTACAAAAGTTTATTTAATATAAATGTAAAAACGAGCAAATAGCACTTTTCATGATTTCACAGAAAAGACTTGTAAACACTTGCAGTACCATTTTCTATTAAAAATTTAATCTTTTATCCCTGTTGTGGTTTATCACTCAACTCTACTTTATGTCTACAACCAAACCTGTTAGCAAATTGTTATCATTACAACCCTGTGTCAGTGCAGTTGAGTTTTAACTCAACAGACTTGAGTTAATCATAAAAGATACATTTAATTAAATTGGTTATTAGGCTCTTTTGCATTTAACTTGAAAATATGCATAAAACTGTTTAATACATACATATACTTTTATGTATTTCATAATTTTTTATTACTTAGCGTTTTAAATACATATGTTAATATTTTTCTGTTTGATTTGGCACAATTGTTACTAATTAATTAGTTAATTTATTTTTTTAACGGAGTTATTTAAAGTTAATTTTTTTCTATATTAAACAAAATTTGCTTAGTTATTAAAATTTTTTTTTAATAATATATATTTTTCAATCTATTGAGTAGGTGTGTGTTTAATAAACAATATTTAAATTGAGCTGGATATGCATGAATCTAAAGAATAATACATATCGTTGGAATTATATAGAAATGGCGTCTCGGTGTTTTTTTTTTCAAAAAAACGTTTTTATTAATATATACCAGCAAATAAATGCCAAGTTTATCATAAATTTTTTTGTTTTCTTTATTCAAAAATAAATTTATTGCCTTTTTCTATTAAAAACTGCATTTGAACTTTTCTGTATGCAAAATTTTACAAATTGTATAAAGTGTATCTATCTCTCCTCTGTTTTTAGTAACAAATAAAATCGAGTTACGCGTTGTATTAGGCCATTGATATACATTTGTACATACGTTTGTTAAAACAATAAAAAACAGTTTTAAACTACAAATACGTATGTACATATGTATGTATGTTAAAAAAAAGACTAGAAAAAGTGTTAACTAATATTTTCAAAAGTAAAGATAGTAAACATCGAGTTTAAATAAATGTATTAAAAAATAATGTTTTATTTTTGGTATTTTTTCATTTTTTAAACCATAAAACAAATACATGGATTGTTTTTATTTGTGGTTAATTACATGAACTAGGATGTGAACACGTTAAAATTACATATATAATTTCTTTAAAACTTATTTTTAAAATATATGTATTAAAAGAAAAAATAAAATAAAACTGCAAAAGAGAAAGCACTCTTTGGAAAATGCACTTTTAAAATTAAAAACAAAAAAAAATATGCTGACACTTATACAAAACTTTGATTGTAAAAGTATAAAAAGTTTTAAAATGACATGATATGAAATGTACAGTACAGTACAGTAGAGTACAGGTACAGTGTACCAGTCATAGCCTTGCTATATGTTTTACTTTTCTTCATTTAAAACCGTATTTACTTAATCCCTGGTATACAGTTTATATTAAATATATTTCAGTATATTTTTTCATGCATACTTACATACTTAGTTACTAGATGTGTTCATATAAGTTACATTCAAATGTGTACATACATTTATACATACGTACACTTGTTGCCCGTACATTGATTTTTATCAAATTTAATCTTCCCATTCATCATCATTGCCAGACGATTCTGATTCATCGTCTGATGACTGCAATACACGCACGCGTTCTTGCAAGGCTCGACGTAGAGCATCGGCTAAAGCATCTGTACCAGAAAGTTCATCACTAACAAGGTTTGTTGAAAGCTCACGTTGTGTTGCTGGTCGTAGTTCAATACCCATGCGAATTTCGGACATAAGTTCACTTCGCGAGTCACCACTACCCGTGCTAAGAGCTGATGTATCGACTTTCTGTAAGAGCATTAAAAAAACGAAAGGACGCGGTTGGGAAAAAATTATTTTCAGACAAAACTTTTATAAAGTTTGTAAATGAAATCTTTAAGGAATTAAAAGAAAGTGACTTTAATTTAGGCAAACATTTTTTTAAAAAAATGTTGAAGCGTTTTCGCATTGTAAATTTCATTTTTTGGAGCGCACAGGCTCATTTCCACTTAAACGGCCACGTCAACAAGCGAAAATGCCGTTACTGGACTCCAAAAACCCGCAACGCTTGATTAAAACATCAAAACCATAGCATTGCCCCATGGTAACTAATTGGTGTGCCTTTTTCACGCATGAGATAATTGGACCATTTTGTTCGAAAATTCTCGAGCCAAGGTGTTCAACTCGACGGAAGATATCTGGATGACATACTCTTTAAAAAATAAAATCCGCATTTCCATTCTATCGTTCTTAATAAAACTTTATGTCAATTATTATGTTTTTTATTTAAGTTTGAAAATATAAATCTATTAATGAGAGCCTGAGCAATTTAAGGGGTATAATTATGGCTCTTATGAGACTATGCGATGTGAAATATATGATCAGTAAATAAAATAGGAATAATACAGACTTTTGCAGGTTGTGCGAGGATTAGGCGGAAATGGAGACTGTGGAACTTGTAACGTTCAGCTGGCTATAAATTTACCTTTAATGGTTGCTGGAAAGTGCTAACGATGGAATTGGTTAGGTTTTTTAGGATGCAGATGGATAATAGGCAGCTTAGCACAGGGGTTGACGGACAGTCTCTTATTTTACTTAAACTATTTTGCTTTTATATTACTGTTTCTTCTCCTTCTTTTCTGGTATAGGAAGCCAGGGCCAGTTATGAGTAAACATATTCATGTGCTCCACCCAGATGCCTGTAAGGCCATTGTAAATCCTTCCAAAAAAAGTAGATTGAAGAACAGATGTGTATTAGATTATTGTGGATACCTGCCATTACGGCCTAACCCCACAGTGCTCTTAACACAGGGTGAAATTAAGCGTCCACCAACGCCCCTAGAAGCTCGGTTCGTTCAAGCAGTCTAGGTACCAATTTCTCTGTTATGACTCTGTGTAGCCACAACAGAACACCTTGGTGAAGAGTTTGGGCTATCTAAACCCGTTTTTCTTTCTTTGCGTTTCTAGTTTTGGTCTCACCTTTTTCATACCAAAACAGATCCGCACCGACCACAAATATCCACACACTAGTGTACCAGCCCCAACTTTAAGCAAGAAAGATTATGATTCTCAGCCACACCCACTACGGATGCCGACCACCCAGCTCTGTTTATATAGGAAACGCCATTTCATTAATTCCAACTTAGGATCATTTGTGTCTAGTATCATCAACACTACATAATCTTCTTACCTCCAGTCAGGACCGAACACCACATGCTTCCAAGTGCTCTGCCGGCCTTCTCATTTATTTGCTACTATTAGGCTAGATCTTGTTTTAGATCCGCCAAACTCTAGAAACTTTTGTACTGTTGAACCTTTAGTTCACATAGGCCGCTTGCACGGTCACTCTGGGGCCCGTACAGGGTCGGACCCCAGTTGTTCACTTTCGATTCTACAGTCCCCGCTTGGGGATAACCACAGCCACCACGTGTACCCCCGAAGGGGACCTCACCATCTTCAGTTCATGCACTTGGTAAGCACATGGGGCTAACTGATCCCGTGGTACCAGATAGGACTCTGGTCAGCCTCGGAAATCTTCATCCGTTTCATTCCTCCCAATATTCAATTTACACAGTTAAGGTATTGGTACCCTTTTAAAACTTGTATTGCTGTGCCACCGGGTGAGGGATATGACACAACGCAACAAGGACAACCTGCCTTGAACAAGACCAGCAATACTGATCACTATTTAGCCCAAGACAGATTGTTTTTATTCTTAGCCATGTCTGTTGGCCTTCCGGTATATTACCTACCACCGAAAGTTGCCCGGTTGATACCACTTGGAGGTAGACTTAGGCACTTGTGTACTTGCACTTATCAACCAGATTGAAGAACAGAAGGAAAAGCCAGAAAATGTTAATAGAAAGATAAAAAAGCCGCTGTTCAAAAAAAGGAGATAGAAGAGAAAAATGTATTATCCGCCGAATCATGCGGCAGCGCTCAACTCTGTGAAAAGCTACCAAATATCCAGCCACCTATCTTGCAACCAGATACCTCCCCAAATATATTATAATCGGCAAGTCTGCAGCCATGGGTCTCATCTTAGCACATTCTGTAAGAGTCTGGAAAAAGTTTATTATTTTTTCTGGTAGTTAATTTCACAACGCAGTGCCCCGTGAGAATTTCAATTAAACACCTTAGAAATTTTCTGCTTTCACTGAGAATCAGATAAATCCCCTTCCTATCAAGCCCGGGCCATAGAAGCATGGATATCTTGCAATCAGCTGTTTCCAAGGCTTGGCCTACCTTGTCCTCAACGTATGTTTCTATCAAGCAGTAATATAAACTTATTCGCCTGAAAAACGCTACAATTGTTTGGATGATGTATAGCACCTTTTAAATAATAATAAGCAAACACCAGCCACGGTTGTTATATTCATCCTTTATCTCCCCCCTCCGGAGCACTTACCGGGGTGTGATCCCAAAGACAAGATTCGTGACCTCCCTAAGGCCTTACTCCAAACGAGAATACCGTACGTAAGAATCGGTGTTACAACGGATGTGTAAATTCAGTTTACCATATCCGGTTCTCACCTATAGAGTTTCTGCAGATATAGTAGACTTTCAGATCTTAACCCTATCCTCCGCATTCGCTCTTTAAGTAACTTTCCATCCAGAACGGTACCCAGATATTTGATGTTCTTAGCCAGTAAAAAATTAAAAAAAAGTAATAATCGTCTATTATACTCCTGGATAGCATTTTTATGATTCTTGAAATCTCGCTTACAGAGCCAATGGATTCATGGTACTTTGACCATTAGGCACTTTTGGCACTTTTTGCACTTCCGAGATTCCCTTTTTATCTATTAAAGCCTAGTTTACATTGTTCTCTGTTAGCTTTCTGACCATGGTTCGTTGCTCCCTGGGCCACTAACCCGGAATTTTTTTTTACCAAAAAAATTTTTCGAAAATTCACAAAGTTAAGTATCTCCGGTCTTCGACGCAGAATACTCCCTGAAGATCTCCCAATCTGTCCGTCGACAATTGAAAATTTTTAATCAACTTAACAAGGTCAACGTCAAGCTTTTTTTGTGTGTGACAGGCAGTCGCTATATACTATATGTATGTACTTACATATATACTTTATACTGTTGAAAAGTATTTGTGTGAAGGTATAAAGGAATATTAATATGGAAGACATTATCGTAATTATTTAAAAAGAGGTCTAAACTTTTTTATTTTTTTAATAAAAACACTCAAAAAAATTGTAATAAAGACTTGTGTCTATAAAAAAAGTTTTTTAACTCACCTTAAGTTGCACTCCCTTGCGTATACTTTCCAAAAAGTCATTACGTGAGTCCGTTACCGGTGGTAAACTAGAAGGTGCCTTAGTTTCTGATGGTACATATGTGGTAGTAATGGAAGGTATCTCACCGGGTCCGGCCATAGGTGGTGGTGGTGGAGGCGGTGGTGGAATACCAGTTGTAGCTGGTGGCGGAGGTGGTGGAGGCTGTAACAAAAAAAAAAAAAAAACAAATGAAGAAAATATTAATTAGTTTTGTAAAATTTTTTTTCCAATAAAAAATTTACCGGTGCTGCCATAACTGGAGCTGCTGGTGGTGGAGGTGGTGCAGCGTTTAACGGTGGTGGCCTAGAAGGTGGTACTGGAGCTCTTGATAAGCCGGGCACAGTTGTAGGTACTGGTGGTGGTGGCTGTCTAGCTGGTGGAGGTGGTGGTGGTGCTGATCTTATGGTTGTCACTGTTGAAGTAGTTATTGAGTTGCCATTTTGAGCATTTACATGGTGATGATGATGGTGTTGATGTCTGGTCGGTACTTGCGGTTGAACTCGCGGCGGTGGAGGTGATGTTGGCGTTGTCTTTTGAGGTTGTTCAACAATTTCCTGCTTCACAGTACCCAGCACGTTATTGCTCTGAATAAAATCATATATAAAGGCTCTGGTATCTCGATCATTTAATTGATGTTTAGATACACCAGCTTTTTGGAAAAATTGCGAAAGTACTTCATCATTTTCATTACCCGTCAAATCGAAACCTTTATCAGCATCCCAACCCACATGACTAACGTGCCGAAAGTTGGTAGGTGCACCGATATCACATTTATTGACTTTTGATTTCTTGTTTTTATTATTGGAAGACGATAATGAGAGAAATTTTTTCGATGATGCTTGTTGCTGCTGTGGCATAGGTCCGGGCGTAAAGTTGACTGTGGAAATCTTTGGATTGTTACGCAATTGTACGCTGTTGTAATCAGGTTCTTTTGGCAGCGGTGCCATCGGCGCTGAAGGTGCCATTTGGGATTTGCGTTTATTGCGTTTTTCTAAAAATTTAAACAGAAATATATATTAGTTTTTCCGTAGTGCTCTAGTTACGAAAAACTTTTAAATTATTTAAAATAATTTTGAATAAGACTCTAAACATTCATATTAATTAAAACAAAAACCTTTTCCATAATATTAAATTTTCAAACTCACCCAATTTTTTGCGATTTCTAGTCTCGATTGTTGTATCAACAGCACGAAAGAATGAATCACATTCTTCTTCCGAAACAAAATTTAGGCCAACATGACCATCCTTTAAAAGCAAAAAAAATATTTTAGATAAAATTAAAAAAAACTAAAGCGCTTTGCGAATGCACTTACCTGCCCTTCAAAAGTTATTAGAAATGGTCGGGCTTTATTAACTTTCATATCATCGTAAAGTTCGTGTTCCCAAATCATTTCATGTTTAATAAGACAATACGCCCGTAGAAAATAAGAACGTATAGCACTATCCTTGACAAAACAAACGACGCCGGTATATTTCTTTTTCCAATGAGAATGAGCGGAAGCTTCTGTTTTGTAGATTTGCACCACAGCTGTATTAAGAGTCTGTAAAAGGAAATAAAAAATAAAAAAAGATTAAAAATAATTGCTTTAACTTGAAAGTACCTTAATTTTTTTCATTTTATTTAGGAACGTTTCAATTTTTTTTTAACAAAAAAGAAAAACAAATAAAACTTGCACAGGAAACTTATTTTTTTTTAACAGGAGTATCTTGTACTTTAGCGTATCATTTACCGATTTAAACTATACAAAACTGCTACTTTCAATTTCAAGACAACCAACAGGCTGAAATGCTTAAAATAACGTAATAATAAAATTTTGAATAATTATTTTTGTCTCTTCTTCTTCTTCTATTTTGTTATCTATTCAATATGCACGGTTGAACTTTTGTTGGCAAATTTTGTTTAGTTGTAATATTATACACACATATGGGTGTATTTATGTTAATGTGTATATGCGTGTGTAAAATGGTAATAAGTTTTGTTTGAGGTAAAGACAAAAGCTTGTATTTAATATTTACAGTTGGTGACAAAAAAAAAATGTCAATTTAAACTTGTTCATTTGAATTAATTTGTTTTTCTCTACTGTTAGCTTTTGTTTTAATGTTAATTAGTCAATCTTTTATTGAACAATATTTGTTAAGTTCACGGGGTATAAACATTTTAATAGATTTACCCAATTCAAAAATTAAGTAGGTCATTTTAAGTTTAAAAAGTGTTTTTTTTTAATTTGCTGATCTACATTTGATTGTTTGTATACATATAATTAATTAAATAATTACAAACGTACATACATATGTACATGCATACATACATATGGTATTACAAAGTAGTAAACAATTTTAGTACTTAAAACTCAATACTAAAATCTAGGGGTTGTTTTTAACAAATCAATACTGAAAAGCCGCTATTCAATACTTTTATATATAGAAATATTATTGTTTTAAACACAATATATTTTTAGTTTTAACGTACAAAAAAATGACGTAAGTTGTTTATAAAAGAATTTGTGGTTGCAAAAATGTTAAAAAATGGACTACGCCAAGAAGCCGCCTAAAAGCGAGCTGCTACGGTCGATTTCCTGACAGCCGATCAAAAATATTCGCTAAGTTGGGATAAGGCCCTTATCGCCGGGATAGACTCCTAACCTCATCCAGGCTTTTCTGCCGCCTCAAACGGCAAGGATCAGGTGAGACACTTTCAACACATTCACCCACCAACCAGCCGGATGCGAAAAGACCCAAACCCTTATAGCGGGGGGTGCTCTGGAGTATTTCTAAGGAAAATCCCGGATAAGCCCCTCAAATCAATAACACCGGCTGGTTTCAAGGCCAGGTCTTAAGGCAGGCCTCGGAGATGTGTGGCCAGGCGCACGGTTAGACGTGGTCAAGGTCGATGAAACCCCCTCCACCCCCTAGGGTCTAAAGTTTTAAAGAAGTAACGTATTAATATTTTTTTCAGATCTTTTGAACTTAATTTAAATTATACTTCTGTTTAAAAGTCACAAAATTAGTCTTGAAAAATTTTAGTAGAATTTTTTTGACGTTCATTGTATAAAGTAATGTTAAGTGTCAAAGTGTAATAACCATCATTTTATTGTAAATCAATTTTATCTGCGTAGTTTTGCATACAGATTAGTCAGTTGTAAAATTGCTTGGGAACGTGTATTTCTGCAAATGCTATAGTATGTACAATTTTGTAAAGCATTTATTTTAGGCATTTCGGATACTCCTCTTTGGCAATTTTGCATTAAAATACCCAGCAGTTTTGAAAATTAAAAATTTTTTATAACAATTTTTTATTGCAAAAAGTATTTTTTTTAAATACATACATATGTATTTTCATTTTAATTTTTCACCTTTGACAATTTTTTCAACTTTTAACTTATAAAAATTTTGTTTTCTTTTAACCCTTATCCTGTACTTCAAAAACAAAACGCATTTAACATTAGTGGGTCAATTTTGCCCAATATAAAAAATTCACAAAACTTTTATTTTTTATTATGTTTTTTGCACTTATGGCATGTAATTTGTATTTCGGAATGGTTTCTACATATAAATTTATTACAACCCGAGCATTTATTTGAATATTTCGTGCTATTGGACCGATTTGGGCAAAAAAGGCAACTTCCTCTTTTGAGATTTTTTACCCTTGAGTGGGTAACTAAATCATTTTGAACGCTGGTGGAATATGCTTTAGCATAAAGGCCATGTGGTAAACTTGTTTTTGGTGGCAAAAATGTTGGGTTTTTTTCGCACAGTGCCCACCAATGTTATATTCCGTTTTAGCAATTCAATACCAAGTTAATGGGAGTCTTTTTCTGGTTTGCAATTTCTTTCTTTGCCCGTATACACTTGTAATGTCCATGCATAGCTAGTTGCGATGCAGATCGCATAGTGCCCATATTTGTAAGGTTTTTCCCTCGTTTTAATGTTGTGTACTGCTTGAATAGGCAACGACCTCGATATGTAACGAGTTGCCCCTTCACAGTGACACATTCACCAGGATTAAACATTTTCCGCAAATTTGCCTCCCAACGACTCCAAAAACCTCTTCTAAAAGCAAGCCTATCGCCAGCGCGTCTTTCGTTTCTACCAGAGCTGTTATTAAACCGAAGCTCTCACGATATGTTTTGAAATCTTCGCAAACTCATTGTTGATTTGAATTAAAATTAACCTCTACGATCATCCCATAATGACTCCAGAGCCTCACCGTGCGAACAGTACACACCAGCCAACAAAAGAAGTCCAAAATGAGCTTCTTTAGTTATATCATCTACAGGAATTAAAATATTTTCGAATATTGGTTGGCCTAAAAGTAACTGTTGAAATGTGTAAACTTTATAAAATTTATTATAAATACCCTGCAGATTATTCATGTCGATGATTTTTTTCATTATTTCGCTTGGAATAAGCAGCAGAAACAGCGATTTTATTCCATCTGTTCTAGAAATAGTATAACGCGTTGGACCAGGAGCAAGGTTTATAATAATCTCTATAGCACTTCTTCCAAACTCCTTTATTGCTGATATTTCTAATCATAAATATTTCTAGTTTTTTGAAGTATATGTTATAGCTTCAGTTTCAGTTTGCCTTCGCTTGAGCTTGATGATACATTGGGATCATAAATAGATCCAACTTGAGAGACGATAACTTCTTCGTCCTTACTTGAGGTATCATTCAGAGTTTCCTCTTTTGAATCAGACTCCATAAGGAAAGCTCCAATTTCTTCAGGTTTCATTATTTCAAAATTATGTATGTATGTAAGTATATTCACTTGCAAAACACAACCGCAAATAATAAGTCATTCAGCAGAAAAATATTTCTGTTGCTCTTGCGCAGCTACAAAAATACAGAATGCAGTTGTTTTATTGTTCTGTAATATCGCTATTTATTTTCTTGTTATAAATAAAAAATGATTTTACTACGCAGGTGGCTTTACACTGTTTAAAAGAGCTTTCGTGTATTGGGCAGATTTGACCCACATATACCATATGTGTAATTTTTTTTACACAGGCTATGCAAAAAGAAGTAGAAACTTTATATTTAATATTTAAGCACAGTACAATAAATAAATAATTGTACAAAATTTTCGTAAAAATCCGTCCAGTGGATATGAAAATATTGAGCATTAAAAACCTTTTGGGCAAATTTGACCCATGAATACAGGATAAGGGTTAATTTTTACAAAAATTGGTAACTTGATTGAATGGTCTGCTTTACTGTACAACATGAAGTTATTATACGGGAACGTTATAAACATATAACGTCTTAGATACATTGAAAAAGCAACAAAGTTGAATTTTAGCTAGGTAGATACTTAATGCTGAGAGTCCGTTTTGGCACGTGACCAAAAAAAAAAAAAAAATCACGCTGTAGGCATAAGAGGCCTGCATCAAGTCCTATTTCAAGCTAATTCAAGGCCCGGATGATTTTCTAATTCTTGTGCTGTTGTGCGATTAAACTGTTTAAGTGCTGTAATGTAGTGTAGCTGACACAATTTGTTTGATGCTGTGTAGTGTAGTTAATAATAAAGAGTTGTGTCCTGCACTGTTGTTGATGCAACTTATATACTGTCATGATCGACCACACGATAAAAAAAATGTCTGTGATGACGTGTGGCCAACAACAACAAAACTGTGTGTATTACACACAAGGTTAAATAGAAACATAAACAAACATATATACAAGCAAGCAAATCAATATAAAATTCGTACGTAAGTACATTACATTACATACATTAAAAATCAACCCCCGTTTTTAAAACTATCACACCAGCAACATCCCGTCAACAGTAAAGTTTCGAGATGAATTGAAATTGAAATGTGTTATCATGATGAATTGATGTGCCGTTGTTGTTAACTTAAGTGTGCTTAAGTGTGAATATTTTTTGCATTAGGGTCAAATTAAGTAAACAAAGGAGATGGCGAACAATACAGCACAGCACTTATTGTTGTGTGTGCACACGTAAGGTATATGAAATGAATTGAAAATTTAAGATGATGCCTTATTTAGTGACGTCTTGAGCTGTCCTTTAGTAGGCATACACTTCTATTGAGAAGAATTTCAAAATGTGAAAATATAAGAAAAATAGCAGAAAACTACCTAAAACTACTGGATCAAGTTTGCATTTATTTGTGTTTATTTCTTTAATGGTCACGTACAAATAAAATTATCATCAATTATTGTCGCCAAGTGTTTGTGACAGTCAGTCAGTTGAGGTGGTTTTCTACATCAACAACATAAAAAGATTTTAGTTAAAGCATTCATACATACAATAAAAATTTAATGAATGAACAATTTATGCACATTTATATTTGTACATACATATATGTACCTACATACACCATATCGTCATTTAAAATGCAAAAGGGCCTAACATTAAATTTTTAAAATTTTACAAGGGAGATAGAAAACTTAATAAAATGAAAAGTGTTGATCCTCAGTATTCTATTTCTTTTCAACTGGAAAAGTAACAAAGATACATTTGGCGAATTCACAAGGTACGATACGATAGCATATTGTATTATTGTCATATAATTTCACAATAGCATAAAAATTTTGTTGTTGCTTTTCATACGAAACTTGTTGTGAAACAATACAACTTTGTTTGATATGTTTTTTGTGATGTCATATTATATACAAAGTCATGCGCCAAGCGCCTAAAACGAAACGGCGAGTTTTTTAATTTATTTTTAGAGTCGCTAGCACTCGCATCCGTTAAAAACGTCTATACTAAAAACTTAGGCAAAACCGCCAAAGAAGATTCCTTAAGCCGCCTCCGCCGGCAAAAATAGCCGGCACTGCTCTCTGACACATCAGCTGTTTTTTGTTTACGTAAAAAATAACAAAATTCTTCTGATTTTTTACTAAAACTTTGCTTATTTTAATGGATTTTAGAGATTCTAACCAGGTTAGATATAGACTATTTTGTGTTTTCATGGGTCTAATCTCTACAAATTATTAAGTTAAGCCAAGAGCAGCACCAGATTTATGTACATAAATATGTGTTTGTTTTTCTATCGTTTGGTCGTATCAGCTGATTTAGATTTTAAATACGACACCTACAAATATACGAACAGTTGTTCACAACGGTCATATTTTTTGGTTGTATTATTTTACAATATATGATTTCACAAGACCTTGTGAATTCACCAATTAATTAAAAGTTCAGTCAAACCTTTGCTTGTTTGGAGTGGTCTAGCACATTGTTTGTCCTTAATGATTCGTAAAAAATAAGTCATTTGCTGTTGTTACACCCTTTAAATTTTTTTTTTTAAATAAAGTCGTTACAGTCAACAATAGAATTTAATGTTAATTTATTTTTTGTTGTTGGCCTGGTGACTATACACTTAAATAAATCCATGCAACATATGAACGAATTCGTTCGTACATTATACGAAATATTTCGTTATTTCGCACCACGAAATTCTTGCGTACAATATACAAAATGTACAAAATTCTTTTGTATATTTAACGAAATAAATTTAATATTTTCCAAAATTATTTTGTAAGAATAAAATTATAAATTTTTTAAATTTAAAAATTTAAATTAGAAAATTTTATTTATTTTTTGTAATTGAATGAAAGTTTCTAAAATATTACTTAAAACTTATGAAAGATAATCGTTACTTTTAAGAAATTCTGGTCTTAAAATTGGCTTCCTACTTTAAACGAAACTTTCGTATAGTTTACAAATAAAAAGTTTTTGTAACTTTCGTACAATTAAAAAACATTTTTTTTGTAATAACTACGAAATTTTCGTATATATTACGAAAAAAGCCAAAAATGTTTTTCGTATATTATTGCATGGATTGTTTTTCAGTGTATGTACATATTAGAAATGTAGATTTTTTTAATTTGTACAGTCGGTAATAAAAATAAACCTCTTTTTTTATTTGTTAAACGTCTTTTTGCCCTCAATTGACCTTATGCTTTTTAAAAAGCTATATCCCAAAATTTGGCAATTATAAATAAATAAAGATCTAATGCAAACCATAAATTATACCGATCGAGTCAGTATTAACTTCTGGTTCGATTAAACGATGTTTGTTCACCTTTCTGTCAGTTTGGGTATCCATGTTAATCCTGAGATGAAAAGGGAGAAGCCTTTTTAACTAAATTTTTGATCATGAACCGAATTTCAAATCAGGTTTGAGAGCTTTTAAAATTAAAGAATATTTATTTTAAACTAAGAAGAAAACACATTATTCCACCAACTGAATTATGGTGTAGGGTATTACCCCTTCCCTTTTCAAAATTAATTAGAAATATCTTTCTAGTGAGTAAGTGCGCAAGCCCACCAATCTGTTAGTCTATTTAACCCAACTTTTCTTACTTACTAAATCTTCTCAACACTTTAGCTTCACTTCTATTTCCACTCTTTCTATCTTTCTCAATGAGTATCACAGAGACCCAACAAGTCGACTTAAGTGAGCTGTATACTTTCCTTTAACGGCTGTCTGTTCTATCTAAGGTAGGGTTATTCTTTAGTACAATTTTGTTACCAACTGTTAAATTATAGAAAAACATTTAGTTGACAGACAAATGTCTTTGCTGCCGTACTCGTAGTAGCCCTTTTAGCTGCAGCTATATTTTACATTGCTACTAGCAGCTACTGTCGTAAGTTGCTAAGAACGTCTTCTTTATTTGTTGTCTTTTTTTATTTTATTTGTTGTTGTTGTTGCATTACTTAATTTTATTTTTTTTTGCACTTTTTTTAAATGCAGCTAGGAAGTGCAGAGCATGTTTTTTTTACACAACGGCGAGACATTCAGCGTTTTTAACTTTATTTTATTACGATTTTTTCTGCTTGATTTATTAAGAGAGGAAATCATAAAGCATTGAGAGTGATAATGAGTTTGAAATTTATTTTCTACTCAATCATAACTTAAGGCCACGAACTGTTTGTTATACTTATACAGTATGACTTTCGTACAGGACGTTCTACTGGCCTTTCTAACAGAAAAATTTTGTAACTCTAGTTTTCTCAGAGATCTCACTTTTCGTGTTGCTATAGGAGTTCAAGATCTTTCTTAATAGCTTTCTATGTCAGACTTAAAATCCTATCTCTTCAAGGAACACAACACGGACGTACACTAAGAGAAAAAAGACTATCTAGATTTAAGAATAAAATTCTTGAATGTAGATTGCAGAAATCTTCCGATTTCAATCTTGAATATTAGTCAGTAAGATTGACGTCCTCGAATTTAAGCATAAATTCTTAATTTTAAGAATGAATTCTAAAAATTTAAAACGCAATATTGATTTTAAGATCGTATTCTTAAATTTAAGAACGTGATCTTTAACTTTGAGAACACATTCTTAAAATCAAGAACGCAATCTTAATTTTAGGACGTATTCTTTAATTTAAGAACATATTCTTAAAATTAAGATTTAATTCTTGATTTAACATTAAAGAAAACATGTGGTTTATAAATTGTAAAACGCTAAATGAAGAAGACGCGTTGTGAGAAAAAGTGTAAAAGAAATTTTGAGTTATTATAAAAAGCATTTAAAATGGAAAACCAGAACACCGATGAAATGGTGCTTGTAACCATACCAGTAAGTGATGATTTGTTACCAATTGCAATTGGAAGTTATGAAGTGATCAGCATGCCGGAGGAAGTTTCCTTCACTGGGACTTAGAATGGAGTTTCGTGAAAAACTGTTTGCGTGGAAAAAGAAAGAGGTAGTAATAAAAAAACACAAAAAACAAGTGACATTAATAGGTTTTCTTTTAGTTTGGAATAGACGAAGATATACTTTCAATGCCATCGAAGGTAGGTGAATGGTTGAAAAACTGTGGGGATACATTTTCAACACCAACTTCTTCAGTGAACGCTGCAGCCAGTAAAAAAATATTTGATAAGGTAATAGTCGTAGCTTCGAATTTTAAACAGATTACACATAAACTATGTATATGTTCGTTCCATGTTTTTATATAGAGTTTGGTTTCGTTGTTAACTGAGTCATTAAGTGGGAATGACATCCTCGAGTTTTATAACCAACAAAAAAATCTTACAAATGAAAAGCGAGATGAGATTATCAGAGTCATAGTTGAGGATGTATTAAGAAAAGATAAGATCTTCGTGCGCAGGATTTCCACACAATATTGATTGAAATTTGCGAAGTTTTTCCAACTGAGAGTAAAGTTAAGGTAATTTTAATAATAATTTCTGATGATTTCAGTCTTATGAAATTGGTTCCTTGCTTAATGAAATATATGTAATTGAAATTTTCTGAATTTACTATTCCTCCTTTACATTTATATGCAATTAATAATGGAAAGACATACGTTAGAACTAAGTCAATATAAGTATGTATTTACATTAATAAGTTCTTGTAAATATTACATTATCATTGCGATTATTTTTTGCTTTTAAAATATACACATATGTAAATATAAATAAATAAATAAAAATTAACAAATAAAAAAACTAGTTTTATTTCAACATTGGATTTGGTAAAAACCAATAGGACTATTTTCAAGAATTCAAATTTAAAAATAATTTAAAAACAAGAATTTCATTCTTAAAATTTAAGAATTTATTCTTGATTTAAGAATTCTACTAAAAACACAATCTTAAATTTGATCTTGAAATAAGATTTTTTTTCAAGATTATATTCTTGAATTTAAAGAATATGATCTTAATTTGAGATTATTATTAAGAACAAAATCTTGAATACGATCTTAAAATGAGAATTTATTCAAGAATAGAATCTTAAATGTGATCTTAAAAAAATCAAGATTTTATTCTTGAATTAAGAATTTTCGCGCTTAACAGACTTTTGAAACTGAAATTCTTGATTTCAAGCATAAAATCTTGATTTTAGCACGTTTTTTCCCTTAGTGTAGGACAAACTTTTTGCCGGGAATATTCGTCGCCATAAATAAAACACATTTCTGTACGCTAAAATGATAACATCCACGACGTACGTCAAAATTCGTCGTACGTGGCGAACTCAGCAATAGATTTATGTCAATTTCATACGTCTGCGAACGATGAACAAATCAGTGCAATGTTGCCATATCCGATTTTAGTTTTAAAATTTTTCATTAATCGAAGTTATTTTTACAATATTTAAAATAAATATAAAATATAGTGGTTTATTACAAAAATTATTTTTAGTGATTTTTTTCGTTATTGTGCCATTTTGTGTGTATATGTATAATTTTTTTAAATGGTCAAACTATCAGCTATCTTTACATAAACAGTAAACAACTTTATATGAAACCAAAAAAGCTTTATAGTTTATCAGACTAATTATTATTGTGATAAGATATTTATTAAAGAATTTTTTTTTTTTTAAGTTAATTTACCTGACACTAGCCCGCTATAGCTCCTCATCAGCACTCTGTTCGGAAGAAAATACATATCTTCTATTTAACCCAAGATTTAATTGAAATTAAAACGCAGTTATATTTTTTGTATTTACATATATTCTTTAACAATTTTAAGCAGTAAGCCTGACTATTTTTTGCTCATGGCAATACTTTTCCTTTTATTTATTCTTCTTCTTATCACCATATTTTTAGCCTTTTTCATCTCTATTAAGATAGAGTTTTGTGCGGCTTTAATAGTGCTTTTTACAGTTTACGAGTTGTATTCCTAGCAATTAACGCAATGTGGACCATGCTGCATCGCCTGTATTAATGGATAGTATAAATATAGGAAGACGGAAACATTTGATCTGGGCATTAAAATCCAATGCGTGTCCGCTGGACCGAACACGTTTTTCACGTGTCTAAAGAAGAGTTTAAGTGTGTTAGATTTTTTACCGTGTGGGAACTACTTTACCTAATATACATATATTTTTCACCTACATAAATTGTACATAAAATGGAACTCCTAAGTTTATCTTGAAGCTACTTGGCAGGGTACAAAAACGGGAGAGGGTCGCATCAATTTACTCGAGCATCGTCGTAATGTGGGATAAAAGTGATTGATTTCTTTAAAAAAACACACTTTTTGTTAAGGAAATTCAAAAGTTTTCTATTTAATGTAAAGTACAATCAATACAATTGAGTTTTAAATAAAACGTCATTCAAATGACCTCCACGACTTCTTCTGCAGGAACAAATTCGATGAACCCAATTTTTGAGCACTTTTTCCACTAAATCAAGTCGTATATCATGAATGGCAACTTTAACATTGACTTGTGAAGCTTGAAGAGAGTCTGGTATATTTCGAAAGATTGATGACTTCAAACAACCCCACAAGAAATGGTCTAATGGTGTTGAATCCCAACTTCTTGGAGGTCATTCAATATCACAATTTCTAGAAATAATTGAATCTTTAAACTTTTCTCCCAATAATTTAATTGTTGCATTTGCTGTGTGGCATGTAGCACCGTCTTGTTGGAACCAAATGTTTTTAAGTTTAACTTCTTCCAATTTCGGCCATAAAAAGTTGGTTATTATCGATCTATAACGCTCTCCATTGCCAGTAACGGTGTAACCAGCTTCATTTTGAAAGAAGTACGGACCGATGATTCCACCAGACCAAAAACCACACCAAACTGTCAATTAAGGTGATCGTAATGGTTTTTCATGAATTATTTGGGGGTTTTCTTTGCACCAGAATAGAAAGTTTTGTTTATTTACTGCACCAATTAGATAAAAGTGAGCCTCATCAGGGAAGATGATTTTCTTAAAAAAAAGTTGTTATCGTTTTAAAGTTGTTCCAAGGCATAATCAGCAAACTTACGACGTTTACGGTGGTCCATGATGAAATTGTAAACACTACTGAATACAATGAAAAACAAATAACAGACCATGACATACATATTACAAATAACCGAAACGTCACTTCAAAATCATATCATCTCTATTGGAAAACCTTTTACAATGGAATGTGCTTTAAAAAATTCATGGAAATTGTTTCTGGAACTAGGAATTTTACGTGATACGCGCCTTTCAGGACAGAGAAGCGCACCACGTATTACACAGAAAAATGGTTCTTAAGTCGCACAATTTGTATGAGGAATTAACTTCCTAAACATGTTTTTCCTGTTACTTCAAAATCGAAAAATTTAAATCGAATTTCCACAAATGCTATCCCCTCTATTCTACTTCTAAATACCTATTTGCCTGATACCAATACAATGCACTGCATGTATAGGGTCCATTCCATGATTTCTAATCGCTATCAATTAAAAAAATTGCTCCTTTTAAATTTGACCTATCACTCTCTTTGATTTTATCTATCCAATTTCTTTTAAAAATGAGATATTGGTACAAAGATAGTTTGTGCCACATTAACAGCCGATAGTTATTACAGTTTCTGAAAAATGGCGTACTATGGAACAATAAAATAAATTTTTGCACATGAAGGGGGGCTACCTCTCCCCTCTAAATCCGCGTTAAGCCGATGCTATCGATTTTAAGTAGCGATTGCCCCATTAATATTTATGATCGCTTGATACTAAAATGCGGTCCGGAAAAATTATTTTATTAGACGACTTTCCTATTCATAAGAATCCAAAATTATCAAACATACATTATGTGAAGGCCATTAAAATGAAATTTCATTTATTGCAAAAATAATTTGATACATTTATGTCAATTAAAAAAGATGTCAAAACTTAATTCACACAGTTTTTAAATTACACATAAACTATAACATTGAGTGAGTGTTAATACTAACTTGGAAAAAAAAAATAAAACAAAATACTTAAATAAGTTAATTCATCCCATTCATTCATATTCACGAACAAACTAAATATAAACACTTTATTTCAAATTCAATTGTCTAAAAATACATAAAAATTGTGTTTTACTGCAGACTTTAAACGTTTCTTTAACAAAAACTTTTTGTAAGCGGAAAATTGCTACCTTGACAACACTTATTATTAGTAACACACAAAAACCTACAAAAAAAATTTTTCAAACAAATTCTTGTTCAAAATAATTTATTTTTTTAGTCAATTTATTTAATAGTCTCTAATAATATTTTTATTTGATTTTTAAATCAAACAAAATTTTCGCCTAGACAAATAAAATATTTAGCCAGCTCAGCAAAATTTTTTAACAGAAAATAAAATTCTTGCAAAATTGTTTGTCTAAATTTACAACTTTCGTTGTAGGTCCTCAGCCAGACAAAATATTTACTGATTCTCTGAAATTTGTTACTGATTCTACAACTCAGTTTTTTCTGTGTAATAGATAGATACAATTTCTCCCCTTAAAGAGGAGAATTTAATGGCATGTGGACTTTAATTGAAATGTAACAAACAATAACGAATTTTGTTAATTTATTGTCAAAAGTTTTAAAAAAGAAAAACTTATAAAAATATTGCTTTTAATTATGTAAGTATGCAGGTATGTATGTATAAATGCACGTATGTACATATAATTTTTCTTTTCGAAAAAATAGTAGAACGGTTTAGGCGTATTTAGTCATAGTTTTTCGATTTTTTTTAGATAAGATAAACTTTAGGTACAAAAAAAAAATACAATTTTGTTATCAAGTCTTAGAAATGTTTTATTTATTTTTAAAACTCCCTAACTTAAAGCATTAAAAAAATAATATATTTACCTTGATAAGAGTTCTTTTTATCTGGGTTACACAAATAATAAAGTTATTGGTTATGTGTACTTTGAAGAAATGCTAGTTGTCAAATAGCAAAAACACAGGAAAAATTCTAGCCTTCGCTTTAAATTCTAAAACTTTTTTTGGAAATATTGTTGCTTTGTTGTGGAAATTGTTACAGCACATCAAACAGCAAAATTCAAAACCTTAAAAATTTTGCCTTTAAAGAACATAATTTTTTAATTTTTAATTTATTTTGAGGAATTTTAAAGGAACAGGTGTGCAGGAAATGTATACCTTTATCACATTTTTAGTACTTTTTTTTAGTTTTTTTTTGAATATTGAGATTACAAATATAAATTACCAACTATTGGTCAAGATTGAAGTCGAAAGTCTATTTCGTGGCCAAAAAGTACTTTTTCACATATTTTGCATGTATTGCGAATATGACCCTACACACAAAAAACTGCAAAAAAACAACTCAGTTTTTTCTGTGTAGATATTAAAAATGATAACATTATTGACCCAAATTGAGTTCGAAAGTCGAGGCTAGAATTCAACTAAGTGGACAAAAGTACTTTTTTATATTTCTGGTAGTTTTTTGCATTGTTTTTAAAGTTTGATTCGTAAAATAAAAAATAATTTCTTCATATTTTTGTGTACATTATTGCATATTGTAGAAATAGAAAATTGGAAACTTTGGACTTAATTGTTTAAAAAATAAGAAAATTTTGGCTTTTTATGCTTATAGTACGTTTTTGCATTTATTTTGTAGACTCATACAGATATTGACTTTAAATTTACTAAAGGCGGTGGCACATAGAATCCATCATCCGTCATACTTCGCCTTTTTTAACTGACATTAACGTAACAACGCAAGAGGTTAGCACATAGAATCCTTTATAAACGGATGTTAAATCAGCAGGTGGTGGTGATTCTACAACAAAATTTGGTGGTTATAATTATTGTTTTTGTTGTAGTTTTCGTTGGCTCAGTTGTCAAAAAAAGATATGTAAAAGTAAACAACTTTGACCAGCCAGCCTCGATTTATGCATGAAAAAAGTAGATCAGTTGTGTTCGTAACACCACCTGGTACACATAATTTAAGGTTATGAACCAGCTGGTAGTTGTCAAAGTACTTGACGTACGTTGAAAGTTAAAAGTTGCCCAACTTTAGTACATTGCGTTGAAGAAGACGTACTGAATGTGACATTGTTCATAATAAAACATGTCTTTTAACTTAGCTGTCAGTTAAAAAAGGCGACGTATGACGTATGACGGATTCTATGTGCCACCGCCTTAACTTCAAAGTACCTGTACTTTTGTATATAAAGGAATAACGTTAATGACTCAATTATCATTGTACAGCCCAAGCCTGAAAGCTGTAGACTTAAAATTTGGACTGCGGGTATCTCTCTTGATGTACAGATCCACAAAGACGGAATTATGAGAAATTCGTTTCCAAAGGGGGTAAAAATGGGCCAAATAGGGAAATATCGAAATTTTGATATCCCATAAACTATATACGACAAAAACAAAATTAAAAGAGTATTGTATTTTACTCAAAAAATAAGCGGACCCGTATCTGTCGAAGTTTTGGGCCCTTTTTTTTGGGTAAAAACTAAATTTTGATAGTACCTAAGCCAGCTTTGTAACTTCTAAACGAATAAAGATTGAAATAAAGTTTTTATTGCATTCGTCATGTCTAAAAACATATGGTTACGTTTGCGAAACTTTTTTAAAATTTTGACCCGAAGGGGTAAAAAAAGGTTTAAAAAAGATACTTTTTGCAGCTTTTAAACCAAAAGAGATAAAAACATAGTTAAAATTTCGTTCGATAGGTCTCGACAAAACATGAATATATTTTTAATACTTTTTAGAATTTTTAGACCCTAAGGGACAGAAAAAAAGAGTACAAATTACATATAGGTACTTTTTACATAGGTACTTTTTGTATCTTCCTAACCAATAAAGGTAGAAACTTTATTCACATTACGTTTGACAGGCCTGGAAAAAAGTTAATATTTTTGCTACTTTCTTTAACCCCAGGTATCACAAAGGGACCGAGGAAACGGACCCAAGTGGGCTGCACAACTAACACTTCATCACTTCCGCAGCCGCCTGTTCTACCTAACCTAACCTACTTTCTTTAAAATTTGGATCTTAAAGGTTAGAAAAAAGGGCAAAAATTAGGTATTGGAACCTTTCGTAATATCTTAACTTAGAAAGATAGTAACAGAATTCAAATTGCCGTCGACAGGTCTGGACATAATATGAATATGTTTTTAATAACTGCCTTAAAAACTCGCCAGAAAGTTGTACCTTTTTACCCTATATTATTTTTGCTAGAGACGTACCAAGTTCTTCTTTAAGGCTCGCTTTTAACCCAAACAACACTAAATTTAACGAAACAGTCTTTTGTTCGTTAACAGCACATACGAGACCAGCTCTAAAAGTTCGATGAAAACGTTCTACTAAGCCGTTCACTTGTGTACGACAAGCAGTAGTAAAATTGTGAGAAACATTTAGGTTTTCACATATTTCCCTAAACATGTGAGAGGTAAACTGACTGCCTCTTTCAGTTACTATAGTATTTGTATATTTCTGAATTATCCGCTTTACTTTTCTCCCGCCCCCTCCCATCACATTGTCACAAAGTTACTTTGAAGAAAAAAAATTGTTTAATAAAAATTTAGTATTAAATGCTGTAAAAATACTTTAAACCATTCTCTAAAATATTTTACAGAATAAAGGCCGAAAGTCATGATTCTCTATAACTTTTAATGTTCTTAGCAAAAATCGTGTTATTTCAGAATCTGGCTATTGTTCAATGTTTTTTTCGAAAATATTGCTTTTTCTCTAATTAAATATTAAACAAAAAATATGAGCCTTATGAATACTCCTCTACCTATGAAATAACCCATATACATATTTATATTAAAATATATATTTAGTTTAAAACAAGTAAATTAATGTTTATTTAAACATTGGTTTTTAAACAAGTCAAAAGCTATGTGTATTAATTAAAAAGAAGTGAAGAAAAACAAAAAACCCGAATGACAAAAATAGTAATTGGAAAGTTTGTTTTCATTAATCGCTTAGAGATAAGTAATATCATACGTTTGTTTTTAACACATTTAAACAGTTAAATTTATAATATTATCAACAATTTGATTACTATTTTACAGTTCAATTGATATTAAAGTCCATAATAAATTTTTAAATTTTGGTTGATTTCTTTATAAAATAAGAGCAACGCTGCTAAATCATAGACATACATAGATGATAAAACCACAATTTCTACTGGGTAGAATTTTTAATTTAGTAGTTTATTTTCTTTGCATTACAAAACACTTCTAAAAATATTTCCATGTAAGATTTTGGGATATGTACTTATAAAGTATCCGTTAAATGCTTCTATTTCTACTGCACAAGCCTACATATATATTTTTTTATTGTTAAGTTGCATTTGCCAAAAAGAAAAAAATATTATATGCATGCAATTTCGTTCATATTTTTTGGCATGCTTCCCTACAAGTTTTTACTTTTTCTTATTTATTTTCATACATGTTTGTAAATACAGCAGCCCTTGAGCAGCGCCATAATGTCTACCAAAATTTGGGTTATTACAACAAACAGCTTTTCTGCTTCATTTTTATTAAAAACGTCAAAATCACATATTTCTTGTTATATAATTTTGCATATAAACTAACCGTAACTTGGCTATCGTATTTCCAAGCTTTATACTTGGGTCTCTTCCTTTTGTTGTCTTTTTCTATTCTTGTTGAAATTCTTTCTTCGGTATCATCCACTGTCCAATATCTTTTGGAGCAGCTTGGTTTTTCCTCATTCATTTTATTACAAAATTTTTGTAAATATCAATTCTAAATTAAAAACTATAAATGAGAGAGCAAAGTCAACGTACTATATTTTTAGTAACGGCTGTAAAAATTTGCTTTACATTACATTTTCAAAAGTTATAGGGTCATATTTATTAATAATATTTTATATTTATTAAGGCCTTATTTGACAAATTTATATGTAAAGTACGTCAAATAAGTCCTTAATAAACATAGTATAATTTTTAAAAATAAGACGCCTAATGAATAATTCCTTTTAATACTTTTTATTCACTAAAATTACTAAAAGAATTTTAAAAATAAATTTAGGTGACAAGAAAGTATAAATGTATTATTGGAAAGAACAAAAAATCATATTAGTGTCAATATATATCCTTTTGTATCTCAACTTGAAGCAGTATTTTAAAATTCTAAATTTATACTAAAGGTATTCACTTCACCTTTTTTTATTTTATTATTTTTGCATTAATAGTTGCTAATTTTTTTTGACATTGGCAACGCAGATAAACATATGTTTTGTGCGAAATTTTGATATAAATTTACGCACTAGTTTAGAAGTAGTAGAAAAGTAAACGTGTGTGCAAAATTATTTTATAGAAATAGTTGTTATGTTTGGAAAAAAAATCGAATTCCTCTAGACTAAAATCGGTGACGTTATTTCATTATTTTGCTTGTAAAATGCAAGGAAGTACCATAAAAAAACCCTTAAGTTCCCTAACAACCCTTATAAACTTTCACCAACGGTTTCCAATTTCAGTTAATACAAGTAACTAAAAACCAAAAAGTAAAACCTTCATCTTGATGATATTTTCAAATATCATTTTCCTTACATAGTAACTCAAATTAACATCCTGTTTTTATTTGTTTTATAGTTACTAAAGGTGCCAAACTGAATATTTTTTACTTATTTTGTTATTTTTCAATATTTAATTTTGTATTTAGTCGCCGATACAATATGAGCATAGCCGCCGCCGAATGTTTTGATTTATCTTCGTTCTGTAGTATAATATATAAATCTAAGCAACCGACTGTAAAAATACGTAGTTTGGAAAAAAATATAACAAAAATTTTTATGCAAATAATTTAAAATGCCAAAAGCCGGTAAGTAAATAATTTATAAATTATGTGTTAAATACAAATAGTAATAACTGTTTCCTTTTTTTACAAACAAATGTGTGATATGTAGGAAAGTTAAAAAAAGGAACCCAATTAAAACTGGAAACAAATAAGCTTCTATCCAAGAACGCGGAGCTACCGTCACTTTCAAATGGCAGTAAGGAAGAACACGTAAGTACATACCTTTTTAGTTTTTTGATTAAATAATTTAATATTCATATATTTATTAAAGAACACGAACAAAAGTATTTTGCGTAGCCAAATAGAGATTTTGCAAAAGAAATTGGAGGAAATCTCTTCAAAAGCTAATAACAGTAAGGCTGATAGTGGAAATGAAAGCCAGTTGTTTGGAAAAAACTACCAAAAAGAAGAGGAAAGTTTTTTATACCGTTTTATTAAATTAACATTACCTCATAAATATCATTAATAAAAAATAAATTATTGTTGTATTTGTAGATGGTGCTTTTGAAAGACAAAGTGTATTGCCGAAAGACGGTTTATAATAGCGCATTGGGGACAGCTTCGAGACCTTCTCATTTAGCCAGAAGACTACTTGAGGGAGTTTTTAAAACGGAAGCGATTTTGCAGTCCACCCTTTCTGGGCAAGCCCCAAAGGCACAGGGAGAAGAACGTCGGAAAATGAAATACGACTGCCTTAATGCACAAGCCCGAAGAGCTATTATAGGTAAGATATACAAATCTAGGTTATTGAAACGATTTTAAATTTAATATTGTGTTTAGATTTCTCCATCGAATATGGCCAAGCACATGGATGGTGCACCCAGAGTATTTTTGAGCTCAACCGCACAATGTCGCAGAAAATTGGGGAAATTAAACGGCATTATAAATAAATTTTTGTTATTTTCACTAAAATTTTAAAAATAAAAAGTAATTTTTTAATATAAAATTAAATTTTAATTTTTGATATATGAAATATATATGGAGGAATGCATATATGGGAAATGTATAAATACATATATATGGATATATATGACCATATATCCTCAATTTTCGGATCCAATTATATATGGAATATCATATATGCACATATATGAGTTATGCACACTTTTTTTACCTGGGAATTTATTAATTTATTGAGAGTTTTAATTAAACCTAGTAGTAATTACAATAAATTTGTCAGAGCCACGACTTGTTGCTTTGCAGAACAAAAACGAGAATAATCTTTTTTTGAGATCACAAAACTATTGCTGTTAGTTATGTTGGTATAGCGAATGTTTTTTACTTGTTATCGATATAGATGATAACATAATAACTAGGGTGCCACATACATATATGTATATATGTATGCACTACTTAAAATTTTATAAAAATAAATAAGACCCAGTGCTTAAGTTTTGTGTTTTGAAAGAAAATATATTTTTTTATACCGATATTTCGAACTACTTCGCAGATCATCTTCAGGGTAGTAATCTGATAAAAGGATTCTTCGGGCAGAATCGAGAAAACCATAATCAACACTGCAACAAATTTTGTAAGAAGGGTTCTAGCCATCAGCGAAATATCGGTATATAAAAATATATTTTCTTTCAAAATACAAAACTTAAGCACTGAGTTTTATTTGACAAGAAATATTAATGACCTAAAGCCAAAACAAAATAGTCTACAAAATAAAAAGAAACAACAGGTCAACGATAAAATATTTAACAAAAATAAATAAGTTTATGAAGTTTTATGTGTGTATAAATCACTACACTAACACTTACCTGACACTTTCGTCCCAACATACGGAAGACAGCTTCATTTTCATCTTTAGTTAGCAAAGTACTAGGTGCATTATGTTTTGGCCGCATTGATTGAGGAGCAATGTTACCTCCTTCCTGTGGTGGCCGCATATTTCTGCTCATTTGAGCTAAATTATTTTATTTTGATTTTCTGGTCAACCTTTGAATCTGTGGTTTATTTTACGAAAGTAAATAGTTTTTGTTATTTTGAACAAATATGCGCACACTCCGAGTGTTTATTTTTAAAATATACATATATGTAAAAAAAAAAATTATGATAAAAACTTAAAACATTAGAGATTCTGGCGGTGACAGGGAACCGGAATTGATAGGAGATGACGTAAACGGAAGAGAGGACGTGCCAATCTACGTCGACAGTCAAGACGCGCTCAAGGCTGTAGAGGGACACTATGTGGAAGACTGTATACGTGCATTCAGGGCGACACGAAGGGTTAGGCTCTGTTGGATGCCTGACGTTGTCAGTAATGAGACTGCCGATAAATGGGCGAGGAGGGGATCGGAATATTGAGCTGGGCTGGGGGCCTGTAAGGCCACCAATGGCTTTCTATTATAATTGATAGGAATTAAAAGTGGGAAAACCTGGAGGGACAGGGCTAATTGCGGGATCTCTAGGCTTCTATAGCCCAGGCTCAAAAGGAGCGGCACTGACCTGCTGCTCAAGGAAAATATGGTGATTCTGAGGTGTATTATTGGGACTCTCACAGGGCACTGCGATGTGAAATATATGACGAGAAAATGGGATAGGAACTCTCCAGATTTTTGTTGGTTATTGTACGTCTTGACGAGACAAACTCATGCCAAGACAAACGTCAAACTCAGTATATAAAAAACCCAGTATAAAAATACCGGATTTTTTTATTTGGATTTTGACATTTGTCTAGGCATGAATTTGCCTCGTCAAGACGTACAATTATGTAGGGATGAGTAGGAGATAGACTGTGGAAGAACTTGTCTGCCACCGCTCTGGGCTGCAGATCCGCCGCCAGAGGTGGCCTGAAGGGCACTTGTTAGATGGACTTGGTGAGGTCTCTGGCTGTGTGCTGGAAAACATCATAGGTTAGGTGACTGGGTAGATTGGTAGTTTAGCGCCTTTGCACGGTTGACGATCACTGACTTCTTTTGATTTATTGCGGACGGCATTCTTACTCTTTTTTCTTATTTTCAGAACTTGCAGAACTAGAAAATGTACTGATTTCGACCACCCAAAAATAAATGGTCATCCTACCTTTATGGTAACAAATTTTAAACAAACTAAAGATGAGATGCAAATACATATTCACAAAAGAGAAAACAGCAATTTAACGCTGCTGAATCAGGGCGGTAGTAATATTACAACGACTGATTGGACGTCTAAACAATATAACGTCAGGTTACACAAAGTTGCTGTTGAGTCACCTAAACAATCAGTTCATTACACACAGTTAACGACTACAACGCTAGCAAACAAATACAATGAAAAATATCAGCATTAAGCAAGTGTCCCCAACTTAATTGCAACGGGTATTTGTCAATTACTGTTTAAATTTATATTATTTTTGGAAATAAAAACAGGGCAAGGCAAATGATTAAAAAACAATATGTTGGTACTTATGTACATAAATTACACACTTTTGTATGCTATGTACTTTTTTCCTAAGATATAGCAGTAAAAAGAACAACGTTCTCATATCAGTCAAAAAGTCACTGAAAAACTGTCTTTAATAATTTGGATCCAATGTTTTAGCCATCTTTACCAATTTCAATAATTTACAAAATATGTGAAGTAGGGGGTTAAAAAAACAAACAAAAAAACACGACTTAAGACACAAAAAATTGTTAAACACAATAAAAAAACGTCAAATGATTTCAAGGTGAAATGGTATTTGGAATTCTTAGCCAACTAATGATTGATTTAATTTTTTTATGCAATTTATGCTTTTTCAATTTATACTATTGTAATTTCTTCAACTTGTTTTTTTCTGGACGTGAAACAAATTTGATTTTACTTCACACACACACACTTTGACTCTGACGTTTATGCTTCTTTTCGTCAGTTGTAGCAAATTAGTAATATTTCATTTTTGTACGTTTATTAAGTTAAATTGAATGGAGAATTGATTTTTTGCAAATTAATTTTATGCTTGTATTATTTCATTTACTGACGACAGAAGATGAACAAATAAAACGATATCGAAAAGCAAAAAAAAAATTACCAGTTTTGACAATTGATTTAAAGAATTTTTTGGGTTGTATTTTAAGGTAGTAGATTTGATACATATAATGCAACTATGATTTATAAATGTAGAAACCGGAGTTTTATAACAATTAAAAATATTTGTTATACGAACATGAAACATTTTTAAAGACAAATAATGAAAAATTTAATGTTTAACATAATGAAAATGCTTTTAAAACCCCATAAATAAATTTTGCTCTAAATAATAATTTTAATAAACTTAAAGAATTGGGTTGAAATCTACTAATAATGATTTGGTGTAAGAGCCTAATAGAACATTGAAAAACTTAATCTAATATTTTTCGTGTATAAATTGATATATAATATGAGATATGTATGTTAATAGTTCCAAAAAGGCTGATAAATGCCAAAACTATGGTTGCCGTTGTGGAGAGCATAATAAAAAGTCTACCTCATGGTGAAATAATCGTACCAGGTGGTGTTACAAGCACAGCTGATCTACTTTTTTCATGCATAAATCGAGGCTGGGTAGTCAAAGTTGTTTACTTTTACATATCTTTTTTTGACAACAGAGCCAACGAAAACTACAACAAAAACGAAAATTATATTCACCAAATTTTGTTGTTGTAGAATCGACACCACCTGATACTCATAATTGCGCCATGGTCTACCTGGTACACATAATTTCACCATGCTTACATATATTTTAATCCATTATGTATTTGCACTGAAATTCACCACTGAAATTTAGGTTGGCAGTACTTATCAAACTTTATGAACTTTCATGAACCGTTAAATTTCAAATTTTATGAATATTTAAGGTTCCCTTATACGTGACTTATGCTATATTTACACTACCTAAGTTCTCATCTGAGTTGAATGTTTAATGTGGTTTTCTGACCAATGAATAATTGTTAATAATCCGTTACAGGATTCTATTTAACATATATGTAATGGCAAAAGGTAATAAAAACATGGAAAGTGTTTTGTAGACATTGTTCGGGCCAGTTATAGCCCAAAATGCTTATTGTGAAAGGACATTGTATAAAGACTATGGCAAAATTTAGACCAGACATACCGATATACAATAACGTAGTTAGAGATATAAAGATAAGCATACTTTCAACATTTTGCAAAAATAAAGCAAAATTTGAGGCAGTTATAGCCCAAAATGCTTAAGCTGAAAGTCCAATGGCACGCGTTAACGTCACAACGCGTTGTGGCTTTCTGAGCTTTTTGCACGTTGTTGCGTTTCAAGTTACATGAAATACTTTGACGCATTGAATTTTGTGTTTTTAACACTACAATAACAACAAAAATAAATGCGTTTCCATTAAGTTTATCGATAGCTTTTAAAGTTATATTAAACTTTCACCCCCATTAGTCAAAATAGCTGGCCTGTTAGTTTGACGCTTAATGACGCATGCAAAAGTAGAAAGTAGCTCTACTTTTTGCGTGCGTCGCGTCAAATGCTCTCTAACTTGCCATATTGAAATATTATTAATGTTCCACATAGTTGTTGACTGCATAAAGGTAAACAACTCACAAGGAACATTTTGAAAAGATAAGGTAATAATCGAGCAAGTTTAGTAAAAAATTTTTATTTCGAGAAAAATTTTTATGGGAACGATGCCAAAAAATTTACCAATTACTACCATATGCAAGTGGCCAGGTTCCTGAGTCAAAAAAACTCATTTGTGGCAAATTTCATAAATTTATCCTCAAAAATTTGACCTTTACTTTAATCACAAGAACACTTTGTGGACTGAAAAAGAGACGGACATCCTTTTACACTTAAAAAATTATTACAGTAACTGACTGTAAGTTATTTAGAAAGTAATCCGTAAAGTTGTTTTTAAATGAAAAAACAGTTAAACTTAAGTACAATATTTTTTTAAACGGATTTAAAGGGGTTTTCAAAGCCTCAAATAAACAAAAATTCTGATTTTCAGTTGAAGTTAATTTTGTCAGTTATTTTTTTAGTAATATTTAACTTTGTTATTTTGTTTCTGATACTTTGTGTTTTGCTGTAAATGACAGAAAATGTAGTTCATTTTAGACGAATATGTAAGCAAATTTTTTGATATCTGAATTTAAATAAAATATTTTGTTAATTGTAATGAATATCTTGTTGGACGGTTTTTAAATGAATATCCAGTTATTTTAAATAGATTTCTAGTTGATTTTACCTTAATAATTTTTTGAGTGTACCTACGACCAAACATACATACAGAAACTTAATGCATATTTAGGCACATCCATGGTGAAATTATTGTACCAGGTGGTGTTACGAGCACAGCTGATCTACTTTTTTCATGCATAAATCGAGGCTGGTTAGTCAAAGTTGTTTATATTTACATATCTTTTTTTGACAACCGAGCCAACGAAAACTACAACAAAAACGAAAATTTTATTCACGAAATTTTGTTGTTGTAAAATCAACACCACCTAAAAAATTATTGCGCCATGAAGCGATGCCAGTTGGTTACACTTGCTACATTTCTCGTACGGATTTTGTTCTACTCGTAAAAAAAACTGGGAAAGCTGGTCAATCACAGTATTTTGTCTATATCTAGGTACGTGGTAAACGAATCTTGCCCATTTTAGCGATCATCTCAGGGATATGAGGCCAATAGCTGGGCCGTAGTACTAAAATTTACCCCGGAAACTTTATTTGAACGGACACACAGACAGACAGGCGGACATGGCTAAATGGACTTTCCTATCTGTAAGGATCCAGAATATAAATGGATAATAAAAAATTACAAACGGATGGGCGAACTTATTCACTATGTGAATGGTATAAAAAGTATGCAACTAAAGTGCACTTTTAATAACAACACGATCTGGTTTATTTGTGCAAAGAATTTTGTGCGTGCAAAAAATGTTTTAATAAAATGCTGCACGCATACAGCCACATGTAGATTTATTTACGCACACACAGCTTTTCAAGTGAATAAAAAACCTGAATTTGTTTGCTAGAAACTTGCAAATTTGTTTTTATTGCCATTGTGAAGTGCAATTTTTTAAAGCCATTGCCAAGGTCATTTTATTTTGTTGTTGTTTTAGTATATCTTACATAGACGCACATGAAAACGGAGACACACCTTTAGAATTTTTGTTAAATATTAGAACTTAAAGTTGTTGTTTTATGTAAATTGTCATTGTTTGGTTGGTACGTATGTAGGTAAATAGCCAACTATTAGGTTGGCGTACAGAACGGATGCGGAACTACTTAGTGGCAAGTAACTTAACACAAATAACGGTTGTTAATGTCACGTAGTCGTTTATTTAATGCTTCAATTATTGTATATTCTTAGCATTCTAATAAAACTCATGTTTGTTTTTATTGCAAGCACTATAATTTAATATGGTTTCTGCCAGCTTTCATATGTAATTAAATTAAACTGTGTAATTTAATAAATGTTCTTTGTTGCTGTTTGGGTTTATTAATGCTTAATTTGTTTACAAATCGTGCCAGCTGAATATTTTGTGCGACAATAATATCGATTTTTCAACACTTATACCTTTTTTGAGATTAATTAATTGTAACTTCCTGGATACACATTGGAAAGAGATAATAAATAATTCGTGCTAACTAATTGGAATATAAAAACACATTAATTAATTATTTAATATACATATGTATATATGTATGTATGTATATATTGAAAAAATCTAAACAGAAGTTTGTTACCCTAAAAGTAAAATTTAATTGTTAGAAAATATCAAAACACTGGTGTGCCGCTGCCAATTTTTGATTAGAGTTAATCTCTTAATTTAATTTAATTAAATTCAATTAAAAAAAAAACAGGTGATACAATTTTCTTTAAACAGGTAATTAATAGACTTTTGGGTGACAAAAAGTTTCTAAAAAATGTATTACAATGAAATAGTTGGGGTACACTAATACAGGTAGTGTTAACAACTCAGCTGATTATGAATTAGTTTTAAAATTTTGTGAAACTTATTTTCGGATTTATTAATTTAGTTTGAAGTACATTCATACAAGTAATATCAAGAGCCCAGCTTATTATAATGAGTTTGACATTTACTTTTATAAATATTTAATTTTGTAGGTAATTCGTAAATCTTTGACATTTCCATGTTCAAACACAAAAAGGAAATGCAGAGGGCGAAATCTTTGAATTCGCCTTAATATTGCTTAGTCCATGTCAGTCTGTCAGCCTTTCCGTCTGTGTGTCCATTTAAATCAAGTTTCCGGAGTGAATTTTGGTACCACGGAGCAGTTATTGTTCTCAAACTATCAAAAATATCCCTAAAATGATTGCTATTTAAAATGAGCAAGATCGGTTTACCACAGACCTAGATATAGGCAAAATACTGCGATTGCCACAGTTTTCCCAGTTTTTTAGGACAAAATCCATACAAAAAATGTGACAAATATGCATTAATACGAATTAAGTTTCTATATGTATGTTGGGGCTTATGTATGTATGAACACGTTATGTGGATTTTGGGTTACGTTTGACAATTAAAACGCAAAAGAAAGTGAAGACTGTTTTTTTTGAAAGAAGTTTGACAGTTAAGGTTTGCTATCGCTGTTAACACTCTTGCAAAGACAATAGATGTACATCGTACCAAGCCTGTATATTGTTTTTGCTTAATTTGTGTTTGTTTTTTAAGAGCAAAAGTGTGTATGGGCTTGTATGATTGTTGTTAAACCCTTTAAATAGTGGTAAGGGTATACATATATCAGTCTTTCATCTCCTTTGTATTTTTGTTTAATATTCATTTGCGACCTCGTAAAGTATATATATTTTGGATTCTTAAAGATAGGAAAGCCGATACAATTGTTCAACTGTTGTGAGTTTTCTGTTTCAAAAACATTTATAACAATGTACTTTAAGCCCACCACAAATAATTATAATATTTACGATTGGAAAACAACTTGCCTAAATTAGGTGACTGGGTAAACAAAAAGATCAATGTGAAGGGTATGTAAGATTCGGTACAGCCGAAATTAGCGCCTTTTACTTGTTTTTTGTTTGTTTTTATTAAGAAAATACTTTCCCATTTTAGTTTATTTGTCTTTAACAAGAAGACAAGTGGCAAAGTAAAATGACAAAAAGAAGAATTTATACCTTCTGAGTGACTTACAATAGAAAACAAAAGAAGCTTAAGTACAAAGCGTAGCGCTTGAGAAACGGTAGACTTTGTTACAAGAAGAAAAATCAATCCCGTTGAAGTGGCATGTAAATTAAAAAGATAATGTTTAATACCAAATACTAATACTGTTCAAAGACTACTGATGATAGAAATCCGTAGAAAGTTTCAAAAATATATTCTGCTCAGCTGGTATCAGTCAAAGAAAAACTTTTTTCAAAATATTTTTCCAGCTAAATAGCGGAGAGTTGTCCTTCAAAACGATCCTGCACTTAATTGTTCGCATTTTCTGGCAAGAAAATTATCCACCAAAAAGACACATTTTTTTAAGAAACAAAAAACATTCAATCATCTAGAAACTTACTTTTATATATACTTCAACTAACACTAACAAATACATAAATATAATTCAAAAAGCTCTTACACTTTTATAAGTTTAATATTGTTGTAAGTTTTTAAAGGCAGCTTAGTATTAGCGTTTTTTTTATTTATAAAGAAATGTTGCAATTACGTGGTATTCAGATTTTGTTGTTGTTGCCAATATTAACCATATGTAACATCTTGTTGTTGTTGTGGTTTTTGTAATTATATTTACGTTTATTATCTTCCGTCACATTTGACCGTGAATATGTTTAATTGTTTTAATATGCCATATTGCGAGATAATTGTCAATATTGTGCACAATAGAGTACGGTGGGTAGATTGAAAATTATTTAAACATTTTGACATATTGATTAGTTTTTAGTTACAAAAAAAAAAAAATTCTTAAAATAAATATTTTTGTCCACCAAATAATACAGTTTTCAGAGAAATAAGTTTTCAAAACCTTTATACTACCATTCGTGAAAAAGGCAGAAAATTAAAATTTAAAAAAAAACTGTAAAATAATTTTTTAGTTTTATAAAATATTCTATAATTGTTGTACAAGCTCCAGTCTTTTTATTGCACGTTTATTTAATTATTGGTATAAAAATAAAAAAATTGACTTATTTATTAATATTAAAAAGGTCAAAAAACTATAAAAAATAGATAATAAAAATAAAATTTTAGTTTTATTATTATTTAAATAAAAAATTTTTGATAAATTTTCGTTTTATTGCAGACAAACTTGTTTCAATTTTGGATAAATTTTGTATTCGTTCAGGCCATAATATTAATTAATCCAGCACGCTGAATTTTGTTTTTAATATTTAGTTACATTTATGTTTCTATTTAAGTAATAAATTATGTGTTAAGGCAGATGCCGAACTAATTACTTTGTTATACATGCAGCATCGCTTTTATTAGTTTTTTTTTTGTCATAAATGGATGACTTATGATATGCAAGTAAGGAGGTGTGAATTGTAAAATATTTAGTTTGTTGTTTGTAGTTAATTTGATTATGAAAAACGAACGACTTAAGAAACAAACTTTTTTTTACACATTGTAAACACACATACACATTGTGACTGCGTAAATAAATTATCTTGTTGCATAAAGTATTAAAATTAAACTAATTATTCTAAATGCTGCAGACTTACTTCCTTAATAATTAACAGTTTTTAAATTTATCGTAAAAACATTTAATAAACTTGTTTCATATTAATATTTGAGACAGTTTAATCGATAAAACTTATTCCAAAAGCGCATTGGTATTAGGGTTATGTGAAAGAATGAACCAATCAATAGAAATTTTAAAATCCAAAAAATGTATGTGCCAAATTTGATCAAATAAACTTTAAAAATAAAAAAAATATATCGATCAATGGACATCAAGCCAGGCATAGACACACATGTTTCTTTCGCATAAGTTAGTTATTTTAAAACCCTGGTTTCTGTTAAAAAAATACGGCCAATGATAGAGTGACCGCTTCAAACTATAATACAACACTTCAATAAAATTCTTTAAAAACTAGAGCTAGTTTGTTTATTTGTTTACCACAGAGCAGATTGCGCAATAGTTTCTCTGCCAATTGTGCTACTGTACGAGGTTTTTTTTCAAATATTCTTTAAAGCAACGGCGGAATTTTGGGGTTGTTTCTTTACATTTTGTTGTTTTAAAATTTTGTGGAAAATAACTTTTTTATATTTTTGGTAAAATTTTGCATATTGTAAGAAGTCTAGAAAGTAACTATTAAGGAGTTATTGACACAGATTAAATTAAGAAGTCCATATGTATGTAAAGATTATACTTATGAATAAGCAAACAACTTAACCGCTACTTTGTAAGCGAAGTTTTAAATATTGACTAAAGCAAAGTAATAAATAAAAAAACGAACTACCAGCACAAAAAGTAAAATTTGTCTAATTTGTTATACAATCTTAGTACAGAATCTCTAATTTTTTATATTTAAGATATGCAAAAGTGCACCAAAAAAAAAAAACGATAAAAGTACTTTTTATATACCTTAATTTTATATACTTATTAAGAATAAGAATTTTAAAACCATGCGATAAGCTAGAAAAGTACTTTTTGTCCACATAGTTGACATCTAGCCTCAATCGGGGTTAACAGATCTTTATTTCATATATTTGGAATCAATATCTAAATATCTCAAAAATTGACTTTTTGTCCACTTTGCTCACTTTGGACCTTAATCGGTGTCAGTAATATAATATAGAAAATTTTTAGTTTCAAAATGAAAAAAGTACAGATAATGTAAAAAATCGTCAATTAAATTTTTGTGCAAAAAAAAAAAAAATACCAAACATTTGGAAGATATAACTTTGCCCACTCATTTGACTTTTTGCCATTATCAGCATCCACAGCACTTTCTTCATATTTTCACATAAAGCTCTTTTTATTTTAACCATTTTTTCTACGCCTTAGGGTCCAAATTATAAAATGTTTCAAAAATATATTCGTATACCTTCGAGGTTTCTCGAACATAACTTTAAAAATGCTTTAATCTTTATTAGATTAAAAGCTAAAAAAGTACTTTCAAAGTACTAATCCAAAAATTTTAAAAAAGGATCAGAAAATGTTCATGTTTTTTTAGAAGCTGCCGAACTCAATTTGCACTATGTTTTTCTCTCTGTTGATTTAGGCGTAACAAAAGATAAAAAATAAATATATAATTTGTACCCTTTTTTTAACTTTTTTAAGGGCCGAAATTTCAAAAAGGTACTAGAACAGTATTCATAAATTTCTAAGACCCCTCAAATGCAAATTAAACAATATTTTCACATTTATTGGTTAAGAAGCTACAAAAGGTACTTTAAAAGTACCAATATATAATTTGTCAAGACCTTTCGAACGAAACATAAACGAGAAATATAGTTCATTGGCTGGGAAGTCACACAATGTTGCTAAAAGGTGCCATTTTTCTATCCAAAACAGTATTCATTATTTTTGGAGACCTGTCAAATCACATTTGAATTATGTTTCTAAACTTATTGGTTTAAAAGTTGCAAAAAGTACGTAAAAAGTACCAATATAGAATTTTTGCCCTTTTTAACCCTACTTTTACCCGTAAGGCATACCTCCTAGAAATTACAAAGTAGACCTAGGCATTATTAAAATTTTAAAAAAATTCAAAAATTTCGAAACACTACCAGACATGTATGTTTCCGTTAATCTTGTGAGATAAATACAGCACTTTTAAAATTTATTTTTTCCAACTTTTTATACTTTTTTAAATTTATTTTCCATATTAACTTAAGAAGCTGATTTAAATTGTCGTTATAAATTAGACTTTCAAAAATGCATTCCTTCTGATAAGATTAAAACCTGTTTTTCCTTAAAGCCTAATAAATTCTATATGGAAACATGCATATAAAATTGAACGGCAAGCCATGCACGTGTTGTTTTAAATAAAATTTATAAATCCACTGGGTTCAGACAATTAACAGTACAGACCCCTTTCACAATAATTATTACTCATAAACCAACAAACATTGTTTGTTTAAGTTAACAAGAAATTATTCTTTTTAAAAGAAAAAATATATTTATGATCATATAACTTAATTTTATATGATTTCCTGTAAAGTGTACTTCAACATTTTTGTAAATTAAAAAAAAAAAAATAATTTGAAATACATTTAAAAGATTTTTTGTTTTCATATTTTTTTATAATTATTTTTTAAAATTTTTTATTGTATCTGTTCATTGACCGTTTGATTAGTTGTAGTTAAAAAGTCAAAATACCAAAATGACCTTAACTTGTTACTTAAACTTTAAAAAATTTCAAAGATTTTTGAATAAATTTTTTAATCTGTAAACAATATAAAAAATATTAATTGGAAAAAATTACACTATTACTGTCTGCTGTCTATCAATCGTATAAGCAACAAAAAAATATATTTCCTTACACTACTTGATATGATTTTAAATAGATTTTTTTAGAAACAAAACAATAGGAATGATTGATTTAAATTAATTTTCAATCAATTTATATTGCTAAAGTGAACTCTACTTTATAAAAATACATTTGTTTGTTATTTTTAGGCTTTTACTACTCAACTTTTTTCAAAGATTTTAGTTTATGGGCTTTATGTTTGAAAACAATACTGTTTTATATTCTATTCAATAAAATTTATTTTAAAATTTGCTAAAACTTTTAATTAAAAATTGAACCCTTAAGCCTTTTATTCCTAAATCCAGACTCTAATTTGATCTGTTTAAGTGCTGAAAATTATACTTTTGATTTAATTTGTTGTTTAAAATTTAAACAAATACAATAAATTCTTTTTAATCGTTTTAAATTATATAGACATTGCACAGTGGGTTCGATGGCACCGAAAGTGGCGATTAATTCATGAGAGCCGTAATTTAAATTTTTTAGAAATTTTTTTCAAATCGTTAAATATGCATAAAAAGGCATATTCTGAAAAAAAGATACCCGGAAAAAATGTTGTTTTACGATTTTATAGACATTTTTATTTTTCGCAAAGTTATAGTTTGTTTCAGAATTTTCGCCGTAATTTCAAAATTGAAAGTGATTTTTTTAAAAAGTTAGAAGTAAAGAAAAGCTTATATTGTCTTCTTTCTAAAAAATAAAAAAATAAATATATATTTTGCATAAATATTAATATAAGTTTAATGTAAAGTCTGAATTTGGGTTTTGAAAGATTTTGAGAATTCTACAAATTTTTTAAAAAAGTAACGAAATAAATTTTTTTAATTTTTTTTGCTTATCAATAATTGTCATACACTTCAAAATATATTATATTATGTTCATCCTCACCTTTATCATCATAATCTTCGCTCTCATTACTCTCACTTTCATGTAATTCTTGAAAAATAATAGGAGATAGCAAAAGCTGTAGTTTGGAATTTGATAATTGTTGCTTTTCTTTCCGCCGATTTTGTTTATTAATACCAGATATGAATGGATCTGAACTAAAAAAAATCTATTAAAAATATCTTCATTCAACTTTTTTTGGCTGCATTTGCGAGCAAAGTGTTCCCTATAATTTTTAAAATCCTTATTTCTGTCTTCCTGAGCTTCTTCTGAAAGTTCTCCAATCGGTAAAAGGGCATATTTTATGATTTTGGGACCATGAATTAAAAATTTATGTATTGTAGGAGTCATACAAAACCATTTTAACACTCTCGTAAATAAAGATGACTGATACTTGTTCACGCACCTATCTCCGACAACAATAACAACAATAGTAAGTATTGAACGAACGCTAGTTTTGTTAAATACATGACTTTGAAAAAACACGACTTCAAACAGAAAAATGTTAATAGCAAAAAACGGAGCAACAAAACTGCAAATTTTTTTTTTAAGCAATATCAAGCTAAGACTTTATACTTTTAGAAAATATAAGATTCAAAACCCAACCTTAACTAGCTTGGAAGTTATGGTTCACGAAACATCAAAAATAGGACCATTTTGGATCTTTTTTAAAAAAATCGTCAAAAATATTTTCAGACATATTTTTAAAAACACTAAATCATTTTTGTATACTTTAATACCTGATGTTGAAGGATCTATTCTTAAAATAACACTTTGTTAATGTTAAATTTAGAAATTACGGACTCGTTTAATGCAAAATTTTACTTTTCTCGCTTTTTTAAAAAATTGCAAAAAATTGTGTACTTTGACATGTCACTACGGAGTCAGCTGACAAGATAGATGCTTCAAAATTGATAAAGTGATGTAGAATTTTATCTAGTTTTATCCAATACCATATATAAAAATTCAAAAACTTAATTTTAAAAATTCAATTAAGCGTCACTTTTGAACCATTTTAACCCAACGTGCATTGATCTAAAAAAATTTTTGTTTTTTTAGTGTTATTTAAATGTTGAAGAAAATTAAATTAAAATAGTTCACTGTTGCTTATAAAAATGTTCATAAGCCCTCAGCACATGAAAAGAGTAGAACATAAAAAAAACTGTTAAACACATTCTTATGGCCCTTCGCTTCGTATAAAGTATGTTTCTTAAGTCTTTTGTTTTAATAACAATTGTAGACACATTAACAAACAAAAATTCTTTTAAAAGGTTTATTTTTATGTTGTTTTCATATATTAATTTTTATTTTATTTTTAAGGTACATATAAAATGACAACTGGTACAATTAGTTCCCTTTATCGTACTATATGTATGGTAGTGCAAGAGACAAATTCTTGAATTTTTGTTTTATTAAAATACCTTAGCTAACCCATTAACAAATAGACACATACATATGTTAATAGTACATATGTAGATAATTTCAACTTCAAAGACTTAAGATCAATAATTTAACCTCTAAAAAAGTCAATAGTATTCCAGGTTATGCTTTAAAAGTAAAAAAATATTTGCATTCACTCTTTGACTGACACTTAAATGCCTTGTCAAATGGCGACAGGCGTGTTCTTGTGGTTTAATTTAACAATAAAGTAATTTCAAATTTTCAGCATTATAAATTAAAAACTTTATAATATAAATAAAATTTTTTTGTTTTTAATTAATAATGCAAATTTAATTTAAAATTATTATAATTGAAAGTAAAAACACAAGAACATAAAGAGCAATACTGCCAAAAAACAAAAAAGCTAAGAAAAAGAAACAAAGTTTTATAACAAACAACAATAAAATACACCAAAAAAATATAAAAAAATAGAAATAATAACAAATTCGAAATTAAATTAAAAAAATGCTTAATTTTTTATGGAAAAATATTTTTTGCCTGTCAAAATTGTTTGGCCCAATTTAAGTAAGAATATGAAACCAATAATTAACAACTGTTTTTAATCAATTATTTTTGTTTATAAAAGGTTTATAAAACTAATTTTAATTCCTGAAAAATAAAAGTTCATTTGCAAATACATATATCCATATTTTTGATTTTTCTTCGAAATTAACTCAAAAGCCGTCTGCCAATAAATGACAAAACTAAAGTAATATTTGATTCCCTCAGGTAAATTTTTAATGATGACTGTCATAAATTCTTAAAAATTTTTGGTGTATAAAAATATTAATCTATTATTGTTAAACCTTTTTCCATAATTATAAATCAATAAAAATTATTTAATTGATTTTTATTTGTGGTTTTTATATCATAAGTTTTTTGCTAATAATTTCGATTGGCAAATATACAAATTGATGGTCAAAGGGTAATAACACGTACTTGATAGTATTTTCTTGTCATGAGATAATAAAGGTCAACATTATCAATACAATGAAGAAATCATTTAAAGAAAACAAGGTTTGTTATTGGGTGTTAACCTTTCTTAATAAATAATATTACTCTTGTTGAATGTAACTCAATGCTCATAAAAGTTTGGATATAAATATGACTTTGTGCCACTAACTGTTATACTGAAATTATATACATATGATCGGTTTCTTTTTTCACAAATGCCCCAAACAGATGTGCTTTTGCAATATGAATCTTAGAACAGAAATTCCTCGAATATTACTCGATCTCTAAATAAGTTTGCATAAAAACTGACTTTATACCACCAACTGTCATACTTAGTTTGTTATGATCGGTTGCTTTTTCACAAAGCCCCAAATAAAAATGTTCTTTTGGAATAAGCACTTTGGTTCAAAAATGCTTCGAATATTTCTCAACCTCACAAAGTTTGCATCAAAATAGTACTTTTTACCTTCAACTGTTATACTAAAATTAAATATTGTCAAATAAATTGACATAAAAATGTTACTTTTTACCACCAACTGTTATACTGAATTTTTGTTTGATCGGTTATTATTTTGCATGGTTGCCTCGGATTAAGCATTTTGGGAAATTACTTAAAAAAAATGGAAAGATTTATTTATTATTGGCCGTCCCTTTCTCTCTTACTTGAATTATCTTTCACATTAGGAATTCCTTCTTAGGGAACTGGTAGCCACATATGCTAAAATTCTCTCCCTTACTGGCAAACACGAGGTTGTACTTACCTCCGCTTATCAACAAGTGAAGTAAAGGCGGGTATTGAGTATTACCAAATGAGAAATCTGGGGTGGATTTTATGTTGCGATGCAAATACTCATCATACTGTATGGGAAAACAGAGACATAAGTAAGCGCGATGAATTTTCGCTAGAATTTAAATGTAGAAGTAACTTGAATAAAGCAAATAGTTGTGACGACTGACTCAAAGAAATGCGATTAGATCGGAGGTCTTGTCCAGTTCTAATCTGGCTTTTGCCATCTCTGAATGGTACGTATCTGATGATACTTAATGTTTGATCACACAGGTCTGGTCTCAGATAGGCTGTACAGCAGTTCCCATCGTACAAATCCACGCCTGCTTCAAGAAAGGATAGAACATACTGGCCAATGTCTTGTAACACAATTCAAGTTAAGTCTTCTCTCTGGCTATATGCCAAAGGTACGGAGTGAGGACAAAGTGATCTAAATACCTAAGGAAGGGCCACAATTAATTGCTTAAGTTATACAGACCAATCAGCCTCAGTTTTTTTTCTTTGAAGACTATAAAGAAGGTGTTGGAAACTTCTTCAGGGTAAACTACTTAATAGAGAAACCGATACAATAACGGCAATTTGCGTATCGAAAGAGTGGGTCTATGGCGACTGCCATTCATCACGTAGTTACATGTGTTGAGAAGGTTTTGGGGCCAGGCAAATTGCCCTCGTTGCTTTCATCCATAGGGTGCATTGAAAAATTAAGTTATAAAGTGATTGAATTTGTCGAAGAAAGCGCCGTTATCAAATGGGTATTACTGGATGGCTGTTTCCAGGACTGTGATTTTAGTTTTGGGTAAAACATCGTGGATCTTGAGAAATTGAGCGATTTGGGTTTTAGGACTTTTGGCTCTTTGACAGGCGTTAAATAATAATCTTGAGTGGTGCAGAGAACGGAGTTTGTCTATTAACCCGGTACCAATTACGAGACGGGAGAACATCTTACTAAGAAAGCCCATATTGGACGAACATCTGTCAAATTTTCTAAAAGTGTGAAGTACCATGGGGTTACTCTGAACAACGGGGTCTCTTGAAACGTTAATTTGAGCAACGTATTAGACAAGGCAAGCAGAGTATTTTACGCCTGTTAGACATGGACATGGGATTTCCGACCAAGTATAGTGTATTAGTCATTTGACACCATTATACGAACGATTATCATCTACGCGGCCCTTGTGTGGTTGCCAAAGGTTAAGCAGTGTGGAGCTAGGAATGCATGTATTGATATCACTGGTGCCAGTATGCCCAGTCCAACTGATGCTATATAAGTTTTAATTATAATACCCTCGATCCACTTGTCTGTAGATGACGATGTACTCTCAGGTGTCTTACGACTTCCGGATATAAACTCCCTAAAAAGGGAGGGGGAAGAATTGGGTGTACATTTGAGTGCAGCAATTTATTTCTCGGATATAAATTTTTACTAGATATTTCGATGCAGTGATCTTCGAGCTTACCACTTGGGTCAACTGGTCCTGGGAGCCTGAGAAGGGCTCTCGGATTTGATATGACAATGGTTTTATACATCTAAATGGTGGTACTGGCGCTGTAGCAGTTGGGCCCGGTATTAAAGGGCCCTACTGAAAGGTAAATATCTATCCATCAATATTTTAGGATTAAATCTATGCTTTATGCGTATGTGCCTACGAATGTGTGTGTCCAATGACGTAACGCTGTAATGGTCTCCGGGTCATGAGATTCATGAGGGTCATGTGGTTAACGAACGTGTTGACAATCTCGCCAGCTGCGTGAAAAAACTGCCAATTTGTTTGCCCGGAGCTGTTTTTCTGATATTGTTGCCAGTCCAAATGAAGCCCTGGGACAACGCCAGCCCAAAAGATTTTTGTCTCTATTCAGAGGCCAATCTAGACCACTTCTGTCTTTTGGAAGAGAGGACTAAAGGGTCCTTACAGGTTTCATAACCATCCACTGCAATCTCAGATCCCACTTGCCAAACATTGACAGGGCCGACACGTTGACCTGTGTTGAGGATGAGAACTTGCAGCATGTGCTTTGCGAATCCCGCATTTAAAAATTTTTGCTTTTCATTTATATTTTGATCTAAAACACTTGACTGAAAATCGTTCTCTATAGGAATATGTTCCAAAGATATTTTCTAGTCCCAATATTTTTCTTACGAAAAAATTTAAAAAAAATTTTAAACATTTGTAAGAAATTTTATATTTTTAAAGATTGTTGTGTAGCTTATATATCTGGTTTACTGCTACATATAAATTAGTTTATTAAGTTAAAATTATTGTAATTAAAAAGAAATAGAAACAATAAATAAACTGGAGGTCAACTTAATTAATTTTTAAGACATTTTAATTCCGTCAATATCTCCACAATGCATTAAAAATGCATGTGAGCATATTAACTGGCACTTTTGAACAACAGTGAAAGGTGTAATGAACTTAATAAATAAGTATTAAGCGAGATTAAATTTATAAACTTATTTGAAATAAAATTTACAAAAATGCATTTAATTCTTATAAGTAAAAGTTGTCATCATCAATGTTTATAAGAAAGAACACAACTCGTTATTAACTTAATTTTACTCATAAGGAAAAGCTTACTCTGCGAAGGGGGAAAAAACACTCATGCGGTTAGTCATTTGGAGTGAAAAAAATTCCACCCCTTGTATCTTAGCCTTAAACGTATAAATGCAGAGAATAAATCCTAAAAATAAACAATGAAATGCACGAGTATGGTTTTAAAATAAACCTTCAATGTTTATATGAAGGTGGTTGGTTGTTCGGTTTAGTAACTGACTGGTTATTTGTTGTTGTCGTTCTTTATATTTTAAGCTTTTGTTTGTTTTTCTTGTTCGCCTGCTGCTGCCGTTGGCTGAGCTGCTTTTAAAGCACTTTGAGTAAGTTTTTGAGTGAAACTGATTATTTGTTAGTTGAATTTACAGTGAGTGTTTAATGTTTTAATATAAAACCAACAAAATATGTTCGCTGAAAATCATTAACCGTTTTACTTCCATTATTAACACTGAACGTTAACAAAAAAATTTCGTTTCGTTTATAGTTACTCACACTCTCATTTTCCTAAAAATTTCGTTTACGATTTTTTTTTTGCTTTTAGAAAATCAAACAATTGTGCTTTGAAAATTGAATGCCTTTGTTTTAATTATAACATTTGCACTTATGCATATAAAACAAACGCCAACACTTTAAAGTAAAAAAAAACCACGCGGAACGTGATAATAAGCAAAAAATAAAATAAAAATATATTTTGTAATCAATTACAACATTAAAAACTAAAAAAAAATTAAAAAAAGGTTGTAAAAATATCTAAAGAAAACTAAAGAAAAATTAAATTATTTAAGAAATTTCTTCCTAAAAAGCAAAAAAAAAAAATAATTTAAATAAATTATTATAAAAATAGTTTTATTGGTTAAACAAAATTAAAAAGAATAAAAAGAAAATTTAAATATCAGTGCTTCAATTAAAAATCAAAAAATAAATTGCCTAATTCTTATTACAAATAAATAAAACTTTGTAATATTAATTACTTTTGATTACAACTTTATCAAACAGCCAAATCTAAAACACCAAAACAAACGCATCAATATGAAATTTGTAAGTATTTGAATTTTATAGTTTTCTTTTACTGCACTACATGCAGACATTTAAAACTGGACTTTAATATAAAATATAAAAAATGCCAAATATTTCTTTGTAAAAAATTGTATTAATTCGTTAAAGTTTGTTGCCTAAGTCTTTTGTTTTTTTATTTGCTTGATGTAGTTGTTAATGTAATAGGAAACTTTTTTGTTGTAACTTTAATCGTTATATTATAATCGTTACATTATAATTGCAATTTTAATTATAGTAATTTAAGTTCAACTTTAGAAATAGTTTTAATATTTTTTAAATTTTTCCTGATATTTAAAGATTTCAAAGTTAATTTCTTTATTTGAAATAAAACAAGAAATAAAATTTTTTGTATATGTTTACATATTTAATGATCGTTTGGCCATGAAAACTATTAAATATGATGTTAAGTGAATTTTTAGTAAAATTATAAACGTTACAATTGAACTAATTTTATATATATATAAGATTAACGTTATTGAGTGCTTGTTTAATCATCATACAACCTTTACTTTACTTTAAAGTTAAACTGTAAGTATCTCACTTGATGTAGGGATCTGCTAGGAAATGATTTGTAGGAGTAGGGACCAGAAAGAGATGAAATAAAATTGAAATACCATCGTATTCTTCTCAAAATAAATGTTAAAGGCTTTAGGTTTTTTTGTAACTTCAAAGCCATTAAAGATAATCATAAAATCCAATTTGCGTTCAGCAACTACAAAACAAAATAAACGGTATATATAGGCAAAACGTACTTTTTTTCTTAAATTTTTGGACAAAAAGTACTTTTGCCACATATAAGATTCTTTTTTGCATTTTTGAGATTATAAGTCTGCAAGGATTACTGATCTTGATTTGGGGAACAAATAAGAAGTAGTAAGCAATAGTTCTTATATAATTTATAAATTAAAGACGAAAAAAAGGGTACACTTTTTTGCACTTTTGGTACTTATTATCCTTTTTGTAAAATTATCGATATAGAAATATGAAATTATAGAGGTTAAAAGGAAGCTAAGTGGAAAAAGGTACTTTTTTAATTTTTTGTACTTTTTTGCATAGTTTGAGATTATAAGTCTAAATAAGGACTGTTGACCCAGATATAGGTCAAAAGTCAACAAAGTGGGCAAAAATAACTTTTTTAAAATTTTTTGGTATTTTTTTTGCATTTTTTTAAATTAGGATTCTACATGTATGAAACTTAGGAATATTGACCCATGTAAAGTTGAAAAATCAGCTAAGCGGCTAGAAGATACTTTTTTAACACTTTTTGGTACTTCTTTTCATTTTTGAGATAAAAAGTCTGCAAATTGATCCATGTTGAACTCTAAACTTTTTTTTTTTTTTTTATTTCATATTTTTATTATTGGATCTTCGCCTTAGGCGAACTAACAATAAGTATTCAAATCTTAAAACTATTTATTTTTTATTAGACCAGCCAGTGCCAGACTAAAATTTAAGTTTGTTTCGAAGTGCGTTTATCGGAACTCTAAACTTAACTAAATGTTCAAAAGGCTCTTTTTCACATTGTTTGGTACTTTTTTTAATTTTTGAGGCAATGAGTCTATCGTTTATGAACTTAAAGTTTAAAGTAATTTTTTTTTCAACCCAAGGTTTTGGTTGGATTATGGATTCTGAATAAAGATTGCAGTTTTGTACAAAATTTTATGGCATATAATCTGTTATTCACCATTGGTCCATTTAACTCCCACTTCCGAAGTACCAAAGTAAAATCAAATGAAGTGGGGTCAAACTTATAATAAGGTTGAGCTTGACCGCAGCTTACCTTCTAAGTCATAAAAAATTCGTTAAATTTTTGAAAACATTTTTTCTTTAATAAGCTTTTGAAAGATATGGGGTAATGGCTGCTTGAAAAACTGCTCCAATTAAAAGTAGCTTCAAAATAAAAATTATAAATGGCTTTATGTTTTTATATAAATGGAACAAGGCTTAGTAGGAAAAGATGATTTTAAAGGTGTCACAAAGTTTTATGTTAAAAATGAAACAATTTTTTTATTAAATATGCTTAGGCTTTACATACAAAGGGTTTTGAAAAGCCATTCTTTGGCCAGAGGCAAAAGATTTAAATTTTTTCCAAAATTGAAAAACGGAAAATGGATCCAGCGAAAATTTCCCAAATTTTCGTTCTTTGGTTTTCAATGAAAAAAATTTGGGGGCTGCATATCATGTTCTCATTTAAAACCATTTTTCATTCCTGTTTTTGGGACCATTTTTCATTTCTAAAATTGTGGGGATTTTTCATTTTTTAAATTGGAACCATTTTTCATTTAGAGGGGCCTTATTCTATTGGGGCCATTTTTAAGGAAGCCCAGGGTAATATTCTTTACAAGTCAAAAATTGACAAAAAAGTAAGTTTATTATTTCTTCTTTTCATCTTTTGATGCAAAAATTTAACATAAACCAGTAAAATTAACAGTTGCTGCCAAATGTGTTTTTGACCGCAAATTATTTTACAAATTCAGTTACTTTAAATAGCTCGCATATCCATTTTCAAGTTTTATCTTAACACAGATAAAAATATATGTTCAAAATGCAACTATTATATGTTTAAAACATACATATCGTACACTTAGCTTTAAACAGTCAAAATTTAAAAACTATATGATTTTAGCCTTACTTTTTATTAAATTAAATTCTTCAGTAAAGAAAATCTTTGAAAAAAGTTTACTTAAAGACACCTGCAATTTTCATGTTCGTCAAAGATATAAACTTTAAACTGTTTTATTAAAGAAAAATGATTTTGTTAAATTTTAAACTGGGATTTTTAATAGTTAAGTGTGCGATATATATATTTTTTATCTTGTTTTATTGCTTTTTAAATTAATTTTAATAGTGTTTTTATTAATTGCTTGTGTTTTTCTTTTGACTTAATCGTTGCGTTCAAAAGTTTAAAGTCAACTTAATGAAAATAACTGAATTATTGACTGTTTTTTTGTTAAATGGTTAAAAATAAAATTAATTTTTTTTAAAGACTTGGTCTGATTGCCGTTTTTTTTAATAATAAGTTTTGTTATGGTAATTTGTTATAATTAAATTATATGCCATACATACGCATGCTCTTTTTAAAATATTTGTTTAATATCTTGATATTTTTCTTGACAGTTACGTATTTGTCTTGAACTGTGTTTTATTAAGACAACCGCAAATTAAAGTTTAAGTCTTTCACACATATGTATTTTTTTTTGAATATGAATGAGTTTTAGGCCAAGCTAGCAATGAGAAATTATATATGGGAAATAAAAAAAGAAAATATTTAATAAAATCACTTTTCAAAGTTATAAATACAAATTCTTTTTAGCTGAGGAGGCAAATATTTTTTTTTAAATAAAAAAAACCTAAGAATTTTTCTCTGCATGATATTTCCCCAAAAAAAAGCTTAGTACCGAAAGATTTAAGGTGGCTTTATATGGTAATACAAAGAGTACTGATGATGAAAATCGTAGCTTTTCGAAAATGCTTTCTACTTTGCTAAAAATTTTCCTTTCTTAACTAACTCTAATAAAGTAGTAAAAACTAAAAATATTTCATTTGCAATTAAATGAAAATTTAGTAAAGTATTGAACTTGAGCCTGATAAAGAAAATAAAATTGTCACAAAGTTTTTAGAGTTTGTAGAATCAAAATATTTCTCCCCGTGCTTAAGAAAAAAGAATAAAAGTCGATTCTAAAAGTGGTTTCAGACGATATGTATTTTACACATGACTAGTCAATTTTGCAATCCACATGTATTTGCATATGTCTGTCAAAATTGTCATTTTACAGACGGTTTATAATTTTTGCTTTCACACGTACATTTGTAATTACATCTGACATAACCACCAAACCAAAATAACCAACTTATTTTTCCTTGTTGTTATTCTAAAAACAGCTGATGACACATGCTTTGTCAGATGAAAATAGAGTACGCTCTTATTACAAATTTCTCATATGACATTTACATATGTGTTTCACACATGCAATGTTTAAACGCGTTCAGACGGCAGATATCAATTTCGCACTGCAAAATTTGACAAGTCATGTGTAAAATACATATCGTCTGAAAGCACTTTAAGTAAGTTTTGAGGTTTACACGGATGGTGTTGGTAAAATCAAAAGCTGTTCTTTTATTGCTTGTTAGCTTTTTTTGAAACGCCACAAGTTTAATTTCTACAATATTAACAAAAACAACATGAAAACTTCTGTTCTGATTGCGATTGTTTGTATTTTGTTTCATAAAATGTAGTCACTTTCATTAGATGTTGTTAGTGCTGCCAATCTTACAAACCTCTAAAGTGATAAGAATACATAATTTTCAAAAATGGTTTAGAAAATAAACATTTACCAAACACTTGCCAAATTTTGTATCCGTATTCCCTCCTACTCAATACATTATGCTTTCAGATGATGAGATTTTATATTATTCTACAAAATTTTTTGGCATTTTGTAATATATGCATGTGTTACCAACCATATTAAGATCCCTTTAGCAATTTTAGAAGTAGCATAAGCTTTTTTTAAGGGAAGGAAAAATGGTCCCAATGTGAATATGCAAAATGACCCCAAATAATTAAAAAATAAAAACTAAATGAAAAAGGGCCAAGTAAAACATTGCTCGAACGTGAAAATGGAAAATGACTGCAAATAATTACATTGAAAAACACAACATGAAAATTTGGGGCATTTTTTCTCTTGTTGGGATCAATTTTTCTTTCTAAATTTGGGGTAAATTTTCATTTTTAAATTACCCCAATTTTTTTTAGTACTTACCTAGGAACTTTTGTCATTTTTTTGATTTTTAGTACCCTTAAATATGATTTAATGAAAATGTCCCTAAAAAATAAGGCACCTAAACGTAAATTAAAATTTTCTACATTAAAGCTAACAAAAGAAAATTCTAAGTACAAAAAGCCCGTTTTGGACATAAAAAAGGAACAAACATTGTGCTGAAATTTTACCCAAAAAAGGTCTACTGACTACGGTCAGGTGCTAAGAATTTAAGCTCTAGTGCATTCAAATCGCCGGCTTTGCTGTAGCCTTTGGCAAGGCGTTCAGACTTAACGATTCATTTATACGTGACCTAACCATACCACAGTAAACAGCTGTTCGAGCCAAACTTATGGGCAAAACTCTATATGATTATAGGTGACTTACCATTACGCCATAACCATAACCTTAGAAACCAATTGAGTTTCGGTTTTTATGGCAACGGTTATGGTTATGGCGTTATGGTAAGTCACACATAATTAAAACTTAAAACTTCCGTGGTTGTATGCATTGGCTGGCTAAAAAAGGTACTTTTGTGTTTTTGGCTGGATAAAAGCTATAGCAAAGCTGGTGGTTCTAATCGATCAGTATTTAAATCTTTTGCGTACGGCCAACGGCCAGCTATTCAAAACCACATTGAACGCAAAGCGCAATTATATAATAAGAAATTATTTTGTTTCAGACATGAAATAACTTTTCCCAAATAATATGCAAAACCTATTTGGACACGTTTAAGAGGTTTGAACGTTGTGCCAGGGCTTGGATAAAAAAAATTTATGGACTGCTGAATTAAAACTCTAGTGGATTCGAACCGCCGTAGCACATTTGAGCCTTTTTTCTTCCATTTAAAATTTGTTAATTTTTTTGGAGAAATTTTTCTATTTTCAGGGCCATTTTTTTACTTTAAAAGAGGGTAATTTTTTATTTATCAAATTAGGGTAATTTTTGGAGCCATTTTTCATTTAAACATATCTAATGATATAAAAAAGTTTTAAAATTGAAGATTAAAAAATTTCAAAAATGCAAAAATTGCCCCAATTTTAGAAATGGCCCAAAAAAAGCCAAAATTACAACAAAATTTGGGGGACATTTTAAATATTTACTTTGGGACCATTTTTCATTAGGGTTATTTTTTTAAGAGCTGCGAAAATGTACAATGAAAATTTTAAAAGTACATATTCAGTTTCAAAAAAAGGTTTATTTAATGTTTTCAAGCCCCAAACTAACTAATGTATATCAAAAATTTTTAATTATATATACAAATTTAAATTAAATTAAATTTAAATTTGAATTTAAATTTAAACTGTCATTTTAATGCAAATAATTATACAAAAATTGTAAAATCTATAGCATAAAAAAATAACTCAAAACTAATTGATGTTAAGATTTTACTTTTAAAACCAGCGGAGATTTTCGTGTAAATACCCATACATTATGTAGAAGGGCTATGAGAAAAAATTTTATTATAATATTTTTAACACATGATTTAATTCTGCTTACAAAGACTTTTGGTGGTGGCGTTCAATATTTACAAACAAATTTAAATTAAAGCAAGCAGTAGTTAAATACAAGAAAAATTTATTTGTGTAAGTGTACATGCATGCATTATATTAAAATAGATAAAAAATATTTAATACAATCATAATAATTAATTACTTTAGTATAAAATTCCCACCGAATAGTTAATTCACATATTCATACATATATTGTTTGCACATTAGGCATTGGTAAATCGTATCGCAAAAATAAACTCACTGAAAAACTTTAAAAAAACTATAGATCTAAAATTAAATTCTAATTTAAATGAATTTAAATAAATAGAGAATTTAAAATGTTACTGAAAATATCTCTTAATATTTATATAACTTTTGTTTTTTAATATAAAGAAATATTTGAAAAGGCTAAGGACCTTATTACGTAAAATGTAACGCATGAATACAAAAACAATTGTATTGGAAAAAACTTAAATTTAACAAAATTTTCAAGATATTTTGTTTTTGTTTTAAGGCGTTGCGTTTTTGACCATAAGAGAGTAATTAACTTGCCTACAAATGTCGTTAAAAAATTCAAGATCAGTAAAATAGTCGGCTTAGAAATGCTTAAGTGTGGGGCAGTCGCAAAAAAAAAACAGTACAATGGGGTAGAATCGAAATTTTTTGACGTAAGCATAGCAGAGGCGGATTTGAGTTTATTTGTTAAAAAAGTCTTCCGCTTTTAGTTCAGAAGCGGCGCTATAAAGTCGCAAAAAGGGCAAATTGGATATGAGAAACTTTTCAATGCTTTCCATTTTTTGTATTTTTTCCAATTTCATAAGTTTCTTTCATACTCCAAGTCAATTTAACTTTAACAATTAGTGAGTTATACTCATATTAAAAATTTAAACTTCGACATTTTTCAAGACCTTGGTCCAGTTTTTTCTAAATATCGGATCTTATACATTACAAAATTTTTTTGAATTTTTTTCTATTTGTTGGTCAAGAAAAATTTTTTAGCGCTAAATGAAAATTTACGATAATACTTCTCCCTAATTTTAAAAATATACAATTTTAAATCTGACAATTACAAAAAAGTTGATTTATCGACTATTTTTGCCCAAAATATGTGCCTTTATTTTTTTTTCTATACAAAAAAAAACTTTTTTTGGAAACGAATTATAATTTTATATTTTACAGAAAGATATTTTAACGTGTTCTACTTTAAAACTTAAACTTGTTTAAATATACTATAACAGTTGGACCTAGATCCATAGAAAATATTTTATTTATCGAATTTGGTCTAAAATTTCAAAGCTGCGATTAAAACTTAGAGTCCACTTAATACTTATTGATTTGGCAAAGAATTTACTTAGTCCTAGACCAATTGTGGGAGTTATGGGTAAAACCCCCCTAAAAACCAACTCTGGAATTTTCCTTAGATTCTTTAGGAATTGAAGGATTTGCCTTTTCGGTGTTATAATCTTTTTCTCGTTTTATTCTTGTTATTGTTAAGGACATACACTCACAAAAATTAGTTTTAATATCTGTAATAATAAATATTCTGTAGCAAGCTACAGACATACATATATTCGTGTTTCTCCACTAACTAAAGTGAGGTTTAGGTCAGACTTATAAAAAGTTTTATTTTTGACCAAAGAAAATAGAATTTTCTTCTTTTACAAAATGAAACTTTAAATGAAGAGTGTTAATTAAAAAATAAATTTTAACCAATTTTGTGAGCTTATGGGTCAAAATAACATCATTCTTTCCTTATAACAAAAAGATTTTTCTGAAAGACATCTTAGCCGGCAAATTTTTAAATTCAAAATTTTTTTGTATTATTAGAGTTGGCTACGGCTTCTACGGAACTTAAGCTGTTTAAGGTCGAAATTTTAGAGAACTCAGTTTTAGAGTCAATTATGTATACCTTTCAAATTAGTATTTGGTCAGCCTTTTTCCGATTGAGGGCGTTATGGCAAAAACTCAAAAAAATGTAAATTTTGCGGTTTTTGTAAAGTTTTTAGGAATTGTGGGATTTTTTCTTAGTTTTTTTATATTGTTTTTTTATTTCTTTTAATAAGGACTAATGTTCATACATACATTTATACCTAACATACGTACATATATGCATACATAAAATACCAATAACAAAAAAAGATGGGTAAAAGAATTATGCATTGTGCAGAGTGAAGTTCTGTTATTCTTCAAGCTGAAAAAAAATTAAAGTTTATTTTGTATGCAATTTGTAAAAAGCAATATAAAATGCTGAAGATATTGTGAATTTTTTGATTTAAATTTTGTAAAAGAAGGATGGACTCTGTAAGGAAAATACCTTTAAAATCTAAACAAAAAATTTCACATATAAAACATTTTACATTTCTAAGGACAAACATTAAGTTTTTTTCATAAAGAAATATTTTCCATTTTTTTTGTTAACTTTTGCAAGTTAACCTCAAATTTGTATCCGAAAATGTTGACATAAAAAAAAACAACAAATCCATATGCGAAGGCCATTTACACACTCGGTCACAGTCACAGTCAACCACTCATGCAAAAGTAGTTATTAATGCGTATGTCTACAGAGAAAAAAATTTAAATAAAAAAGTCCACAATCATTTGCACGCTTTAAATATTTTCCTACATTTTGCTATTTTAGTTGGCACAAACATATCGTCACCTCATTTCGAAGAAGTTACTGTTAAAACCAAAGGAATAAAGACCAAATCAAAGACTATATACTTAGTCTATAGTCTTTGACCAAATCTTAGTTGAGTGTTAATAAAAGTACAAATAGATCTAATTACTACACATTTTCTAATTGTATTTTAAAACTTTTCAAGAAATTGCTTTTTAAATTTCAAAAGTTTTGAATTCAATTTCAGAAATTATTTATTAAATTTCTTATAAATAGTATTTCAAAAACTTTTGATTTAATTTTAGAATTTTCTAATAAAGTTTCAGAAATTAATAATTTAATTTCCGATATTTTTAATTTTATTTTAAAATTTTTGTTTAAAATGCAGTTAGAAAGTGTGTTTATAAACATAAATAAAAAGTTCTGAAATACAAATAGAAAACTTTGATATTGAACTAAAAAACTCCAAACTGTAAAAATAAAACTCTGAACTCTAATTACAAATTTCTAAAGACGAATTAGTTCTATATTTGAAATAGAAATTTTTTAAAATACAATTAAAAATTGTGTTGTTCTTTATTGAAAGTTATTCAGAAAAAGCACAACATATATTTAGAATAAACGTCTGGAGAGGTGGATGGACATGGTATTTTAAGATTTTTATTTAATTTTTTTGCTTCCTTGTTGTAATTTATTTTAAATGTTACTTGTGTCTTTTTCATATTTAAGCGACGATATATACTTACATACATACATACATACCTGCGTACTAACATACATCGTAGTTGCTTGCAATTTAACAATTTGTCCAAGATACTCAATATCATGTTTAAAATTCTCTCTCCAACCAATTCATAGATCTGGTAATTATTTATTGAAATCAACGCACGCATGTTTGGTTTTAGGCACACTTTTTAAAGCCAGTTTAAATTTGAGATATGTGGTAGGGTTTACAAAACATAAATAAGTGGAAAGAGGGGAAAAGGTTCTTGTTTAAAAAAGTTTTTAAAACATTTTTTTAATGTTTAAAGTTCATAAAAACAGTTAAAATACATAATATATTGAATCTTTTAAGGTAGCCCGTTTCTGTTTCAGTTAAAAAATAGTTCTTTTGTAAACTAACTTGGGCAATAATAAAAAGAAAAAGGAATTTGTAATAAAAACGTCCATCTAATGACAATTTTGTGTTATTTATTATTTTGTATTGCATTATATTATTTTATTTAATTTTAATTTATTTTATTTTAATTTATTTTATTTTATTTTATTTTATTTTATTTTATTTTATTTTATTTTATTTTATTTTATTTTATTTTATTTTATTTTATTTTATTTTATTTTATTTTATTTTATTTTATTTTATTTTATTTTATTTTACTTTATTTTATTTTATTTTATTTTATTTTATTTTATTTTATTTTATTTTATTTTATTTTATTTTATTTTATTTTATTTTATTTTATTTTATTTTATTTTATTTTATTTTATTTTATTTTATTTTATTTTATTTTTTTTTATTTTGTTTTATTTTATTTTATTTTATTTTTATTTATTTTATTTTATTTTATTTTATTTTATTTTATTTTATTTTATTTTATTTTATTTTATTTTATTTTATTTTATTTTATTTTATTTTATTTTATTTTATTTTATTTTATTTTATTTTATTTTATTTTATTTTATTTTATTTTATTTTATTTTATTTTATTTTATTTTATTTTATTTTATTTTATTTTATTTTATTTTATTTTTTTTTATTTTGTTTTATTTTATTTTATTTTATTTTTATTTATTTTATTTTATTTTATTTTATTTTATTTTATTTTATTTTATTTTATTTTATTTTATTTTACTTTATTTTATTTTATTTTATTTTATTTTATTTTATTTTATTTTATTTTATTTTATTTTATTTTATTTTATTTTATTTTATTTTATTTTATTTTATTTTATTTTATTTTATTTTATTTTATTTTATTTTTTTTTTATTTTGTTTTATTTTATTTTATTTTATTTTTATTTATTTTATTTTATTTTATTTTATTTTATTTTATTTTATTTTATTTTATTTTATTTTATTTTATTTTATTTTATTTTATTTTATTTTATTTTATTTTATTTTATTTTATTTTATTTTATTTTATTTTTTTTTATTTTGTTTTATTTTATTTTATTTTATTTTATTTTATTTTAATTTATTTTATTTTATTTTATTTTATTTTATTTTATTTTATTTTATTTTATTTTATTTTATTTTATTTTATTTTATTTTATTTTATTTTATTTTATTTTATTTTATTTTATTTTATTTTATTTTATTTTATTTTATTTTATTTTAATTTATTTTATTTTATTTTATTTTATTTTATTTTATTTTATTTTATTTTATTTTATTTTATTTTATTTTATTTTATTTTATTTTATTTTATTTTATTTTGTTTTATTTTATATTATTTTATTTTATTTTATTTTATTTTATTTTATTTTATTTTATTTTATTTTATTTTATTTTATTTTATTTTATTTTATTTTATTTTATTTTATTTTATTTTATTTTATTTTATTTTATTTTATTTTATTTTATTTTATTTTATTTTATTTTACTTTATCACATCGGCGGCACATAAGCAAAAAGCTTTATAAACATCTGCACAAACGGCTATAACACTTTATAGCCTTATGACAGGTTGATAAGACTGTGTTTTAATATAATATTTTAAAAATATGAGAATAAAAGTATATTAACTAATTTTTATAAAAATCCCAAAGTATTTGAAAAATCTCCAAAATCTATTTTTACGAAAAGATTAACAGATCGAAAACTCTTTGGTTTCATATCTTTAAGCCTTATTTGTTTGTATCTACCAAATACCAAAACCACTCTATAAGTGATCATTCAGAAATATTTTAAACAGCCTTCACCCTGAACTTGCGTAGAATAATGTGGATTTATTTAGCTTAAAATTTATTTTGACAGGCAAAAGTAAGAGTCGCTTAGGATTTAATAAAAAAATTGCAACAAAGTACTAAACAAATTTCTAAAACATACATTGTTTTGTTAATTTGGTTTAAGGCAACATCTTATATTTACAGTTTTAAATTTTAATTTAATGAAAATCTTAAATCTTCGGTAGTTTAAAGGCATTAGTGTTAGTTTTATGCATTTAAAGTGCGTACATGATGCTTTAACCAGCACGTTATCTTAAGCAAAGCTGACTTTATTTACATTTTCTGTGTTAAATAAAAGACATCTTTTTATTATATTTTTACTAAATTTAAAATAATTATGTTTTTTTAATTTATATTAATAAAAATGAATTTAAATTTTAGAGGTTTATATAGTTCAACTAGATTATAATGGTTAAAATAGAGTCAACGTGACTTTGATGCTGTTGTCCTTTAAATGTTTAATTTAATTTGTAAATAACATGTGAAAAATAAAATAAACACAATTGTTTTAAGTGACCTTCATTGTTATTTTCTTAAAAAAGTATTACTTAATTTAAACTGTGCTTTTGCCTAAATTTTATAAAAGGCTTTATCAATCGGTAAAGATTTTAAAAAATTTTTTAATGTTTAGGCAACGTTGCTTCCATTAAAAAACAGAAAAATATTTTATTTAAATCTAAACGTTTAATTTTCTCTGTTTTTTGTCAGTTAATTAAAATTAATTTTTGCTAAAATAAAACAAACAATTAATCAGAATTGTTTGCTTGATATCCAGCTGTGTTTTAAAATAAATCTATTTGAAGTTAAATTTTTTGCACAGGCTGGGTAAAAAAATTTTTTATGAAGTATGTGTGTTAGATGTTACGATACAATTTCAAATCAATTACTTAAAATATTAAAAGGAAAATGCATTTAAAGTCAGTGTTATCTGAATGAGTCAAATAATTATAAAGGAGTAATATATATAAAAAATGTAGTAAGAACTGTTCTTTTTGATTACGTTTTTAAAAAAAGTCATTTATAAAACGGAAAATTATATACTTAAAATAAAATTTGATTCTTAACTAAATGTAAATTAAATCTCATATAATATAAAAATTTTATTTGTTCTTCTTTGGGCTGAAATACCTTGTGTTACTACTTACGGAACTTGTAAGGCGTATTGAAAACAAGTTATTTCTTAACAAAAGAACAAATAAATTTAAACTCCGGATTTCGTTATAACATTTGAAATAAATTTCATTTTGCTTTATATTATTATTTGATTCCGCCTGATGATTAAACTACTTCAATAGCCAAATTAATTTTTAAATATAATTTATAATAAAACATTTCCTCTTTTTAACAATTAAATTTTTTTCATATGTAATAGGAAGGTTAACATTAAACAAAAGAAATACGAGCACATGGTTTAGTTTATTTTCAAATTGTTTACGTGAATTACAATAAATATTTATCATTTTATTTATTAATACAAGAATAAACCCTGATTATTTCTGAAATTAAGTTTAAAAAGAAAACAACAACAACTCCTTAGTATGTCAAATTTTTGTCTTGTTCTTGTCTATGGTTTCAAAAGAAAAACAATAGAAAAATATTTATGTTTTTTTCTACATCAAAGACAACCATAGTTGTGGAAGAAAATAAAACAGTTCTAGACTAGACGGTATATTTTTTCTCTTGGCAGCTACAAGGAACAGGCTAAAATTAAAAATTAAATACAACATGTTTTTTCAGTTCTGTATGAAATTTTAAAATATTTGATAATCAAATCGAAAATTGAATATATTGGTATTTATAAACAGAAGTTTTAATAATTATGAAAAAAATTTGAAATTTTAAGTATGTATATGTACCTGGAATTTTATACCTGTGACATAAAAATCACTGGTAACTACAATGACATACTTTATGGTAGGTCAACACAAAGTTGGATTTAACAAGTTAAGAGATACTACTACGAGAATACAGTTTAAAAATGTTCATTCTGTCATAACATCAGGTGTGAAAATTTTTAGCGTGTGAATAAGAAAAACAGAGAAAGACATACATACGATTTCAACAGAAGCATTGTTTTGGCATATTAAACAAACAAATAACAAAGAATTAAAAAATAACCAACTGTGCTAGCGAGGTGAGGTCAACTTGTGTTTTAATTCAATTTGGTCCACACTTGCAACGTGCTTATGCAACGAGAAAATATTAAAATCGTACAGTACATGTACTGACAATTCATTAAGGGTACTAAAAAAAAATTTGTGTATATTTTTCATAGAAATAAATTTTAAGTTATAGCCCAACTACATAGTTCTAAATTGTTTGGCAGCAGAAGATGTAGTATGGAATGATTTTCTAAAATCTATTTGACGTCTTACATAATAAAATGAAATATTTATCAAATAGTTTTGAATGATTTGAAGGCAACAACATTTAATATAAAATATGTTAACTAAGAGTTGTGAAAGAAATTTATTCAAATATTTTGTAAAGTTGTAGATTTTTTTAAGCAAAAAACATATTTTTATTTTTTGGCAAGAATAAAAACAAATGTTTTTACTTTTTAAATTTGACTAAAGACAAATTTATTAAATAATTGTAAATCTAATGTTCAGAAAATTTTAACAGTTATATGGCCCAGTGTGCAAAAATCAAAAACAAAGAAAAAGCGCGCGCACCATAGATGCCAGATTTGACGATTTATCGTCATTTTGACGATTTTTGGCCACAAAAAATGGCTTTTGACGATTGGACGATTTTTGCTCTATATTTGACGATTTTTATAAAGGTTTTTGACTTTAGCCAAAACCTAAAAATTTCGTTATACAAACATAATTATGACTTTAAAATTTCATATAATATCATGAATAAGTGTTTCCAAAGAAAATGTTTTTGAATTTTCTGTCAATCTTTCGCTACTTTAATCACAAGCTGCTATTTAAATCTCGGAACATTCGTTCCAAATCACAGGTTTTTAAAGACTCTTCAGCCTTAATATTCTACAGTATAACACACTTAAAATATACTATTTGTGTTTATTTACACTACATATGTATATCTACTCTGTTCGGGTTAAGAATAAAAAACAAAAATAAGGCTTTTCCCCTTTGAAACCCCATTTTTAGCCTTTCCATATTAGGCATTGCTTATGTTTAAATGCTTTTAGTTAGAATACTGTATATTATAACAAAGATTAGAAATAGGATTCCTTAAAAATGATTTCTGTAAAAAAAATTACTTGTTCCAAATAAAATTGTTTTTAACATAAAAATTATTTTTTAGGACTAAACTTGAAAATCTGTAAAAAAATTTCTTAAATATTTGAGTTATTTTTTTTGGTTTTAGTTTGTTTTGCTTTGAATGATGAAATTTTGACTTTTTGTATACTACTTTTGATGAAACTACCTGTAAGCACTTTGTTTCCTTGTTTCTTTATTATTTTCAAGTAAAAAAGTAATCAAAAACATAAATTTCAGTGTTTGACGATTTCCAAAACTTTTTTTGACAATTTTTTTTCAAAGAAATGACGATATTGGGCCAAAATTATCTGGCAACTATGGCGTGCACCCATGCACATGTTTATTAGTCGCCTTCTCATTGACGACTAAATAAAAAATCATAAAAATCATAAATGGTGGTATGGGCTACGCATCACTAATGTAAAGGGTATAAAGATTGGTTTATTTTTCATCAGATTCATCAGAGCCGAACATAGTGATCTTACTTTTGAAACGTGATCTAGTAAAATTTGGCGCGCAGCTTAAATAAATAATCAAATTGATAATTTATTGGTTCATTTTGTTTCATTGTTTCTTTTAACTTTGACGTTAAGCTATAATAAATGTTATCAATTTTACAACATTCAAAATTTTGTATAAGGCTTCTGCTTTTGAATTTTTTATGCCAAATGTATTTCACATATTTTTTTTACACGTAAAAATTAATTTTGAGTATTGTATGATTTATTGATTTCAATATTATTTTGAAAAATCTGTTTACATATATGTACATATGTATATATAAAAATATGCTAAAATAATAAATCCTAAAATAAAAAAAAATAATCAATGTTTCTATGGACCGGTAAACTTAGTTCATTTGTACTAATTTCTTGATTTTATGGCGATGCACGTTCGGTTGAAACAGTTCGAAAGTGACGCTTAATTGAATTTTTAAAATTAAGTTTTTGTATTACTATTTGATATCGGATAAAACAAGATAAAATTATACATCACTATGTAAATTTTCAAGCATCTAGCTTGTCATCTGACTCCGTACTGACGTGTCAAAGTACAAAATTTTTTGCAGTTTTTTTAAAAAGCGAAAAAAGTAAAATTTTGCATTAAATGAGTCCGTAATTTTCAAATTTAACGTTAACAAAGTATAATTTTAGGAATGGAACCTTCAATTTCAGGTATTAAAATGTACAAAAATGATGTAGAATTTTTAAAACTGTGTGCGAAAATATTTTTGACGATTTTTTTAAAAAAGATCTAAAATTGGCCTATTTTTGATGTTTCGTGAACTATAACTTCTAAGTTAGTTAAGGTTGGGCTTTAAATCTTATATTTTCTAAAAGTATAAAATCTTGGCTTGGTATAACAAAAAAGAAAATTTCCGGTTTTGTTGCTCCATTTTTTGCTATTAACATTTTTCTATTTGAAGTTGTGTTTTTTCATAGTCATGTATTTAACAAAACTAATGTTCGTTCAATGCTTACTATTGTTGTTATTGTTGTCGGAGATAGGTGCGTGAACAAGTTTCAGTCATCTTCATTCACGAGAGTGGTAAAATAGTTTTGTATGACTCCTACAATACATAAATTTTTAATTCATGGTCCCGAAATCATAAGATATGCCCTTTTACCGATTGGAGTACTTTCAGAAGAAGCTCAGGAAGCCAAAAAAAAAGGATTTTAAAAATTATAGGGAACACTTTGCTCGCAAATGCAGCCGAAAACAGTCGAATAAAGATATTTTAACTAGATTTTTTCTCAGTTCAGATCCATTCATATCTAGTATTAATAAACAAAATGAGCGAAAAGAAAAGCAACAATTATCAAATTACGAACTACAGCTTTTGATATCTCCTATTATTTTTCAAGAAATACATGATAATGAGAGTAATGATAGCGAAGATTATGATGATAAAGGTGAGGATGAACATAATATGGTATATTTTTAAGTGTATGACAATTATTGAAAAACAAAAAAAATTATAAAAATTTATTTCGTTACTTTTTTAAAAAAGTTGTAAAATTCTCTTCAAAACCCAAATTCAGACTATAAATTAAACTTATGTATATTTATAATTATACAAAATATATATTAATTTTTTTATTTTTTAGAAAGAAGGCAATATAAGCTTTTGTTTGCTTCTCATTTTTTAAAAAAATCACTTTCCATTTTAAAATTACGGCGAAAATCCTAAAACAAACAATAATTTTCCGAAAAATAAAAATGTCTATAAAATCGTAAAAAAATTTTTTTTTCCGTGTATCTTTTGTTCAGAATATGCTTTTTTATGCATATTTAACGATTTGAAAAAAAAAAATTTAAAAAATATTTAAATTACGGCTCGCATGAATTAATCGCCACTTTCGGTGTCATCGAACTCACTGTGCGATGTTTTAAAGTTTTAGTAATACAAATATGTACATATGTACATATATGTTTTAAAAATATTTATTTTTTGTTTATGCTTAGAGCATTTGTCACTGACAATTAGCGTTTATGTTGCTTATGATTGATTTGTGTTATTTTTCTTTTTACTTATTAAACAGGACCTCAAGACGAATTAACAACACAAAGCTAATATTTACAAAAAATTTTACATTATATTAATACATTGAAATTCAAATATTTTATACATATTTTTTATTTAACTATTTATTTGTCAACATAAACTTTTTTTGTTAAACCAATTCGCGTATAGAGAGTTTGTATTATATTTATCTTAAAAAATTAAACAAAACTCTGTATTTTGCATTTAGGCGTAAATTCAATATTTGTATTTAATTTTTATTAACATAAAATTTTCCACGTCAATAAAAGGAAAAAACAATAAATTTATAGAGAGCAAAATTAACACTTCAAATGTTATAAGTAAATAAGAAAACCAAAAGTAGCAATAATAATTGATAGAGACATTAATATTATACAGCCATGCCAAAGCCATAATTTAAGGTTTATTATTTAAGTCAGATTATTATTCTTATTTCATAAATAATTTATAACAATTAAAACAAGCCCAACATCACGTTTCTTTCAAATAACCGGAGACATAAAAAAATTATGTAATAAAATCAAGATAATAAAAATTAAAATTATGACAAATTTTTTCCTTTTATAATTTAGCTTTTAAACAATAAGAAAATGTCTTACTTAGTTGAAACTCAGTTAAGTTGTTGGCTGACAACTGAAATTCTAAAATTGCCTTTACGAATACAATTGATAAATAATAACAAACACTTCTTGTTGTCAATTGTCATTTATAATAAATTTTAAAAGTAACCGATCGATAGGAAATGCAAGTTTCTTCCTTTCCAAAATTACATAACTAATATAAAAGTAAATAAACAATTTGTTTTTTTTTTTAAATTATCATAAGAAAATCATGTTAAATTTTGAACTGCATATGTAGTTCAAGCTTGTAGGAATTTGTTGATATACATCGTTTTTTTTTCTTTTATAAAAAATTTTTTAGCAAAAAGCCATTCAAAAATCATTTAAAGTTCTTGGTAATTTTCATTTTATCTACTAACGAGCGAATTTTAAACTTTGTTTATATGTAAGTTTTTTTCTTTAAGTAATTTATCAGTATTTAATAACAAAAAGATATGTTGAACACAAAATTATATGGGTGGGTGTTTAACAAAATACACTGAAAAAATATGTATAAATAAATATTTTTAAAAGACTTTGTTTTTTGTGGTAAAATTTTTTTTTAATTTTTTTTACTTACGAAAACATTAAAATTAATTAACGGCCTTTCGTTTTAATAAAGCCTTAAAACATTTTCAAAGAAAAGTTAGCTAAGAGAGCAGTTATTTTTTCTCAGTGTAAACAGTTAAATCTTTTAAATAACAGACCAAACGTTTTAAAAATCATACAATTCTTTAGCTGTCCACTCAAGTTTATAAAGTGTCGAAATCGTTTTCTCTTTAAAAGTGTTTTTTTTCTCTCTCTTTCTTACTCTCTTACTGTGATCTTAGCAATCTCGGCACTTGCCACATTACGAAATCTAAGGCCATTTAAGCTGATTTCTTATTGCCGTCAATTGCTGTACAATTTGCAACAAGTTAAACACAAAGTGAGCCATAAACAAGATTTAAAGGGGTCTAACTGATTGATGCAAATAAATGATTCAACTTTATATAGAGAAATACAAACAAAAGTAGTTTTCAAGGATCTTTTACTGCCAGCTTTTAAACTACTTAAACGTTTATGTTAATGTTGGAAAATATAACACCAAAATACATATTTATTTATTTTTTATATAAAAAAACATATTGTAGCTTAATTGTTTTTGTTGTTGTTTCTATTTTCCATAACATATGTTAACGTCAAAGTATTTAAGAGATTTTTAAAGTATCAAAACAATAGCAAATATATTTAAGTTTTCTTGGCGAACAGTTAGTTATTAATCACTTTGATGTGAGAAAAATATTCATAGTTAAAATTTAAAATATTTTAGTTGTTTATTAATTTTAATTTAAACAAGTTAGGATAAAATGCAAATATTCGCTTGTAAAAACTTTTCCTGAAATTATTAAGTATTAATTGGCCATTCACACCTTAAATTTCAGTTTTTTTTGTAAAACACTTTTTTTTCATTAAACAAACATGTTGCTTTATTCAATTGCATTCAAAATACATAATTAAATCAAATTTGTTAATTCTCAATATAAAACAGGCAATAAGGAAAGTACGCACAAAAAAACTCACAGATATTTTCAAATCAGTTGTGTCAATTAAGATTAATTAATCCCGCAATTTGGGCAAATGGTCATCATACAAAACAATAACAAAAAGGAAAAGTTCTTTAATTTTTTGACCTTCAGGACTTACATATACTTATGTATGTGACGCACAGTAAATTATCGACCAAGCATGAAGATTGCCATATATTAAGGCATAGCATTAGTTACTCACCGACTGACTCATTCCTCATCGTACATCCCAGACGCTTCAAGCTAGAGACTTGTTATTTGGACTTTGGCTAACTCTAAGACGGGATTTCGGAATATTCAAACCAACAGGGGTTCAAAATGGGTCAAATATGAAAAAACCGGAATATTAATACCTCCTAAGCTATACACGCTAAAAACCCCAAAATTAATGGACCCGTGTCTAAATAGATACACATTTTTTACACTTTTCTAAACTTTTACTCTAAGGGATTAAAAAATTGCACCTTTTTTAACCCTGTACTTTATAGGACATTTTCTTAAACTCTCAACCAAACACACTGTATATTGTTACACCTTTAGTGCAATCTGTAGCTTCTCAATCAATAACGAATTAAAAAAAATATATTGCGTATTCTTTAAGTATATCATAAAATGTTTTTGGTACTTTTTTGAAATGTTGGATCCTAAGGGGCAAGATAGAGTAATTTTGGTAATACTTAGGCACATTTCGTTATTTCTAAATAAGAAAAATTTGAAACTGCGTTTCACAGGTCTCGAAAAAATATGAAAAAAATAAAGCTATCTTTTTGAAATATGCGGCCCTAGGAAAAGGGAATGGTACCCAATATAAGGTCCATTCCAATTTTCTAAAACAACATAGAAAAAAATATGAACTTATTGTGATACTTTTTGTTTCAACTAAGGTATGCGGTACTTTTTTTTAATTTTTAAACCTTTGAGTACTGAAATATGAAAGAAAGAGCTATGGATCACTATTTGAGCCAGAAGTCAACTAAGTTGGTAAAAAGCACTTTCTTGACATTTTTGGTACTTTTCCTTATTTTTTTGGGATTATGAGTTAACAAATATGAAATAAACGACTTTTGATCCATATTAAGGTCGAAACTCACCAATGTGGACAAAAACAACCATGAGTTTTGAAATATGATGGTAAGGGCCATTGACTCAGATTGAGGTCAAAAGTGAGTAAAGTAAACAAAAAGTACTTTTTTATATTATTGGTAACTTTTTGCATTTTTGCAGCTTTAAAAATACAAAATTATAGGCGAAAACGAGTTAAGAGTGGCAAAGTAGACAAAAAGTAATTTTTTTATATTTAAAGTACTATTTCGCATTGCTTGAGACTGTGACTATAGAAAAATAAAATTAAAAGTTTTTAACCCAGGTTACGTTCAGAAGTCAGCAAAGTGGACAAGAAGTACTTTTTTACAGTGTTGGTTTTTTTTTGCATTTTTTGAGTTTATGACTCTGGAAATAATAAATTAAAAGCTATTGACCCAAATGGAGGTCAAAAGTCAACAAAGTAAAGTAAAAGTACTTTTTTCACATTTTTGGTATCCATGTGCTTTTTTTTTTTTGGTATTTTGGTTCTTCTAAAAATTTAAATTAATCTATTGACGCCGGTTGGGGTTAGAAGTCAAAAAAGCAGTTAAAAACTTCTTTTTCACAGGGTATTAAGAGTTATTAAAGTTGAAAGTCATAAAAATAGAAAAATAAAGATTTTGGATTAGGATTTTATAGAAAATCATGCATATTTTACTTTTTATCGCATTCAGTATTTTTTAAGTAAATAAATTAAACTGCGCTTACGAAGCAGCGGCTTACGTGCTAGTTTAATATTGACTTGGTTTCGATACTGATATGCTTATGGGGGCTTACATGATTTCTGAGTTAACTCTTCTATGGGAGGTAAGGTATATCATATATTATATATTTATTTTACTCAAAAATAAAGATTTATATTTTGATTTTATAAACCTATTTTAAATGTGTTACATTTTATTTACAAACATTTTCTTTTTATAGCACAATTTTTCCTTTAAAATAGACTATGATGTTCTGTATGCAATTCTTATTTTTTTGAACATTTTTTAAACAAATCTTGTATCTTGCATATTTTGTGGGGGAAAAACGTCATTATTAAAAAAAAGTTTAACAAAATAAAACTACAAGCTTTGTTTCGTGAGATTAATAATAAAAATGTTCGAATCAAAAACATGCCAAATATGTAGAAATATGAAACAATGTTCATACATGCATACCAGTGGCGAATATCAAAATAACTCATCTTGATAACACTGACAATTTTAAACCACTGATGCAAACGTGGAATTTTTTTCATGTCATATAAGAGATTTTTAAGTAGTTGTCCAAAATTCGGTTTTAGCAGAATATAACAACAAAATTCCCGAAGACACACTAATACTTAAAGCCGGCAAATACCTGGTGATTTTAGGTTGCTATTAATATACATATGTCAAACAACGTCGGCAAGTACGTGGCATCATTAATGAAGTTTAATCTTTGGCTTGTGTGAAATTTCTACTTGGTACTGATTCTCTTGCGATGATTAATTAATATAAATGTAATAATGACGGTGTCGTTTATATAGGCCACCGGGAGCATACATGCATTCAAACTTACATACATACAAATTTACAAAAAGTATGCAAAATAGCTTAAAGAAGCTTTTAAGCTGAGGTATTTCAATTTGGTTTAAATTTTGCACATTTGCACGTACATATGTTCACACAAACATATCTTGCATGTCGATATTATAACATTTATGAGACCTTAAGCTTTTGTTTACTGTTTTTTTGTTGTTTATTTTTGAGTAGGCTTTTGTGCTAGTGTTGGTCATTTAACAGACATCATATTGATATGCTTTCAATTTTTTTGGTATTTTTGCGACCAAAACAAGCAGCTGATGCTGAGTTTTGATCATTTAAACGTCATTTAAACGCCTGCTGTTTGTAAAAATGAGACACAGTAGAAGTATTTGAAAGATACATTTTTATATGCATTTGATTTGCTTAATAAATTGTGGAATGTATTAAGTTGTTTGGATTATACACAAAAGTGTCCGGGTTTCAAATGTTTTCCCTAACAAAGAATATTCAATCTCTTGTGGCTCCCCAAACTTTTATATTGAAAAAAAAACTACGAAAACTTGGGGATTTGTTTGTTTCTGAAAACTAAAATTTTTGAACCTTTTCATACTATGAAAATTAGTCAAATGAAAAAATAATAAAAATTTTTGAAGAAAAGAAAATTGTACGCAAAATAAAAAAAACTTAACATTTTAGGTTCCGATGTTTAAATTTATAAGGCCAATTTTTATTAAACAATGGTATCAAAAAATTAAAAAATAAAAAGGGCCCCCATACCTTTGAAAAAGTAAGAAATTGTCCCGAATTTAAAAATGAAAGATGACCCTCCCCAATTATTTGTTCTTTGGTTTCAATGTTTTTTTTTTATTTTTACTTTAGGGCCATTTTTTATTATCTTTAATGTCATTGGTTTAAGGGAGCATTTTTCCTTCTTGAAATAAGGGTAAGTTTTAATTTTTGAAACTGAGAGAATTTTCCATTTAATGTTTAATATTTCAAAAAAAATTTTAGTTCAAATTCGTTTAACCAGACAAATTGTATTTAATTTTGTAATGTTTATACAATTGGAAAGCATTTTAAATTTTACCATTCTACGCATTCTTTGAAATACTTCCTTACTTATATGTAAATATTTAATAGTTTAAGGAGATAAGCTATAAAGTGTATATCGATGGTTTCCTACAGGCCTTTTTTTACATAAAACGGCCTAAATTAGGAAAAATTTGTTTTTAAAGTATAAAAAAAATTAATCAATTTATGTTATATAACTAACGTTTCATTGTTTCTTAATTTATCAATGATTTAAAGTCATCAGATATTGAGCATGTTTCAAGGAATTGTCACACCCGTCAGTCAGATGTTAAAAAGAGTGTTTCACACGTTTTTTTTCTACCTACTTTTGAGTTACAATGTTTTGAAATAAGTTGAATTGACGTAATTCATACAGTTTTTTTTAATAACAGTTTGGCGACAATACTTTACATTTGTTAAAGTAGTTTCAGACGATATGTATTTTACACATGACTTGCCACTTTTGCAATCCACATGTATTTTCGTATGTGTGTCAAAATTGTCATTTTACAGACGGCTTATAATTTTTGCTTTCACACGTACATATGTAATTAAATCTGACATAACCTCCAAACCATAATAAACAACTTACTTCTCCTTGTTGTTACTCTAAAAACAGCTGATGACACATGCTTTGTCAGATGAAAATAGAGCACGCTCTAATTACAAATTTGTCATATGACTTTTACATATCGAGCCTTTGGTGCAATACCGTAGTAATTCAAAAAATCGTGAACTGAGAAAAATGCATTTGAAGTTTTGAACCATCTTTTTGATAGTATTTTCGTTTACTAAAGTTATTTTTTTACAAGTTTTTAAATAAAAAGGAGTGTTTTTAAATAAAAAAAGGCCAAAAATTATTAAAAATATGAAATATTTATTTATATTTAAGTACTTTGTATCAACCTAGCAATGATGTATCGTTATTGTCACAAAACCTATGACAAACTTAAAAATTAATTCGAAATATATCGTTATAGCAAATAAACTTTTAACTATTTTTTTTCTAACAAAGTTGTAATATGAAATAATACGAACAAGTAAAAAAGAAATCAAATTATGCAGTTGTGTTTCTGTGCCTAAAACGTAGCAAAAAATAATATTGCTTTATACTTTTTTCGTAAATTGCTCTCTGTTAGTAAATTTCTTGTAATAAAGGAAATATTTCATTATTGCAAATAAATATTGTTGGAAATACCTAGAGGCAATAAAGACATTTTTAGCTGTAGAATCTGAACAGTTAGAGGTGGAATCATAATCTTTTTTTCTTTAGATAGATATTTCCCTAAAGATAATTTCTGCATACCCAGCTCAAAAAATTCAAATTTTGAGTTACTACGGTATTGCACCAAAGGCTCGATATGTATTTGACACATTCAATGTTTAATCGCGTTCACACGGAATATATCATTTTCGCACTGCAAAATTTGACAAATCATGTGTAAAATACATACCGTGTGAAAGTACTTTAAATAAGTTTTGAAGTTTATTAACACACTTTGAATCTAAAATTTCCATTTGACAAAATTATTATATTGGCGCAAGCCCACATTATCTAACATTGAAAAATTAATAAGCAGTTCGTTAGTTTGTTAATAGTTATGGGTGAAGTTTTCTGTGCCCTCTTGTTAGCAGGTGCTGAACGTTTAAATTTTATAGAAGAACAAATATTTTGTATATATGTATGTATGTGTATATGTTTGTATGGGTATAATTATAAGTTGTAACTTATTTAAAACAATAGTTGTGTTCAATAACTTTCCAGTAATTACTAGCAACGAGAGAGTAAAAATAAATATTTTCAAAATTGCTCTCAAAAATATTTAAAAGTAAATGAACACTTTCACAGTCAAAAATTTTAACCAAATGTATTTTGTTATTGTAAACTTATAAAAATTTAAAACTTAAATTTTTTTTCAAAGCATATTGACAGAAAGACTGTTTGAATAATTTCTGATAGTAAAATTTTTACTAGCAGAAATTATCAGAAACATTTTTGTTTCTAAACATATTACGCTCTTTTTTGGCTCTCTAGCTGCTAATTTTTTGTGTACGTGAACACTTACTAGTAATAATTATCGAAAATAAGTGATAATTTTCTGTAAATGAACACACCTAATATAAGATTATTATTTGTAAAATATTTTTTTAAGTTTTTCTTAAAATTTTTTAATTGGTGTATAAAAGTATAACATTTATAAAATATATTTTAATTTACAAAAGGCTTATAAAACTGATTTTGTATAAAAAATGTGTTTTGTATTATTTATAAAGTTTTAGTTTGTTTATGAATAGACCCCTAAATTTGAAAAAAACATTTTTTTAAATTATTGTAAGCCCATTAATTTAACAAAACAAGAATTAAAGGAAAGCATATAAAAAATCTTAGATACAAAATCAATTAAAAAACACATACTACAAATTAACCCACAGCTTCGTTAGCGCAGTTTAAATTACTAACAAAGAACTAAATGCAAAAGAGTGCTATTAACACAAAAATAGTAAAATTTTTCTACTACAATTTTAATTTTTTTATTTTTATTTTTTATTTGTAAAAGAACTTTTTAATAAGCATCACTGCTTTGGTTTAATTTCTATTAAAACCTATATATTTTGTTGGGACAATAAAAATACTTATTGAAATCCGTTTTAGCTTTTTAATAAGCGCTTTAATTGAAAAATATATGGGAATAATTTTTTCTGTGTAGGTAACACAAGTATAAAAAACTTGAAAAAGTACTTTTTGTCCCCTAAGCTGACACCCAGCCTTACCTTAGGTCCATAGCTCTTTTATCATATTTTTTTTCATTATCTCAAAGAATGCAAAAGAGTACCTTAAATGTACCAAAATTCAATCATAAGCCCTAAGTGGTCCGAATTCCAAAAAAAGTACCGAAATCATATTCATATTTTTATAATACCTGTCGCATGTAATTGTTTTATTTACAGAAAAATCTAAAATGCGTATTTAATAATGAAACCATGCATTTTTTCACTGAAATAAGACCCATCATGAAATTCGTAAAATCATATTAATAACGGAAAGGTCACATTTAAAATTTTTATAAAAATACTTCTGTGCTTGTACTTATGCATTTGTATAAACGTGTTTTTCATTTAATTTGCAAATTCAAGTTCATTTAATTGGTTTAGTTACATTACAAGGCACATGTAGGAATCAAACTAGGAACCTATGATTGAAATACCGCTAAACCAACGAGGTATTGTGTTTTCATAGTGTTAATATTACTCTTATTAACCTTACATTAAAGCTAAACTCAACTGAGCTTAACTCACCTCTTCTTAATAAGCATAAGCAATGGCAAATAAAAAATAAAAAAAAATAAAAATATTTACAGAAAAAAATTTTAAAAAATTGTTGTACCAATCTGGCATCGTGCCAGAAATCTCTAATTGTCAGCCTATGACTCTTTCATTAGACCACATAGCAATGCCTCTGTGTTTTAATTTTTATTTAAATAAGCGTTCACGTATGGCGGCTGCGGAAGTGATGAAGTGATAGTAGTGCAGCCCACTTGGGTCCGTTTCTTCGGTCCCTTTGTGAAAGCAAAGAAAAGCAATGATAAAAACTAATTGAACTTTTTAACACACGTTTGTTTCAGAAAAATTTGAGCATGACTTGTTCTGCTATCAAATGAACCTAAACAGAAGTAGAATACCCTCTAGGGTCCAAATACTCTGAAATCCCCTCTTAGTCGATATACATCCCCTCTCAGTCGATACATCGGGAGATACACCCACAGTTTAAATTTCAAATCTGTTAGTCAGTCGGTAAAGCAGTCATTTCATAAGTTAACCAATCAGCCAGTCAGGCAGTCATTAATGCTTTTCCTTAATAAATATAAAGATAGATTCCAGATTAAATTATGTTTAAAATTTTACAATTTTTTTCCTCTTGTATGTTCTTTTTAAACATATTTTATTTGCACAAACTAAATTACTTACAAATACTTACTTAAAATTGACTAGTGAGTTTATCTAATTATCACAAATTACATTTGTTAATTTACATAAGTAGTTTTCTTACATAATTAAGTAAAAAAAAAAAAAAAAAAACATAACAAAACTCCTAATATAGACATTAAAAGACATAACAATACATTTTATTGAACTCCAATTTCTAAATGATTTAAATTAACACTATCTTGTTCTTGCGATGCAAATATAGTTCTCATCATAAAGTAAATTGTAAATAAAAATAAATGCATTTGATTCAATTCATTAAAAATTATGTATCTTAAAACTAAAAGCACTTATGGATATAAAAATAAAAACTCTATTGAAGTAACAAATTGGTGAACAAAAAATTCAACTTTTGTGACCCAAACAGTGCAAATTGCTTTATAGAAGATGGCAAACGATGATAAAAGCAAGACTAAGAAGACAAAGGTACTACTAGATACCAAACAAACAAAAAACATACTTACTGCAACCAAAGCTGGCAAAAAGAACACAAAATAGCAACTTAATATTTCAAAGTGTTGAAAAACAATTGTAGCTCTTAGAGACAGTCGTACAAAACAATGTAACGACAGTAGTTTGCTATAGAAGTTTTCAAGCTTCTGTTTAATTTTTATTAGTTTTTTTTGTTTTTATATTTCTTTTTTATTTAACAAGTATTTTTTTTGGTGATTTTTTTTAAACGATCATTAGGATCAAGTTTTTTAGTTGTGAAATTTTAGTTAACAGATGTATTTTACTTAAAAAAATTTTAAACTAATTTGTTAAATACTTTTGTTGCAAAATTAAAGTTTTTGGATAAAAAACTTATTGACTACATATATATAAGCTAATATATATTATTTACTCTTTTTTTTAATATATCATATTTAAAACTTAATTTAAATATTCATTGCTATTTTGGAAAGTAAGACCATTTAAATACTTTCTTTAAAATTGAGCAGCTAAAAACTATCGAATAAATTTTTGCTAATGTGAAAGAAATAACATATAAAAGTACAAATTCAAGTGTGATAGTCTTACATACCCTTTACAACCTGCATCAGTAAAAAAATAATTTACACTTTTTATACCCAAATCTGACATGTAGTAGGGATATTATGCGTTTGTGCAAATGCTTGTAATGCCCTAAATTAATAGTCTACGGCTCACTTTTAACCACACAGATCGACTCAGAATCGCTTTTTGAGTCAAAGAACTAATGTCGGTCCGTTCTTTCTTCTGGTTGGGCTTCAAAGTATTTCTTGTGATCATGGTACGGGTATATCTTCAAATATATTTTCAAAGACGGGATTTCGGGATAATCTAACTATGAGCTGGTTAAAATGGATTAAATAGGGCAAAGTTGTTAAGTTATTATGGTAGTAGAAACTTAGGAGACTTAGAAGGTATGACAATTGACCCAAAAAATAAATGGACTCGTTTTTAGCACTTATTCCAAATATTGAAATCTTAGGGGTAAAACATAGTAAAAGCCATAAATTAATACTGCTTGAGTTTTGTTGCCTTTCCCAAGGAGTAGAAAAAAGGCAAAATTTTATTTTGGTACTTTTTGAGTACTTTCTGTAAGTTTTAAGGCAATAAAGATAGAAACAAAATGCGAATTCCGTTCGATAGGCCTAGAAAAAAAAGATGTTTTGAAACTTTGAAACCCCAGGGGGAAGAAAAAAAAAAGAATTATATTTTGGTACTTTTCGGCTACTCCTTGTTACTTCTAAACCTACAGCGATAGAATACAGTGCGAATTGCTTTCCTCAGGTCTCGAAAAAAATTTGAATAATATTTTGGTACTTTTTGGAAATTTTGCGCCCCAAATAACAGAAAAAAGTGTAAAATTTTGTTTTGGTACTTTTTAGGTTTTTTGGTAACTTTTAATCTAATAAAGTAGAAACATAGCGCAAATTGCATTTGACAGATCACGAAAAAATATAATAATATTTGTGGTACCTTTTAAAAGATTTACACCATGAGCTGTAGAAAAAAGGGGCTTGAATTATATATTGGCTCTTTTTGCAGCTTCTACACTAATGGATTTAGAAACGTTTTGCGAAAGGCTTTCGACAGGTTTTTGAAATTAGGAGCAGAAAAAAGGACAAACGTTATGTTTTGGTACTTTTTTGCATTGCTTTTTTTTTAAATTATAAGTACATAAATATTGAAAAAAAGTTGTTGGAACCGCGTTGAGGCCGGAAGTCAATCAAGTAGACAAAAGGTACTTCCATAACACTTTCGGTGCTTTTTTTTAATTTTAGCCATTATAAATCAACATATATTAAGGTAACGACTGTTGATCAGGATTGAGATCGAAAGTCAATAAGGTGCCCAAAAAGTACTTTGTTCGTTTGTTTTTTATTTTTCATTTTTTAATTTTAAAGATTATGGCTGTATTAGATCAAAAGTAAACAAAGTAGATGGAGAGTGCTTTTTGAAATTTTTTGGAATTTTTTTGGGATTTTTTAAAATTAAATGATATGAAATTGAGTTTGTGATTAAAAGTCAAATTTAGGGAAATTTTAAATTATTTAAAAAATATGAAATAGAAGATTTAAGATTAAGATTGTATACTCGTAGGTATCTTTTGCCTTTAGTACTTTGTTTAATTATATATTTTAAACTTCCCTTATGAAATATCAGGTTAATTTCTAGTATTAATACACATAATTATATTAATAATATCGGTCTATTTTTTAGCATGGCCCCCATACAAGCGACCCATTGAATTAATCACTGCTACAATTGGGCCGAAAATTATTCTACCTCCATAAAACTTTGCATATGCTTATAACCTTAACCTACATACCATGCATATATATACGGTGGTACAGGGTGTTTGATGGCAGATTTAAATTTTAAAATTAAATAAAACACGTAAAAATTGACACAAAGTTTTATTAAGAGCATTGAACGATAGAATGGAAATGCGGATTTTATTTTTTAAGGAGTATGTCATCCAGATGTCGTCGGTCGAGTTAAACAAACTGTTCAAAACAGCGCCTTGTGTTCTACGCCACACGTTGCAGTAGGCTAGGTTTAATTGAGCTGATTTCTTGATAAATATTTTCCTTCAAACCAACCCATAAGAGGTTAGAGGTTGCCATTATAAACCTTTCCTTTGAGGTAACCCCATAGATAAAACATTTTTCCATTTCTAAGTAACAAATATTTATTTAAAAGAGTTATTTACGACAACAAAATTTAAACGCTTTTTCCAAACAAAATAATGAAACACTCTTGTGTATATTGGAAAAAATAAGCAGAAAGTAATTTTGCTCCAATTTTTTGAAATATTATAAAAAATAAATGAAACTATGCTTATTAGTGCCTTTGAATAAAATAATCATAAAAAAGTCATTAACTCAAGTTTAGCTTAAGTCGACTTAAGCACTTATCCCTATTTGCCCCAAATATGTGTGTATGTATAAAGAATTTTGAAAGTGTGCCTTTCGCAATACTGAGATTTTAGACATTAATTCCTTTTATATATATTTTATAACGGTTCATTTGTTTTCCCTTATAGAGTAACTTTAAAACTTTAAATTCATTACTGTCCGTATGCAAATGCCAAACGTATGTTGCAATTTTGAACAATTAAACACATGTTTCTATACATTTATCTTTGTCATGTCCTCTTCAGTGACAGTTTTCATTTGGAAACATGTTTGTTAATATGTATTTCTTGTTTTTATTTGCAATAAAATATTCGTGTTCGTTTGTTCATGTTTATTATCTTAAACGCCGCTATTTATTTGTAATAGAGACTTTGTTTATTAGGTTTTTTATATTTTTTAAATCCATTTCTAACTTGCACTAATTCGTTTAAATGTTTGCGCATGTGCGCCTTAGTTTTTATTTGTTGTTTTTTATTTTTTCCTTTAAATTTGAATAAGTGTCAAATCGTTTTTTTAAGAAACTGATTAGGGATTAAAACGTGTTAAAATTATAAATAAAAATAACTGGAAACATTGAGTGAGAATTTCAATTTCTATGAGAATATAAAAGTATTTTTTATTTACTAACTGAACCCAAACACTGTATGAGTACTTCTGGGTTAACGCTTGAGACCTCGATAAGGCCCTATTGGGCACCTTGTATTCCAGACCAATCTCCAATAAAAATGTCTCTTTTAAAATAAACTTTATATAGTAAAACTGTCTTAGATTTACTTAAAAAAAATTTCACATATGGACAATTCCATTGTGACGGGTGTGATAATTTTACACACATTTTATGATATAATTAAAAAAAATCAATTAAAAGCCTATAATATCTGATGATAATAACAGTTTTAGCATTTTATAAGAGGTAGATACTGAAAGGATATTAAGGTGTGGATTATTAGTTTGTAGAGATTTAAAAAATTCCAAAAGTCCATTTGCGACGATACGTAAATATTGTAGGCTTTTTCGAACAAAAAGTCTTATGAAATTTATCGGACTGAAGAAGTCGTACGTGAAATTGTTTGCATATAAAAGACATTTCAACCATCATACATCAAGTCGCATGTAAGAAGCTGTTCAGGCTGTTGGGTAGTTTGTTTATACGTTTATATGTAAATATGTACATTCAAACGGGCGATATCAAGATGAAACGTTTGTTATCATTTTTTTTTTGCTGATTTTACTTGCATATGTTCAAAATGCAACTCTGGCCTGATGCAATACATAATCCTAAACAAATTTTTTTTAACCAATCATACTTAAGCTTTATTACTCAAACTGTTTCTACAATATGACTTTTACTTGTTACTTGAATTTTTGATATGTCGTAAGACAAAGTATTACTGTGGAAAAATTGCTCAAATTGATTAAAAAAAAATTTTTATTGAAAAACAAATATTATAAGTATAAAAGAATTTAAAATAAATAATACCATACAAATGTTGATTTGAATACCACTTCTTCTCGCTTGCAATTTATTCAAGTTAACAATCAGGTGGCGAAGTGGACAGATGGCAAATTATGCATTTAAGGGTTGAACGTGAATTTTTTGCCTTCTAAAAAATTAAAATAATTTTTTTCAACTTGAGACGTTTTACGTGCAATATCGAAAAAAAAGTAATTTTAAGGTTAAATTTATCTATTTTAATAATAAGTTTTCCTGGAACTTTCATTTATTTTTCATTATATTTATATATCTGGTAAAATATTCAATTTCCCATTCGTTGTTGAATATAAATAAAATTTAAATTATTTATTTCAATTATTTCTAATAAAATTAGCAAAATGAACGACCTTCTTTACACCTTTTTCAAAAAAAGTTATAATATAACGTAAACAAATAATTAATTTCATTTAAGTTTAATTTAATTAAATAATTTATTTGATTCAATTTTCGATTAAAATAATATGTAAATAATTTAAAGTAATCTTAGCCTGACTTTAATCTTAAAAATACCTGGTTAAATTTGTTGATTAATTCTCTATTTTAAAAATAAATATTTGAACAATATAGTGTAAAATCATTGATAGCATCTAAACATTGTATAAAACAACTTAAAATTAATATAAAAAAAATACGTTATACTTGTCGTGATAACGTGCAATATTTAATTATCAAACAAATTAAAAAAAAAAAAAAAAAAAAAATACTAGGTCAATTAAAGAACTCGCAAAATATGCACATAAATCTGGTTTACAAATTGAAAAAAAATAATTAAAAACGGTTTTTTTTGTTACAAAATTAAAACTTGAAAAAGAATAATCTGTCAGATAAGCGCCTACCTTCATTTTTATGAATATGGGGGGTTTTAAACAAATCTTTTTATTATATAAGCGCCTACCTTCATTTTTATGAATATGGGGGTTTTAAACAAATCTTTTTATTAAAAAAATAATAGCATGATTTGTTTTTAAATGAAATGTTTGCTATGTTGCTGCAACATTGTTGCTAAGCTCAATTGAAGGAGTTCCTGTATATAACAATAATGTTGCAATTTAAACAGGAGCAAAATTACGGAATTCGATTCTATTCGAAATTTTACTCAATCTATCGAGTTGTCAATGCTTTTAATATAGGAACTCTAATAAGAATTATAAAATTCGCGTCAATTAATTTCAATGGATATTCAATACTTTTTTTCAACGAGTTTCAAAGCGGCAACACTTTTTTAAAGACGAGCTTATTCAATGAGCTTAATTATAAAGCTTCTAATGATCGATAAAAGAAGCTTAAAAATTCTTTACACGTTTTCCTTTTCTGGCAAATTTAGAATCTAAAAAAGGGGGGACTGGCAGTATAATATTCTTATCTGCCTTATTCGAAAACTAATCAGACTTCTTGTCATTATAATTTTTTTTTGAAACTTTATAAAAAAATACAATTTAAATTCAATTAATATAAACTTTCATTAAAGTTTTGTTAAGCTCTATGTTAAACTTATTAAATATATATTCCTGCATCTAAAATTATCTTAAAACTTTTATCTTAAAAAAATTATTTGCTTAAAAGTTAAACGAAACTGTTAACAAGGAAATCATTTTTAAAGATTGCAATATTCGGCTTCAATTGTAGTTTGCTTTTATCTATTAAGCTTTGTTACAGGAAAAAGGTAAATAAGTTAAGAAAAATGTAGCACCCCCTTTCAGAAAGTGAATGTTGAAATTGTTGATCAGACTATTTTATTTAACAAGCCATCATTTTATCTCTTTGGTACTTATTATTTGTTTTTGTTTAATGTTAATTTATTAAAATTAAATTTGTGTTGTTGCAGCTTGGCTCGGTCAGTCATGGGTGCAAGATATTGTGGAAAACCTTAATGGCCTTTTAATATTATATTAAATATATAAGCAATTAACCCACTACTTCGTAGGCGCAGTTTTAATTATTTACTATTTAATACTATTTTAAATTAAACAAAAACTATTTTTTTATTATATTTGTCATTTTTTTACTTTCAACGGACATGCAAAAAAACACCCACATGGCTGCCATATAAATTTTTTAATTTTAAAAATTTTATGCTCTCAACTACATATATATGTAGTTAAATACTTTATACAAAAATATATAATATGCTACTGATTTTATCATTCTCAATTAGCATTCATCATAAAATCATGATAAAATATTTTCTAAAATTAAAAAAAGAATAAATTTCAGTGTCTTATTTAAATTACTTTAATTTATATAAATAATATCTTTTTATTATTGTAATTCAACTAATTTCTCTTAAGAAAACCCCTGCAACAATATTCAAATCTCATTAATAATATCAGCAACACAACTCTTAAGTATTTGCTATACTTTAAACTCAACTCAATTTATTTTCATAAATAATAGTCAGTACTTGTTGTAAGACAATTTTCTTTAAGCTTAAAAATACATTGATCTTTTTATGTCTTATTTTGAATGCATAAGTTTAAGAAAGTATTTTTCAAGGTTTCATTTAGTTTCATATTTTTTTTTTTGGTCCACAGACCAACTAACTTTTGGCTTGACTTTCAAATGCGGAAGCCTTAAGTGGCACGTTACGTTTAATATTACTTTATTTAAGCACTTTTATATAGTTGCAGGCAGGTGGCTGGGTTCAACAAGGCCAAGAAAATTGTTAAATTTTATAAAAGAAAATTCGGTTTATTATGAGCTTTAACGAAAAGGCTAAACTTGAGGTTAAAGTGATGATTGTTAATGATTTTCTAGAAATTTATCATAATAACACTTCACTTAAGTGGAGTGATTTAAAAAAGTTTTAAACTTGTAAAAAATTAAAAAAAAAAAAATAAGAAATAAATCCCAAATATTTTTTATAATTTTAAATTTATTTAATAATAAAAAAGCTTATATTTTTTAAATCTACTAATAGTCATAAACCTTTAAAAACTTAATTTCTTCAGCTTTTTAAATTGAAATATGTAATTGATATAATAATTTTAAATTTAAATCTTTGTTTTTTTATTTTTAGTTATTGATCATCTTTGCCATTTGCTCTTCCTTAGCTCTGGTAACCAGCCAACATTTTTTGTTTGGTCAACTGCCCAATAGACAAATCAATTTCAATACCATAGATTTCGCCCAATCACCACAAGTTAGAGATCCCAGACAAAATAGAGGTGAGTTAAACGTTTCTAAAAAAAGTAATGCATTATTAATGAATATCAATTAAAACACTACATACTGTGTAAGTGCAGTTTGTTATATTTGCTTAAAATATAACTGCAGGGGTTTTGTGCCTTTAAACATTTTTCTACTTAAATTTGGAAATAATGCAAAAATGTAAAAATTTTACAGTTGAACTATTAGACTCATTAGTTTTTTTAAATGAATAATTTTAATAAGAAATAATACTGAAAAATTATTATTCTGACTCTAGCATCATTAACACCAAAGAAGTACTTTTTTGCGAATAAAAAAGATTTCCTTTGGACCATATATTTTTAAATATGTTTCCTTAGATAAAATTCAAACACGTCTAACAAGCCACAGGGTGTCCGCCTGTAAGGTATTCTTCTTTGTTTTGCCGCCATTTTTGTAAACATTAGTTTTGACAGTTCCTATTTGGCAGTCGTGAAGTAAAGACATGGCAATTTATTATAGAAAAACATTCGTTAAAACATGACAACCCATGACAACCCCTATTTTCGTGAAAAAAACATAATGAGTGAAGAGGCATATTATCATTTGAATGGGTATATGAATGCACAGAGTAGTCGATTCTGGCCAATGGAAAATCATCAAGTTATTCATTAGTCACCTTTGCATCCATTTAAAGTAACAGTTTGGTTTGCATTTTGGCCAGTTTTTGAAACTGAAAACGGCGGAATGGTAACTGTCAATGGGGAGCGATATTGTGAAATGCTTAAAAACTTTTCATTGCCACAACTGCATGCATTGGGCTTGGTTAACATGTGTTATCAACAAGACGCTGCCACATCGCGTGTAGCCAGGATAACATTTGAATGACTGCGAGACCTCTTTCCACAACAAGTTGTTTCAAGAAACGGTGATGTTGATTGGCCTTCACGGTCGCCTGATTTGACTGCTCTAGACTTCTTGTTGTGGGGATATCTGAGAAGCAAAGCTTATGAAAACAAACTAGAAACGCTGGAGCTACTCCAACAAAATATTCGTGATGAAATTAATGAAATACTGCTTGAAATGTGTGAGAATGTAATGAAAAATGTGCTCAAAAGGGTTCGCATTTGTGAGGCTAGCAGAGGCGGAAATTTATCTGACATTGTATTTCATACATAATTGCCGACAATAAATAAAACATTTATCAATATAAGATTCATTCTCCTTCATTTAATCAAATATTTAAAACAAACAAAATTGTATACCTTGCCGGCGGACACCCTGTAAAAAGGCTTATCACTTATTATATTCGTAAACTTTTATATTATTTAAAACTAACTGTCGTTTGCTTGTTTATTTTAAGGGCCAGTCGTTTTTCCTCCATCCCCCCCAGATGCAGTTGATGAATCTAGTGGAGTGATTGTAGGAGCATCAGGATACGGTTTTGTGCCACCTCAACAAAGTAAATCCTATTATTAATTTTAAATATTTAAAACATTTTTTTTTATAAATTTAACCCAAAAAAACACATTTTACTTAGAAAAGCACGAAATTAAAACAAAAAAAAAAAAAACTAACAGAAACTCAGCGAATGAAATGTTTAAAAGCTTTATATATTTAAATAGTGCAATTGTTTTTTTTATTGTAATTTTTTACAAAATAATAATTATATTTATTAATAATTTCTTTTTTTTTTATATTAATATAAAAATATGTTTTATTTTTTATTAACAGCAAGGAGTGGTTAAAGAACAACAACACAAACAGTTTTCACCCCAAATACACATGACAATAACACAAAGGAAATAAACAGTTATTTTTAAGGTTACCAGTACTGCCAACACAACACATAAGCACACATACATTTAAAATCACATTTAGAAGAATTTAAAATTAGCGCGCCATGTACCACCAATTATAAAATAAAACCCCAACACTTTATGGAAAAAATAATTCAAATTGGGGGTTTTCTATAAATTATTTTTAATAAAAAAATTTTTTTCTTTAACAAATAATTTTAAAAACAATTACTAAAAAACTATCTTCTTTTTTATTCAACACTTTGGGTAATTAGCAACACTATTTGAAATATAACAATAACAATATAAAAATTAATAAAAAATATAACAATTTTACGTTAAGTAATCTATAAGGAATGCAAAAAAATAACTCATACATTATTATAAATTTTTAAAATTGCATAACAGGGCTTATTAGATTTGATTGCACTCACACACACATTCATATGTAGAAGAATATTTAAGGACCAAACTGCCCTTTTACCAACCATTAAAAAGCAAAAAAGTTTTTAAGTTAATTAAAACCATCTTTAAACTTGTATTTTTATCTGATTTATTTATATGAATATTACAAGTAAAAAAATTTTAATGTGACCAACTACTTACGCCCATTTCCGTATTGGAAAGAATGCTTCACTTTCATTTAACTTGTCAAAATATTAACTGTTTATACCGATTATGAAAAACTTAAAAAAAGAAAGAACAAAAAAATCCTATTTAACCTTTTCTTTTTTCAAAAGCCAACATTAGAAATTTCCTTAAACAAATTGATTTTTGTGCACGCAGCACATGGACACTTTATTTTGCATATTCCTTTGTTTTACGGGGAACGCTATAAACATAATTGTAGCTACTTAACTACCAATATCGTTTGCTGTAGTTGGTTATGTTAAGTCAGCTTCTTAATTGTAATGCAAGCCAGTGAATTGCAATTTTGCATTTTCGATAGCTAAAATAAAAGTGAAACCCTAGTAACTTAGACACACATAAACTAAAATTGCAAAACATTTTTCAAAAGCAGTAGAAAAATACTTTTCGAAGAGCAAAAGCTCCTGTCAACGTCGTGATTTTGGCAATAGATAAATAGTATGTAGAATTGAACAAACAGTTTCTGCAAATAAAAAATGAATATAAATAACAGTAGACATTAGCACCTAAAACGATTGCCAAAAGGCTTCTTTTCATTTGTCTAAAAGCAAAACGCGTAGAGATGTTCAAATCGCATTAAAAAGGAAGGTTTAAGCTGGAGATCCATACCAAGGCATATCGATACAAGGTGGCCGCAAGAATAAAATTTAGAGAGTCATTCTCTTAATCATTGCTTTTTTTATACTAATGGAGTTTTTAATTTCAATTATAGTGTCAAACTCCATATAAAAAAGCAAAGAGTAAGAAAATAACTCTCTTGATCTTTTTCTTGCGGCCACCTTGTATCGATATGCCTTGATCCATATCACACGTTCTATGTGCGGCTGCGCTCTATGCGTATCATTTTTCTGTACGTTTTATACGTTTGTTTTTGCCAAGTTACATGCAACACGTTTTGTACGATAAGTTATTTGTTTCGATCAGCTGTTTTGTAACACAACAGAGATGACACTTTAAATATGAAAGTAGTCGATAACAACAATGATAATTTTGCTTACATAAGAGTGGTGTTAAATATGAATTTTAAAGTAGTCTATTCTTAAAACTATTTACAAAATTTATAATAAAAGCATTTTCTTTCTTTAAATACTGTTTTTTACAGAAAATATTACAAAAATAGTATTTAACACACACATACATATTTTTCGATTGCACTGAAAATTTGTCATCATTGGATAACAAAAATATCCGTCATTTTTTATTGCGCATGCGACGTATTCAAAAGTAAAAAGTAAAGCTGGAGGCAAGGCGAATTCATGAGAAGGTGGTCTTGACAGATCAGCTGACTATTTTTTGCTCGTACAATTTTCCTCGTAATGTGTCAAAAGTTTGTATATGTGCTTCTTCTTGATTTCAAAAAAATTACGCGTCGGTTAGATTTTTAAACTAAAAATTAAAAAAAGTGTTTTAATTAACAAATTGTAAAACCAAAAGATGCGTTCTTGTGCTTTGTGCAAAAAAACACTGTAAAATTAATTTTATTCACGTTTTTCTTCTGCAAATAATTTGTGTTTTTTTCTAATGATGCCATATACAAATAATTTGTGTTTTTTTTTTTCAATGATGCCATATTTGTGTTTGACATTTTAGGTACGAATTTTTCACCTTGTATGAATTCGCCTTGGCTGGAGGTCCATACCATACGTTGTATGCGCTGTACGTTCTCTCCGTCTGTCAAAAAAATAGAACCAGTGTATTTGTATGTGGCAAGAAACATAACAAATTGCATAGAACGGATCTGCGCAAGTAACGTATAAAGTAGAGACCTGCACCAAGTCCGTTTCAAGCTAATTCAAGAACCGCATAATTTTCTAATTCTTGTGTTATTGTGCGGTTAAACGGTTTAAGTGCAGAAATGTAGAGTAGCTAAAACAGTTTTTGTGCTGCAGTGTAGAGTAGCTAAGAATAAAGAGTTGTGTCGAGACTGTGGTCGATAAAAAAAATTACTGTGCCTATGGTGTGGCAACAACAACAAAGACTTAAGAGTTATGTTGTTGTTATATTAACAAATAATAATACACACAATGTTGAGTGGGTACATACACAAGCAAACATATAAACAAGCAGGCAAATCAATATAAAACTCATGCGTAATTACATTACATTACATACATATGAACATTCAAAATCAACCCCCGTTTTTTATAACTATCACACCAGGAACATCCCGCCAACAGTAAAGTTTCGAGACGAATTGAAATGGAAGTGTGCGATCATGATGAATCGATGTTCCGTGGTTGTTTGCTTAATTGTGCTTAACTGTGAATATATTTTTCATTTAAGTTAAGTTAAGTAAACAAAAGAGATGGCGAACAATACAACGCAGTACTTAATTTTGTGTGTGCACACGTAAGGTATATGAAATGAATTGAAAATTCGAGATGATTCCTTATTTAGTGTCGTCTTGGACTGGCCTCTAGTATAAAGTAGGTTTACTTTGTACTTTTTCATACGTCGCGACGGGTAGTTGTTATGATGTTTCAGTAATCGTCTTCTTCAAAAAAGAAAGAATGATTGAGATATAAACAAATTCGTACATATTTAATCATTTTAATTTTGAAAATAAGGTCAAATATCCCCAGCACAACTCACATTATCAAAATATTATTTATTTCTCAGATATTTAATACAAAATACTTTAAAAAACACTTTAATTCATCAAAATCAATCACAGTTTTCACAGTATGTTTTTAAGGCAAAATTATTTAAGACTCACACCCGCCGTAGTCTTCTACTGGCCATTATGAGCAGAACGCATGTTCCTTTAGTGCCTTCCTATGAAAATGATATCATCTTTTTAAAAACGGAACAGCCCTAAATATAGTTGACCACATTACGCAAATATTTTGTTTTATTAGTTTAGTATGTATAACTGCAAAAAACGCATTAAATAATATTTGAATAAATAAATTTGCCCAAATTTTAACGCTTCTAAAATCTTTAATTTGGCATCACTTAACAGCATTAAATTCACAAAGAAAGTTTAAAGTACTAACTAAAATTTGAAATAATAACGGACTTATTTATAAAAATTAAAAAAAAATTATATATAATATAAATTATTAAATTATTTTTTGTGAACCTCCTCAACAAAATTTATAAAGTCTTTTAAATTAAATAAGGTTCTTAAGGAATAAGTAGATTAAGAAAATAAAGCTTTTATTAATGCACTTTTTTTTAAATCAATTGCTTTATATAGCAAACAATTTTTTAATATTAATGAACTTCCTTATTTAAATTTGGTTTATTTTATATATTATTTTTGTTTTTATTATAAACATATTTTTTTTTATTTTAAATAATTTTGATTTTTTTTATTTACTTTTTGCTTATTAAAAATTTTTTATCCCTTTTTTTATTTTTAACTTTAATATATTTAATTTTTATTTTATTTAATTTTTATAAAACATAATAAAAATATGGAAAACTTTTAATTTGGTTTGAGTGGTTTTATTTTTACCCATCCTCTTCCTTAATATATGGAATGAATGATTTTTTAACACATAAGCAGAACTATAAATTTTGAAAATTATTACCAAATAAAAGTTATTAACTTTAAAGTTACAAACATTAAAAGGCAATGAAAATAATAATATACAAAACTGTCCAAAATCTTTTAATGATATTTGTGGTTCAGCTTTAAATTAAATTTTTATTAAAGCACCTTACACGCTAAATGCTTGTTTTATAGCAAATAATTGTTTTATATCAATTTTATATTTAATTTTATTTATGGGTAAAACTAACAAATAAATAAAATGATTATTGGCCAAATGGTTTGGAAACTAAGTGGACTTTTGTTTTATTTTAATAAATACGCCAGAAAAAAAATTAATACACAAATTTTTTTATTTAAACTGTAAGTAAAATTAATGCAAAATATATATTAAATTTAAAAACAGGAATTCGAGTTGAAACACATGGAATAAGGTCAAGAAATGCTCAAAACTATTTTCTTTTATAAATTTTATATACACATATACGTAAATTTTGTCCTTCTCAACTTTGACCCTAAGGGGAAAAACCATACATGTATATTGGTTTAATGTACTTTTTGTAACTACTAAACACATAAAATTAAAAACTTTTTATAACTTAAATTGCGTTTGACAGGTATCAAAAAACTATATATATTTTTTTAATTTTTAGACCGGTATATATAAAGTTTTAATCAAAAGTCTTAGCAACCATTAATATATTCTTGGAATTTTTTTAAACTTTAAATTCTTAGGGGTAAAATGGGGAAAATAATGTTGTGGTACTCTTTATTTACTTATTGTAACTTTTCAACCAACAAAGATGTTATTGTCATAGCTGCCAGATTTAAAGATTTATCTCCATTTCGACGATTTTTGGTGCGAAAATAGGCTTTTGACGATTGGACGACTTCCGCTTTGAATTTGACGTATGTATTTTGAAAATTAAAGATTAGCGGCTTTCTTAAAAGGAAATCTGTAAATAAAATTTAAAATAAAAATTTTAAATAACTATGTTTATTGAAAAAAAAAAATTAAAAATATTAAAATAGATTTTCTGTTTTTATATTTGCAGTTTAGTTTGCTTAAAATCAAAAATTTAGCTTTTAAATTTGTTACTATTTTTTAAAGAAACTACGTATCCCGAGATATTTTATTATTCAGTGAAAAATTAAAAAAAACATACATTATAGGGTTGACGTTTCCTTGACGATTTCAAAAAGTGGTTTTGACGATTTTAACAACTTTTGTCCTAAAATTTAACGATATTGAACCAAACTTATCTGGCAGATATGACTATGTTCTTGAAAATATAAATTAATATGTGTTTGGTACTCTTTTGCAATTCTGTACCACTTATAATCGAAAAATGCTAAATGTTATGTTTTGGTACTTTTAAGATACTTTTTAAAATTTTTTTTGGAGCCTGAAAGAGGTCGAAAGCTAAGGGGGGGAAAAATTAATTTTTTACGCTTTTGGTACTTTTCTGAATTTAGAGGTCTAAATTTTGATTGTAAGTTGTGTAACAAGTCAAAAAGGATTCTTTTTACACTTTCGGTATTGTTTTGCCTTTTTTGAGATTATGATTTGAGAAATATAAAATTAAGAGGCTTTTAAACCAGTTTAAGATCAGAAGTCAACTAAAAGGACAAAAAGTACTTCTTTGCATTGTTTTTTTGAAGTTTTGAGTCAGGAAATATGAAATTAAGGATTATTAACCCAAATTTACAAGTGATCAAAATATAGTTCTTTACACTTTTGGTATTTTGTTGCATTTTATTCTGCAAAGTTGATTTCCCTGGCTGAGTTAAACTAAGTTAATAAATAATATACTCCTTTAACATTTAAAGATTTTTTTTCTATTTTTTGGATTGTGACTTTACAAAGAAGAAATTAACGATTTTTAACCCAAATTGATTGAGGTTAAGTCAAACAACATTTTTGTTTTTACATATTTTGTACTTTTTTGCATTTCTGTGTGATTATGAGACTAGAAATTTGAAATAATAGTCGCCCACTACGGGAAATACGGTCAATAATAAACCGATCTTGAGAAATTTCGTTGGATCCTTTTTATTTAAAAAATACTTGCAGATATGTAAATATATATTTAAATAAGTTTATTTTTTTCGTAATCTATAAGGTTAAATGTGATTTCCGGGAGTTAGACCTAATGGCAGCCGTGGTACATTTGGGATTGTTCACGTTATGTATACGCAAAGTTGTATGGGTACGGAATAGTATTTGATAGAGTTTTAACCCCAAAATGCTTCTTCCTGCAAGATATTTTAATGGGGGATATGTGAAAAAATAACCCACAACATTTTTATTCAGAGGCCAAATCAGCGAGGGATCCGCTAACTTTCAATACGGAAAAGAGCAGTTTTACTGGGACTTCCAAGAGAGAATATTCATGAAATTTTAAAAAAGGGTCCGCAGTTTCATCCTTTTAAAATACAAATCACTCAAGAATTGAAGGAAAGTGACTTTGATTTTTTCAAAAATTTTTGTAAAACAATGTTGAAGCGTCTCCGCTCTCGTTGGAGTGACGGGACTAATTTTCACTTAAGCGGCCTCTTCAATAAGCAAAAGTGCCGGTTTTCGTTGAGAAAATCAGCTCAATTGAACCAAGTTTACTGCAGCGTGTAACGCAAAACACAAGGATTCGTATTGAACATGATCTGGATGACATGATCTTTATAAAATAAAATCCTCATTTTCATTCTATCGTTCAGTGCTCTTAATAAAAGTTTGTGTTAGTTATAAAATTTTTCGAAGTTTAAAAATATAAATCTGCAACCAGACACCCTGTATATAAAAATCGTGAGAGATGGTTAATATGTGCAGAACTTTTAGGAAAAAAGTAAATAAATGCAGTGGTGTTACATAATTTTAGTTCTAAAAAATATGTTTAATAACTTTTTTTCATAGTTTTAATATTTTTCAAATTAATTATAATTTAATATAGCGGCTGTACTACTCAGATTAAGTAAACATAAACATTTGCTGTTATTTTCAAAAAAACATTAAATAACTCCTTTCGCTTTCATTTAAAACTATAAAGTTACAGAAAAAAGTAACTGCCAATCCTAGTTCTCCATCACAACATAATAAAATTATTGATAATTAAACACTGACAGGTTAACACTACAAGAAAATACAAAGAAAAAGTTTAAATATGAAAAATGAAACCAAATACTTGTGGTCTTAGTTTAAATCTACTTAAATTACATTTATAAATTTACTGGTAATCATTATTTATTCGAATGAAGTAATGTTTATAATGAGATGTATTTGTTTTTTAAATATTTTTGTATTATTTGCAAATATTTTGATAGTAATTTGTTTTATTGCTTTGTTTAAATAAAAAAAGTTTTATGCAAAAAAATCCATGAACAAATGTTTGAACAAATGACAAAATCCTATTTATCAATGCACAAAAAAATTAAAATAAAAAACATGAACACAAAACAACCAACATTTATAGACACAAATAGAACAAGGAGCGAATTAACAAATAAGCCAACGAGACCCATTACAATTACGGCCAAATAACCCACGATTATCATCACAAATAATGTTCGCTTATGTACTTACTTGGTAGTTGCTCTGATTTAAATAGTCAAAAAACATGAACAAATAAAATGATTTTGTATAAAATTTTACACATTTCTTAAATAAAAAGAGTTTAAAATAAACCCCAAAACTTAAACATAACTTGCAGACAAATATTTAAAAAAAAAAGAAGAAAAAGAAAACAAGACAAGCAAATTTGATTTTTCTCAATGTTTTAAAGTCGTACTGTTAAATTAAAAATTTGTTTCTTCTATTTTTGTCGACAGATTGAGTGACCAGTATTTGAGATTTCTTTTGAACAATTTGAAAGCACTTGTCGCTTTAAACATAAAATATATTGAAATAAACGTGATTGTACAAATTGACAAAAGGCCTTAGGAGCATTTGATTTTTGGTTTTGTCTGCCTGCGATTTTCTTCTATGGTTTGTATCTTGCCTTAAGATTTGAATTTAAGTAATGAATAAGAAAATTTTTTACAATAATGAGGTTTTGATACAGTTTTGCTGGTTTTGCTTTGCATCAAACATTTCAGTATTAATAAATTGCACAAATAACGAAAATCATTGTATTTAAGCTTCTAATAAGCGTAATGTCGTGCTATTATTTTGTTAAATTGATAATTATTAAAATGATTTTTGCTGCACTAAAAGAGCTGGTTTTATTAAAACACAGCTTGTATTTACAATTAAATTTCTTTTCATCTTTAAATTTTTTAGTTTTAGTGACTTTGAATTTAAACAATTTAATTACAAAACGATCACTTTCCAATAACTCTCAAACTGTAAAATTTATTTATACGAGCCATTTCTTGCAAAAAAAATTGGCAGAAACAACATAGATATACATAACTACATGCGCATGCAGCTTCTTGCATTTAGTGTACTGCAGGCTTAAGCCATGATCCATTTAAAAGATGGCAGCGACACTTCAGCAACAATATCAAGACAAAAACAATATGAATTTTGGTTTTTTTGAATTCTCACAATGCCAACATTGTTATGTATTTGTTTTTGTAATGTTGTATTGTTCTGTATTATCAGCGTTGCCGTTTGGTACATTTGTTTGCACTGTATGTTTTACCCAAACAACAACACAATACTAATCTGTGCTGTTGTCACTTTTTTATGTTTTGCTTTCGTTGTATAGGTTTTTAGTTAATACTCGTATTTGTAGCTGCCAGACTTAACGATTTATCGTCATTTTTACGATTTTTGGTGGCAAAAATAGGCTTATGGCGACTGGACGATTTTCGCCTTGAATTTGACGATTTTTGAAAATTATAGGTTTGCGGCTTTTTTAAAGAAAATAAAATCAAAGGCAGAAATATATATTTAATTTTTTCATTTAAAAAAAATGTACATATATTAAGCATGATTTTTGTTAGAATATCTTTTATTTAATAAGGATTAGAAATAGTTCGAAGAGAGCCCCTTAAAAGTTATATCTCTAAAATAAATTATTCGAAAGTGGTCGTTATTTTTATTATTTTAAATATAATAGATTTAGGGCCATTATTACAAGTTGGCGACAAAGTTGGCGGTAGTAAATGGTAGCGTTAACAGAACATGGCGATAAAGTGGCCGTTAGCAAATTTCCATTATTACAACTTGCCGGTAAAGTTAAATACATATTTCTTATTGTGTGGCAATACCGTTAGCAATTACCGACTACTTTTGAAGGAGTAATAAGATTGTAGTGGCAACGACGCACTTTTGTTTACATTTTGAAAAGCAAAAATTGTGTAACGGATAGTGCTACCATATTAAAATAAAAAAAATATGGTAACTTAAACATAAATCCTCCTTGTAAAACTTACCGCCAAGACGAACTTGCCTTTAATTTATCGCTCATTTTTAAGTTAAAAGAAAGTTGTAATAATGAAAATGTTTTTATTCAAGCGATAAAATCTCACTTTAAGCTAACGCGAAGTTGTAATAATGGCCCTTAACGTTAAAACGATTATTTATATTTGCAGTTGTTTTTGCTCTTAAAGTTGTAAATTTTGCTTTTAAAGTGATTACTATATATGAAGAAACTGTTGTAAGCATTTTGTATCCCAAGTTTTTTTTTATTACTAAGCAAAAATTATAAAAAAAAATTACAAAAATTTAGGTTTGACGATTCTTTGGCGATTTCAAACGGTTGCTTTGACGATTTTGACGACTTTTTTCTTAAAATTTGCCGATATTAAACCTAAATTATCTGGCAGCTCTGTTCGTATTGGGTACATGTAGAATATTTATAGGTTTCCTGCACCACCGCAATACTCTATTTTATCTTCTTATGCATATGATCACACGAACATGAAGTATTGAAAATTTTAATTAATCTTAGATGAGCTTTCAAACAAGGCGGATGATTATCGCTTGCTTGTTAAATTACACTAACAACAATGTGGAATTAAAACTATTCAAACATTATCTAAAGCTGCACATATACAGAAACAAATGTAATGGTATTAGTTGCCCATCACTGATGTAGAACCCGATTAATGTGCGGTCTCTACAGACAAACTAGGTTGGCATTGCTTTAACGCCATTTTGTAATAATATGTATTTAAGTATGACAACTAATTTAACAAGATCATGAAAACCTATATGGCGGAACAGTTTCGGCCACTTTCAATATCCCTGGAGCTAAGCCAAGTGAGCCTAGTTGCCAAATTACCAGCTGCTCCCAATGCCTAAGGTTTTTTATTTCTTTTCGACAGCTGACTGCTATTCCCAAAAAAGTATCTTAGACTTGCTAGGATAATAGCAGTCATAACCAGCAAACTCTCTAGTCTGTTGGGCTATATACATTGTTTTAGTCTGGCTCCCTGAGCCTAAAGACTACTTTGGAATTGATTAAGCAGATAGGTTGGCCAAACTAAGATCTACCTTACATGCCTTAAATGCGGAGTCATTCGCAACTTTTCTGGAGACTATTAGGAGTGTAATCTTCAGCCACTTTATTTAAGTGCTGGGAACATATAGTGTAATTGGGGTTTCTTAAATATTGTGACTCCTTTTCGACAGGAGGTATGCAATAGAACTAATTAGACATAATCGGAAGTGGTTGCTGTCAGACTCAGCGGCTAACTAGGCAGTGGTGATACGTGCAAGTAGACTTTAACAACCATTGCCAGATACAACAGGCTGGGGTTGAAAAGTAGAAGATAGTTTTTCAGGAGACAAATATTTTTGCGAATTTACATACCGAATGGCGTTCGTGGTATATTACAACGCGTTGAGATACTTTTCAGTCATAGGTTTAAGTTTAAGTACGAGTTCTAATAGAAAATATATCTGTCGGGTTGTACAGCCCCATCAAAATGGGGTAATTTTAGAGTTTACTTGACAGTTTCGGAGTAAAACAAACCATGTTTGCTACACAAACTCCCAAGTAAATGTAGTGGATAACAGAATAATACTCTGGCAATACTAAGGGTTACAAAATTAAATGGGAAAACATGTGGTATGGCAAATCAATCAAGATGCGTTTAAAGCTCTATAGGGCCACAATGTCAAGTCCAAATTTTTGGATCACTGCAAAAATGCTCTCAAGGTCATCATGGCTACACAAAGTTTTAGATTTGGTTGTATACCAAGCTGATGTGACATTACTGGTAAAAAAATTGCCGATTAGCCCGCAAAAAGGACCTCAGCCCACGATGTTGAGTTGGGGTGTAAGCCGGTAGGGTCACAGTTACGATTTTATACGGGTTTAAAAAGATATGGGTTTTGAATAAGATAAAAAAATTCATAAAGAAATAAGGTTGAATTTATGATCTCCAGGCCTCTGTGGGGTGGAAAAAAGGTTACTAAAAGCAGGAGGAATCTAATACATATAATTGAAACTCTTACTCTTTTACAGTATCTTTCTTTAAACCTAATATTTCTTACTTTTTCCTTACTGTTATATTATGAGTCTTACTTATAATGACTCATAATGGACCTACAGGCTCCTGGATGAAAGTAGGTAATCTTCTTTGTCACTTCCCTTTGCCATCAAACCTTACCTAAGCTATCATTAAAAAATCCTGCCCAATTTAGTCTATTGATTCCAAAGTGGCTAACCAGAAAGTTATGGATAGTCATCCAATCATCTGTGTCTTAAAATATTTCACAGAAGTCATTGATTTGCAAAATCTTTTTGACATAATCTTAAAAAGAACGAAACTACACCAAAAGTATGGAAAAGATTTTTAACCCATTTTTTTGACTTTCTACCTTAAAAATCAGAGAAATACCAAAAATAATTGCCATTTGTTAATTTTGAAAAAAGATAAATAGTTAAGATGTTAAACAAATTTTAAAAAGCCATTACTTTTGTTACATTGAAACATTTATTTTCCTGATGACTTAAAGGAGTAACTTAAACTTAATTTTTAGAATATAAATGCATTCAATTGTTTTTCAAATAATAAATTCAATCGTTTTAAAATGTTACAACTTTCTTAAAGTTGGGCAAATTGCTGGTTTGCTTTGTTTTAAACTTGATTTAGTACAAGACTAACATATAACTTTTTTCTTTTAGTTGATACGAACTGTTTTAAGTTTTCCCCTTTTTTATGCTAAACAATTGCAAAAAAAAATCAAAATTACACATGTGCATAAATTAATTGTGGGAGTTAAGATTTCGGCAAAAATAAATAAAAATATAAAACTAAAGTCAGAAATATAAAAATAAGCAACATTTAAAAATATATAAAGAAAAACACACAAATGATCTCTGTGCACCTTTAACTCATGCAATTGAATTAATGAAATAAAAATGTTAAGTTACTGCTTCTAGCACAAAACTTTTTTGTGCTTTTAAAATGAAATAAGAAATAAATTTTAATTTAGTAGGATTTTCTTGTTATGTGAATATCTTTTCTATATTGCTTTATACAAGTGCTCAGGCTGCTCATTCAATCTTTTTGGGTCATTAATCTCGCAAAAATTTTTTCCTTAAATTTTTTACAAAAAAAAAAAAAGAAAACAACATTTGTATTAAAAGCACCAGCTGAACTTATTTAACTTAAATATTAACAAGAAAAAGGAGTTTTTTAAGAGATACTCTTACTTAAACCAAATACTTTTCTGCAGGCAATTTTAAGTGAATTTTTACGTTTTTTTATCTTTAGGGAGTTTATTTTACACAAAGTTTTTAAATATTTTTATGTATTTAGTTAACGGCAATCATTAGCAAACAATGTATTCTTACCTTTTTTTTTAACAATTTAATTAAAATTGTAAAAAAAAAATTATTTAAAATTTATTGTTGGTTGTTGTTTAAAGACTTCCTAGTGTTGTTAAAACAAAAGACTTAAGACACAAACCTTGTTAAACTTAAGTTAAACAAATGGTTTAACATTAAAATATAAATGTTTGTTGCTAAAAACTTTGTACTTTTCTTTATATGAGAGTTGTGGTCTCATTAAAAGAGCTGTAAGGTTACACGAGATTTGTTTGTAATTAACAGGGTAATTGTAAAATCATTTAAACGATTTCATTAGAATTTTGAAAAAATTTAAATCATTAAAAAAAAAATTATGCAATTGGACAAATATTTATTTTGATTTTTGTTTTTTTTTCGTTTTACATAAAAAACATAAAACATTATTATTAGCATATTGTTTAATAAAACTACAATTTAAAAAAAAACCTATGCATTTGAGTAAAAATTTACGTAGTTTTTTCTGTGCAGATAAGCTCGTTATCTTCATAATATCCATGCCAAGTTTTGTAGTAACAGATGCTTGGATTTCATTTTAAAAAAATCCGATTTCGGAGACTTGATTTACCCAGATGGGCCAGCTTAATTTACTATCAATAAGGTTTAGAATATATATATATACAAGGTGGGCTGAAAGAAATCACCCTATTGGAGGATGCTCTTATTTTTGCAAAGGGTTGCCCATGTCAAATCTGTTTTGACATTTGTAAACTAGACAGATGTAGAACACAAATAAACAAGCCTCGTAGCAATACACTCTTGTGTATTTTTTTGCGTAAAAATTCGTCTGCAGTGTTGACGCGGTGCAAATTGCGTCGCCGATTCCCCGGTCATCCGTCACCAACTGCGCGAACACTGCACCGTTTGGCCAGCAACTTTGAATAGTATGGGACCACATGAGGTGCTGCCAAGAGTAGCCAGCCCTGGAGCGCCCGTTCTGCCTAGAATATCGCCACTGTTGGCGAGGATGTTAAACTGTCGCCAGTAACATCGACCAAATGCCGTGCCTCGCAATTGAACATAAGCTGGTCGTCCCTAAGGCGAATTGTGCTGAAAGGGACTGCATGGTGTGCTGTTCACGCTGGAGGAGTCATCGGGCCATTTTTTCGAGGATGCCGCTGGTTAAACGATTGGACAGTGCGCGCTATAGGGCTATGTGGGCCTAGTTTTCCTTTTACAATTGAACGAATTAGGGCTGGAGGATATGTTGTTCCAATACGACGAAGTAACGGCACACACTGCGCGACCCACAACCGACATTCTTTAGGGTCTCCTCATCTCTCGTTTTGGCGATTTACATTGGCCCGTAAGATCGCCCGATTTAGCCATTCCAGACTTTTTTGTAGAGTTTCTTTAAGTCCCGTATATACGTGAACAAGCCTGATACCCTTGAAGCCCTCAAGGACAACATTCGAGATTAGTGCAAGAATCTGTCGCCCGAAGTTCTCGCCAAAATTATGAAAAATACCAAAAAGCAAACAATTGTGACGGCGCCCATTATACCAATATCATCTTCCCGACTTGGCCAGTAAAGTTCTAAAGGTTTAAATAAACATAATCAAAAAATAGAATCCAAGTTTTTTATTTAGAAAAAAATGGGAGCCAAAACAACATCGGATGACTTCTTTTAGCCGACCTTGTATTTTACAAATGCAAAGAAACACTGGTACAAACCCTTATCACTATGTGAAGGGCTAGAAAATTAAGCAAAATAACCTGAAAATTTTTAACGCTCCCCCATTTAAATACTTTTAAAATGTAAAGAATGTAACAATTAAATTCTTTAAATGTGGCCAGACAAATCAAAGCAAGGTCTTTATGAAGGTAACACAACAAGTATTCTTCAATATTGCTCTAACATCTGTGTCACATTTATTGTTGTTTTTTGTTTCTTTTTGCAATTCTAGAGTTGGGGCGTCACCCTTGCCAAATGGCATTTAATTAATGCAAACTAACGTTTGCTTACAAAATCAAGTTTTATAATGGCCATTTGAATTTTACCACTTGATATCAATCTGTTTAAAGCTTAGAATAAATGTTGGCTTATTAAAATCAAAACAAAAATTATATGCTGTCATTTATGTTTTACTTAATTTTAAGAATTGTTATGAGTATATGCGGTCACAAAGAAAATTAAATATTTTTATGCATATCATGAACAATTAAAAATGATTGCAAGTTGCAGTAAATAAAAAAGTGACATTAAAAAAAAAACACAAGAAATCTCATAACTAACCTTCCTTCCTTAAGTATTAAAAAAAGTTAAATAAAATTTTACAAGTGGTCGCGCCCAGTCAAAAAATATTAAGCCAAATGTATGTTGCAAAACAATTAGGGTATTCACAAGGTAGTCATAAAGTCATATGTTAAAAAAAAAATAAAACGAAAAAATACTACTGTTGTGAGCATCCGCTTATAATTAAGTGTGCTATTTTAAATTTGAATCAGCTGCTGGAGAAAACAGAAAAATAAGTAATTTCAAAAATATTTTAAAATTAATGACTGCGACTTGTTAACTATATCAACGGCTTCACTAAAGAGTTTCAGTTGCCCGGTTCAGGTTGGATGAAACAATAAACACAGTTCAAAAAGTCTTATTATTATAGAACTTTTTTCTTTTAAGCCCAACAACAATTTTTTTTAAAGTATTGTAAAATATTAAAACTTTAAGACAATATGACTTGATAGCATGCCGTTTGAATACCCCAAATAAGTTTAAAAGTTTGTTATTATTCATATAAATAAAAAAAAACATAAAATCATTTTGCTATTAAATCTAATAAAATCAAATCCATTCCTTTAAATAACTGCTGGTAATTTGTGTGTTTGATTTACAAATTGGAAAATTGCCCACAATTTAAAATTAAATAACATAGAGAATTTATTGAAATAGAAGACAGCCAGCCACCCAAATTGTAATACAAAAACATTCAGCATATGTGCACTAAGAAGCGACTTTATATTATTCAATATGTTCGGTGATCAACCAACCGGCTTAAGCCGCCCCCTCTCTTTAGAGATTTATCTGTTTGTCATGCAGTCAGTCATTTATACATTAAATAAATTTTAATTTTATAAGACTCGTCGTTTCAAACTGATGGACAGACATCCATCAATGTGTCATTGGTTTAATAGAATTTTTGTACTTTAGTTCATGCTTTGCCACGGTTAAGTGTAGTTACCTTCGTTAAGTTTAAAAATTACAAATAAGTTTGGATTCATACATATGGTAACTTGAAAAGGTTTATATTTCTGTTTAAATTTTAAATACGCTTAAGTACAGATATTTTGATATGTACAGGGTGTCCGCTGTCAAGGTATAGTACTTTGTTTTGGTGCCATTTTGGGAAACATTAGTTTTGACAGTTCATTTTTGGCAGTCGTGAAGTAAAGACATGGCAAATTTATTATGGAAAAATATTCGCTAAAGCAAAGTGTTTTAATCGTTGAAACATGACAACCCATCACAACCCCGATTTTAATGAAAAAATCATAATGAGTGATGAGTCAAATTTTTATTTGAATGGATTTGTGAATAAACAGAATAGTCGATTCTGTCCAATGGAAAACTCTCAAATTATTCATCAGTCATCTTTGCATCCATTAAAAGTGGCAATCTGGTTTGCATTTTGGTCAGGATAAAACATTGGACCTTACTTTTGAAAAACTGAAAATGACGTAACTGAAACTGTCAATTGGGAGCGATATCGTGAGACAATTGAAAACTTTTTAATGTCCCACAACTGCATGCTTTGGGCTTCATTAACATGTGGTTTCAACAAGACGGTGCCACATCGAATGCAGCCAGGATTATAATGGAATTGCTTCGAGGCCTCTCTCCACAGCAAGTTATTTCAGGAAATGGTGATGTTGGTTGGCCTCCACGGTCACTAATTTGACAGTTTGGGACTTCTTTTTGTGGGAATATCTGTAAAGCAAGGCTTATGCAAACAAACCAGAAATACCGCGTGTAATGTTTGGGAATGTAATGAAAAATGTGCTCAAAAGGGATTGAATTTGTAAGGCTAACGGAGGCGGACATTTATTTTATATTATATTTCATACATAATCTATTCTCTTTCATTTAATCAATAATTTAAAACAAACAAAGTTGTATACCTTGCCAGCGGATACCTGTATTATGACTGTTTCATGGTAAATATTTCAAAGTTAATAGATAATTGTTTTAATTAGTGCTTAACATTCAGTTTATCAGTTTGTTAACAGATTTGTCTTCGTTTTGCATTAGTTTATGTATAATCATTGATATAGTCATTGTAGTTTGAACAATGACGAGAAGCAAAGACTAATTAATATAACGTGACTAAACTTACATAAGCCTTCTTGGCTTTTTATTAAGGAGGAAGTGTCAATTTTTTATATGTTTGTATATCCAAAGTCATTTACCCTTTTAATGGTAAATTTTATTCTAAAATGCAAAGAAGTAAGTCTTTCAACGATATAAAACTTTTCTTTTTAAATAAATTCTAGTCTTCGTAAATAAGTATGGCAATATTACGTGTATCAATGTTATGGGTATTCATATAATTATCAGATGTCTGGCAGTATTATTGTCAGGTAGTCAGTCGCCTTTCAATACCCATCAATTGTTTTCCCGTTTCCAGTATACATAATTATGAATTATTTGTATCAAATTTAACTTATAATTTTGTTAGGTCAGGCTACTGTAAAAGGCCTAAAACTCTTATTTCAAAAGGCCCATAAAAATAGCCTCCTGAAATAAGCATTTTTACTTTAACTACCACAAATAATACACTTTCGTCACATAATTTTGCATATTTGTGTCTCTTCATACCAATTAATATTAAATAGAATTCTTATACAACCATTCCATAAATTACCACAGGCCACATATAAGTCCAAGTTCCGGAAATCAAATAAAGCCTTATAAATTGTTAATGAATAAATCTATCGAACTAAATAAACCCATGGAAAATCTTTTTTAAATATTAACCAGCACTCGGAGGTGCCCCCTATATATGCTTTGAATTGTGTTGGTATCAGAAAAATCGGTTATGGGAAGGGGGATAGAAGGAGAACTGTTTATGAACATTTGATTTGCATTTCTCGATATTAACTGTGATAGGAAACGAAGTGTTCGACTAAAGAATGAATTTTTTCTGTAATACGTAGTGGGATTTACTGGCTATTCGACCACAAGTATGTGTAAAAAATTCTGGTTTTCAAGAACAAATTTCCTTAATTTTTCAGAACCTATAGTGAAACATATTCAACATTACGATTATGTTCAAGCGAAATAAAACGGTTAGATATACCAGCAATACTAATGAATGCCGTAGCTCGCTCTTGTACGCAATTAAGTAGGTTTACAACAGGCTTTGGTAGTACAAGGTGGTATTCCTATTGTGAGGATCAACTGGTGTTAAGTTATTTCTATACCGTTTCAAAAGTTTAAGACACTTGGATATTTTCTTCGACGCAAAAAACGGATTACATATTCCTTCCAGCGCACATTGCACTGGATTTTTTTGCCTAAAATTCAAAAGTTTGTAACTCCCCATTTAATACAATCCATTAATACAGATGAAAAAGCATAGTCCACAGTCAGTTGATGTGTCCAAAGACAATATTGGGTCTTGGTCGGAGATAACCATTAGATCCCGGGTAAGTTGCTCATACTCTGCCTTATATGTTCAATCTCCAAAGAGCTAGACCTGTAATCAAACAAGTATAAATGCCATGTGCATCTTTATTGTGCAGAAAAAAAGATAATATTGAACGTCTGATATAGAAAGTTATTAAGAAATATAAGGAATAAAAAAAGGAACGAGGACGGAGTCTTGCGGTACCCCTGAGTTTATTCTTAATTCATTGCAAAATATCTGTCAACATAAATAGTACGATCTCTGAGAAAACTCAATATAAATCGAGGAAGTTTATTATCGACACCAAAGGTAGCAAGTTTAGATAGAAACGCCCAATGCCAGGCTCTATCAAACATCTTAGAAATATCTAGATACACTAATTTACTCTCTTTAAATATATGATTGGAGGTGCATAATTTTTCTATTAAAAAGGCGATTATATTCTCTAAAGAGCATTCTCTACGAAAGCCAGAATGACGGTGTCTTGTTGTTGGACTCCAGATAATAAAGAGGGTGGTAGGTAGCCATACTCTCCATAATCTAAGAGAGCACCAAACAGGTACATAGCTATTGGCCGAAAATTTTCAGGGTTTTCTGCCTTTCCCTTTTTAGGGGTCGGCATAACATTAGCTTATTTCACAGAAGATTTTTTTTAAACAAAAATTTTTTTAAAATTTTAATTTTTTTCAGGCAATATTTTATTGCCTTATTAGAATTCCTATATAAAAATATTGACAACCTAATTATTCGAGTAAATTTTGATTCGGAACAAATGTGACAATTTGTCCCCAGGTTATAACGTTTAAATTTACTTCTTCTTTTGCATGTTTTTAACTTTTTTGCTGGAACGAACACGTTTAAAATAATTTTATTTCACGTTGCGTGACATTGATCACGCTAGCCTTTGTCATTGTAATTTGTTGGTTTTGCTTGATGAAATTAGTGACATTGTTTATTAATTTATTTTACTTTTTATTTAATACAAAAATGCGTTTTACCGTTTGCGTTTATCGCAATAACAAATAGCACTATCTCGCTAAGGCTTTGGGTTTCTTTTAAACAACATAATTTTTTAAATTTTAATTGATTTGTTAAAAAAAACTAATTTTAACAAAGTTTTATATAAAGGAAAATTGCTAATTAAAAAAACAAATAAAATGCAGACATACCGTGAAATGTTATTGTGAATGTAAATAAAACATTAAATTAATTTTACATTTATGCTTCACATATGTTTACTAATTAAAATTACATAATTTTATTTTAAAAGTTTCGTTTCATATAAAGTAATTAAAAATAATTATATTAAAATTAAACTTTTTTAAGTGATTGAATTTTAAATAATTTCCATTTCGGTTTTACCCTGCTTTTAAAATTTTTCAATAATGATAAGAAAAAATGCATTAACTTTTTATGTATCTGTAAGTTAAGTTTTAAGTAAATTTAAATATTTATTTGCTTTTTAAGTAAAAGTAGCAAATCCAACCAAACAGATGCTGCATATGGAAGTTATAAAATGTGTAAAATTTTTGTATTGGTTTTCTTGAAAACAATGTGTAACCTAATACTTCGAATAGAGTAAAATAAATTAAACAGGGTGTTTGGTGGCAGATGTGTAACCTAATACTTCGATTAGAGTAAAATCAAATAAACAGGGTGTCTGGTGGCAGGTTTATATTATCAATTTTTAATAAAAAATTAAATAATTGGCACAAACTTTTATTTAAAGCATTGATTGATTAAATGGAAATGAGGATTTATTTTTAAAGAGCATGTCATCCAGGTATCTTTCTGTGAGTTTAACGCACTCTTAAAAGCGGAGCCTTGTGTTCTGCGCCACACGCTGCAGTTAACTTAGTTTAATTGAGCTGATTTCTTGACGAATATTTTCCTTTTAAGTCACAAGAGATTGGGGTTGCCATTATAAGCCCTCCCTTTGAGTAAGCCCCATAAAAAATTCATGGGAGCTAGATTAGGCGACCTCGGTGGGATGTCCCTAAAGTGACTGATCCGTTTTTGGGGAAAACTTTCCGGAAACAAATTAATCGAAGCTCTGGCTGTGCGTGCAGTCGATGGATGAGCTCGTAGGTTTGGCCAGAAGAATTCCATAATCATGCGTCGATAATTTTCACCATTGACCTTTGTCGCCTGGCCTAGAGAAACTTCGAAAAAAAATGGTCAAAATATCCCATGTGTTGATAAGGAACCCCTAACAGTTACCCTGGGGCAATGCTTCAATCAAGGGTTGCGGGTTTTTGGAGACCAGTAACGCCAGTTTTGCTTGCTGACGTTGGATTTACAGTGCGAAAACGCTCTGACATCGTTTAACGAAAAATCGAAGTCACTTTCTTTCAGTTTTTAAACGATTTGAATTTAAAAAGGATGGAACTTCAGACCCTTTTTTAAAATTTCATGAATAATCGCTTTTAGAAGTCCTAGTAAGGCTGCTCATTTTCGTATTAAAGTTCGCGGATTTTCACGTAAACTGCTTTCAACCAGTTCAATGTTTTCGGGAGTCCTTGAAGATCAGCTTGGCCCTGGCCGTTGGACATTCATAACCGAAGCAGTTGCTCGGAATCTCTGCAGCCATCAACGAATTAAATTTACACTCGGTTTATCACGTTTTCGCCAAATACTGGACTTTGAACAAAATTGTCGACGAGCAATTATGTAAGAGTTATTACTATTAAAAAATGTCTCCACAACAAACGTGGGAAGCTCACGGGACCATTGTGACATCGTTACTGACAAATCCGAGCCATCGATAATTCAAACGGCGCCACTCTCTCATAGCACCGTTTAATATTATTTAAAATAATCATATTTAAAAATATAAATTTAACCTTAGTCATCCTGTATTAAAATCATTAAAAGAGTTTTCTAATAAAGCACTTAATATTAACCCTCTAAATAATAATAATATTGTTATACAAACTGGGGTAAATTTTGCTTCGAACCAAAATTTTACACGGTCTATTGCGTTTTCAATGAGTTTAATAAAGGAATTAAAATGAGAATTTTTCAATTTAGGTTCGAGTTTGATGCCTAATTTTAAATTTCCTATGCTTCTTTTTGAAACGATAGGAACATACATATATATCTATTGTTAGTTTTATACTAAAAAGACAAAGAAGCATTTAATGGGTTAAAAATATAATTAATTTAAATGTGCCTTAAACTTTGGTACATATTCAAGCATTGTATGCATTTTCCTAATTGCTTATAACATATACAAATGCTTTAATATCTCCACTTACAAACATCAATTTAAACTGTTAAACATTTTAATTTACTAATTTAAAATGTTTTTTCTTAGCAGTCACGTGTTAATCTAAAACTCAAATAAAATCCTTGTATGTTTGCATAAAATATTAAACCCAATTTTTGTTTTTGTTTTATTTGTAATTTTAGGTAGAGCATATTATACTTCAGCCTACTCAAACGGTGGACCAACATCATTTGCCGAATATAACTATTACAGTTTTCCGTATTTACAACGATTTTCATTTTAGTTTTAAATTAAGACAAATTAAAGAAAACCACAAAAATATTAGCAACAATACATAACCACAAAGTAAATACCGGCTTCTTCATATTACATGTATACATAAGTGCATACATGTCAATCGGCAAATAGTAAGAAATTTTGCAAAAGCAGTTATGCTGTCGACTATCGCTAAAGTGGCAGCATTGGGCAACGATGAAGAGGCAAATATACGATATTCGCTTAGAAATATTGCAAATGCATAAACCAGTCATAGTTTTAGTATTTGTATTGTATTTAACAAATAAAATTAATAAATAATTAAAACAAATTCAATCAAATGAAAATAAAATAAAGTATTTTAGTGTTATTACTCGTATAAAATATAAAAAAAAATTTTTAACATTTTTTTCAAGTTTCTTTTTTGTAACTTATTTCTTAAACTCATTTAAATTTGATGATTTCATAGGTAGTAAATTTTTATCTTGTTAATATATGTTTGTAAATATTTTTATTTAAAATAAATGTTAATTTAAGACAAAAAATATTTGTTTTTGGTTTTTAACTTTTTACAAAGGAAAATGCAAATAAGTTGCCAAGAGTGTTTTTTTACACAATAATCATTGTAAACATATGGCATTCGTGCGTTAATGCAGATGTTTGCAATGAAAGACCTAACTTAAACTACATCTATAATTTTAGAAATACTTTTTGATTCAATTAGAATATGTCCGTCCGTCCGCCCATCCGTTTGTCCTTCTGGCTGGGTGTCCAAAGTACAAGTTGTATTTTTACGGATGCGGCCTACATAGCCTCCATATAAATATTCTTACGGAATAAGATTTATGGCCTATAGCGACCACATAAATCACTCTAATAATAGCAAATAAATTTTGGATACGTATTAGACTTGATATCAGCAACTGTCGTACTAAATTTTATAACAATTTTTCCATCATTTTCTAAGGGTCCTACGTAACCCCCAAAAACCAAATTTCTGTTCCTGCCTAAATTTTGTTATATGCTGGTTTTTAATATAAAATGGACTGTGATATTGGGCACAATACAGTTGATCTTGATAACCTGGTACTTTCTGGATAATATGAAAGTTAAATATGTGATATATACAGACAAAAACACTACCACCATTCAAAGAGTACTGATGATGAAATTATGTAGCTGGTTTAAAAAATGCCTCCTACTCTGGCAAGTATCGGTAGAAAAACTTTTTCAAACAAAGTTTAATTCAACATTAACGGAAAATCTTAATTTTTTCACAGAAAAAATTATTATCATATTTTTTTAAATTAACGCCCTTTTTAAAAATCAAAACAATTTTATAATTAATTTTATAAAATTATAATAGTTAATACTAATAATCTAATTGTCCCAATAAAATATATAGAGGGTGTCCGCCTGTAAGTTATACTACTGTGTTGTTTCCATTTTTTGATTAAATGAAAGAGAATGTTTTATTTAATGTCGGCAATTATGTATGAAATACAACATCAGATAAATATCTGCCTCTTTTAGCCTTACAAATGCAAGCCCTTTTGAGCACATTTTTCATTACATTCTCCTACATTTCACGCAGTATTTCATCAATTTCATCACGAATATTTTGTTTAAATTGCTCCAGCGTTTCTGGTTTGTTTGCATAAACCTTGCTTTTCAAATATCCCCACAAAAAGAAGTCCAGAGCAGTCAAGTCAGGCAACTGTTGGGACCACTCAACATCACCATTTCTTGAAATAACTTGTTGTGGACAAAGGTCTTGCAGTAATTCCATTGTAATCCTGGCTGTATGCGATGTGGCACCGTATTGTTGATAACACATGTTAACCAAGCCCAAAACATGCAGTTGTGGGATTAAAAAGTTTAGAATCATATGACGATATCGCTCCCTGTTGACAGCTACCATTGTGCCATTTTTAGTTTTTAAAAAGTAAGGTCCAATTATTTCTTCTGATCAAATTTCACACCAAACTGTCACTTTTAATGGATGCAAAGGTTAGTGGTGAATAATTTGTTTGTTTATTAACATATCCATTCAAATGGAAATGTGCTTCGTCACTCTTTATGATTTTTTCATGGAAATCAAGGTTGTAATGGACGATCTGTACAATCTTATTGGCATATGTACGGCGGCGTAGATGGTCTTTTGAAAGAAGCTCTTGTGTCAACTGAATCTTAAATGGAAACAAATGAAAATCCTTGTGCAAAATTGTGGCCAAAGTTGTTTTTTGAAGACAAAGCTCCTGAGCATGGCGTCGAATTGAAGTTGATGGATTGTTTTTATCACTTTCTTGAGCAACAGTAATGTTTTCAGCCGATATTGCAGTATGCTTTGGTCCATTCTTAGGCCTATCAGCTACAAAATAATCATTAATATAAAAATATACATAATATTTAATTTAATTCAATAATTATAAATGAAATAAAATAAATAATTTTTTTTTAATTTATTACAATCCAACTAACACTTTAAATTAAATCAATTAAAAATTTGATTAATAATTTTGTTGCCTTTTGCTTAAATTTTTTTAAATGGTACTATCAATTTGTTTGCAGGCTGAGAATCAATAAATATTTAATTGGGACTAAAAATTTTTTAATTGAAATCAACTTTGTATTTCTTCTGTGTTTTATAAAAAAAAGAAATAAAAATATGAACTAAAGCCAGAATAAAAAGCAAAAATTTGTCCTAAAACAATTAAAAATAAAATAAGCGATATTCACTGATACAACACAACACAGGTTGTGAATTGGGCAAATACGTTTTTCATTTAGTTTAACTTAAAACAGCGGATTACATGGCCATACTTTTTATTAAATATATATTTGTTTTTATAACTTTAAATAAACAAAAAATAATCAAATATCACCGGCATAGTTTTACTATTCATATATCTTTTATTTAAATTTAAGTTAAACAAACATATTTCAACCATTAAATATGTGTTAATAAGTCATTTAATTAATATTTTGTTCGTGCTTTAAAAAATGTGCAAATCATTTAAAACACTGCAATTGTCAATCAGTTGTCTTAGCTATTACCTTAACCTTGGTTGTTGTCTTAAAATTTGTGACAGTTTTATACAAATTCACACCATTTTACCTATAAAAACACATTAACATGGATGCAAAAATATGTACGTGAGTATGTTGTAAAAACCTTAACACAAACAAAAATGTTACATTTTTAAATAAAATTACTAAAAAATACCATAAATGAAAATCTCAAAAATGTTTAACATGATATTCCGCGCCTTGGCTGACTAAATAATACACATATTTCGACACTTTTGAGTTTTTTTTTTTGTTTAAGAAACAATGCCGCATTATTAAAATTCACAAATTCACATCTTAGCGCAAGTAAAAAAAATAAAAGTTCACATGTAGAAATATTCGTAACAAAAAAATAAACAAAAAGGAAAAACTACATTTACACTAACATGTATACATACATACATAAACACAAAAAAAATACAATAGAAGTTACATGATAACAAAAAAAATTTTGCAGCACAACAAAAGTTAAATAAAAATTTTTTTTCTTAACAAAGCAATGTAAGTATGTTGTATCAGCATTACACAAATCAATTAAGTTATATCTGTTTAAATGTATGTACTAAGAGGTTACCAAGTTCTTCATATGCGATGCTTAATTATTGACCCAAAATATAGTTCTAAATTTAAAAGAGTATTATGAGCATAAAAAGTCAAGTTTGAGTTATTATACCCTTCACATAGGGATAAGGGTATATATCATTCTGTTTGCAATTTCTCCAATATTCACTTTAGACCCCAAAAAGTATGTAAATTCTGGATTCGTATAGATAGGGAAGTCGATAAAGCTATGTCTGTCTGTCCGTCTGACAGTGTGTGTGTCTGTTAAAATAAAGTTTTCGGTCTCAATATTAAGTCTCACAGAAAACATTTTTGTATCAAACGATCAGAAATATCTCTGAAACTTTTGCTATTTAAAATCAGCAAACTTGGTACCCTACTGACCGACATGTAAGCGAAAACCCAATTTTTTAGGACAAAATCTGTGCCTAAATCTCTATCTATCTCAGTAAAAATAGTCACTCTTGTCACAAAGCTTAGCACGGATACTTTAAAAATATAGATATAAATTAGGGAAAGTTTTTTTCAGATAGGATCAGGGGAAGTGGGGTTTCCCCTGCAATTGCACAAGCTTTGTGAAGTATTTCATGCGCTAAATCTGAAAAACTATTACAGCTATAAAATTAAAATGTTCTACAAGAAGTAATTGGACTATAAAACCTATATTTTGGACAAAAAATTTTGGAGAGTAGCAGGGAAAAAGGTGGCCCCCACACAAGTTAACAATTTTTATGAAATTTTCGATACGCTATATCTCGGAAACTATAACAGCTATCGACTTTAAATGTTTTACAAAAAGTAATTGGGCAACAAGGCCTATGTTCTGGAGAATTTTGTTTTTAATAGAAGCAGGAAGAGGAGCAGCTCCCATACAAATGCACAATTTTTATAAAATTTTTGATACGTTATATCTGGAAAACTATAACATATCACTGAAATAGCGTCATAATCCCAAAAAAAAAAAAATCAAAAAAGTACCATGAAAGTAAAAAAAAGTATCGTTTGACCATTTAATTGACTTTTTATCTGGTTTGGTAGTTGTTATTTTAATAATTATTTATTCACAATAACCATAAATATTGTAGTTGTTATTTTAATAATTATTTATTCACAATAACCATAAATTTTGTAGTTGTTATTTTAATAATTATTTATTCACAATAACCATAAATGTGAAAAAATACAACTATATATTTAACATTCTTTTTAACCATATTTCCAGATCCATTATCTCAAAGAATTTAAAAAAAAAGCCTAAAATAAAAAAAAGTACTTTTTACCACAAAACTAATGATTTACTTCAGTCAATTACAAAAACGAACCAGATATGTAAAAATTTATTTTTAACACATAATTGACTTTTCATTTTTTTCATTTTTTTTAAATAATTATTTTAAAAGATTTCAAATAGTATGAAAAATGTAAAAAAAATGTTTTTGCCAGTTAATTGACTTCTACTTTAATCTTGGTCATATTTCTAGACTTCCAGTCTTATAAAAATAAAAAGGGGCCAAAAATGTAAAAAAAATATTTTTAGCAATTAACTACTTTGGACTTCAAGCTAATCCGCATTCGTTTTCGTATTTATTATCTTAAAATATGTAAAAAAATTCCAAACTCGCATTCATATGTTTTTTTTTGAGACCTGTCTAACGCAATTTAATTTTTTTTTTATATTAATTGCTTAAAAATTTTCGAATTGGACAACAGAAGTGAAAATTATAGTTTCTATCCTGTTTTTCCCCGTAGGGTCCAAAGCTTTGAAAAAATGCCAACAACGGGCTCTATTATTTTTTGACTAAAATACGACATTTTAAAATATTGATCCAGCCATGTATAGCAACTTACCGTTTTTCCCTTTTTGTTTTGTCTAAAACTAAGTTTCTTATGTGTGCTAAAATAACTACACTACCACCATAGATGCCAGACTTGACGATTTATCGTCATTGTGACAAAAATGGGTTTTGACGATTGGACGATTTTTGCCCTAAATTTGACGATTTTTATAAAAGTTTTCGACTTTAGCTAGAACATTAAAATTTCATTATATGCGCACAAGTATGACCTGAATTTCACATAATATCATGAACAAGTGTTTCCAGAGAAAATGTTTGTAAATTTTCTGTCAATCTTTCGATACTTTTATCTCAAGTTGCTATTTAAATCTCGAAACATTGGTATAAAATGAAATGTTTTTAAAGGCCCTTCAGCTTTAGTACTCTACAGCACCACACATCTAAAATATACTATTTGTATATATGTACGTCCACTATAAAAAAAAAATAAGGTTCTTTCGCTTTGAAAAACCATTTTTAGCCTTTTCATATTAGCCATTGCATGTATTGTATGTGTTTCAAATAAAATTTTTTTTAACATAAAAATAATTTTTTAGGACTAAACTTGGAAATCTGTAAATAAATTTCTTTAATATATTTGCATTTTTTCATTTTCAGTTTGCTTTGCTTGGAATAAAATTTTACCTTTTTTGTTACTACTTTTGACGAAACTATCTGTAAGCACTTTGTTTTCCCGTTTTTTTTTATTATTATTAAGTAAAAAGTAATCAAAAACATAAATTTTAGTGATGACGATTCTCTGACGATTTCCAAAATTTGTTTTGACGATTTGACGATTTTTTACCAATGATTTGACGATATTGGGCCAAAATTATCTGGCAACTATGACTACCACACATGTTAGACCACTGAAATAAATAATCATGCGTGAAAATCTCCCAGTGCGTATACGCACTATTTTCAAATTTAAATATTATTCATACGATCTAACAGCTTTTGATTCTTTTTTTTTCGATAAAATACTACAATCACTTTGTAATAAGACAAGATATGCTGCACGAAATATTAAGTTAAATAATATTTTTTTGCTTATAGGAGTCCTACATAATATCTACCTTAACATAAGGTTGTCATAGAAGAGGAGCTCAACTAATATAAAATACTAGTTTTTTTCAATTATAGCTTTATTCCCGTATTTTATTTTTTATTTTACACTTATAACTATGCTTAGTGGATATTTTCACCCTTTTTCAAGTTTGCTTTCTTATGACTGGTACAAGCAAGTCCTAGTTGCAAAAAGTACATTACCATTCAGAAACGTAACTAGTTAGAATTTCAGCTGCAGGGAAGTTAAAAGAGAAGTAACAAAATGTTAAAACTTTAATTCAAAAGGACCAACCCAAAAACAAAATTTATAAAAACTACATTTTCTTAATTACAAATATTACAACACATTTTATCCAAGCATACATTTTATTACTTACTTACATACATACATATGTATGTATGTGCATATTAGCCTTCAACACGTTTATATTAAAATGAAATCAAGCACCAATATCCCCCACAGCCCTCAAGTTTTTTAAGTGCCGACAACTTTTTGGTATAATTTTTATTAATGGAAAATAACTGTATAGTAATAGACATAATAAACAAGAACAATTGTTCTCTATCTCTCTCACTGTTTCTAGTAGGTAACAATAACAATAAGAAACACTTCATTAAAAAAAAAACGATAAAAAGGTGAAACACAGTTTTGTTGTGTGTTGATTACTGATTGGGTACAAATAGAGGAAATTAATTACTTAATGAAAATCGAATTAAAATATATTTTAAAACCCAAATTTCTTAACAGCAAACTATGACTATTCCCAGACCCCAGAATGGCCAGTTGCATTTATTTACAGTACATTGTACAAAAAGATATTTATTAATTTAATATGGATGCCTTCTGTAATTAACACACATTTTGACTGTCGTTTATTACAATTATTTAAATTAGGTTAACATATTTTAACAGGGGAAGGATGTCCAGTGTGTGTACACAGAAAACTTCCGAAAGCGTTTAAGCTTTAAGCACAGCAATTAAGAGTAATATATTTAAGACATTTTAAATAAACTTTAAATATTGATTTTGAATGCAAAATAAAAAAGGCGCTTTTTTTAAACTATGCCTTATTTTAAAGTTTTTGACAACGTTTAAAAAAAAAACATGCTTGACTCATTGAATATATGTAAATTAAAAATATATTTTTTTCCTTAAAAATTATTTAAAAATTCTAGATAATATTTTTTTAAGAAAAACCTTAAACATATTTTTTAATAAAAATAAGTCTTTTAGAACATTCCGCCGAGTTCTTTGTTTTTTAGAAAATTTTTTTTTGTTTTTTAAAATATAAGAGTTTATGATACTATTTCAATGGAATTAAATTTTTTTTTTAAATTTTACCCAGAAACCGCTCCAATATTTGTGTTTCCGATAAATCATATTTTTAAAGAAACTATTTCTTAAATTTTTTTATGTTTAATTCTTAATATTTAATTGCATACTTCTCCTGTTAATGAAATGTAAAAATCATGCAAATTATGATTTATCGTTTAAACATTTGTAATCAAACAAGGCCGGCTAAATTGTACCTTAAGGCAAAATTCGCACGGTACTGATATAATTTTAAATTTATTAAAATAAAAACGATAAGATAAAACACATTTTAGCGTTTTCATAGTAAAAAAATTATCTCAAATAATTTTTTTTATGTAAGAAAAAATGAGTCACTTTTGTGCACAGGAATATGAATCAAGAAATTTATTGACCATAAGTAAATTAGTTATGCTGGTTAAAATGAGTTTGCTGCCGGATATTTATGGGTTTTTAAAGTAATAAATTATTAAACATCAATTACCAAAATAGTGTGGTTATATTCCACACTTTGCCGTAATCTTTTTTTCTTATGAAAATAATAATTTTAAATAAATGTGTCAAAACGGTTTCTCAAGGCGTTTATTTGAATTCTTCAAATTGTGAGTTTTGTACATTTTTTGTTGTATATTTCATTTTATTTATATTTTTTATAAAGTTTTTCCATTAAGATAAACGTTTTCAAAAAATTATATATGGTCTACTGTTTAAGAAAATCCCCCCTCCCTTCCCAAAACGAATAAAACTTCATATTTGATTTAAAAAATAAAAATATTGATAGACATGAAACAAACTTTTTATATATATTATTAAGCAACATGCTGTTTTTGAAGACACAGGAAAACTTTCGTCTTGAGGTGGGAAATCAAATACGAATATTTGCATTTCAACAAAAAATTAAAACTCGAGAACGTTTGTTATCTATTATTAAAGCTATAATTTTTCTCGAAATACATAATATACCTCTTCGTGGAGATCAAGATGATGATCCTTTGTTATCTTCTAAAAATACAAGCTCGGAAGATACTTTTCGTTCACTTTTGAGATTTTAGATAAATGCTGGAGATAAACCATTTCCAAGTTTGCCCATAGGTGCTTCATATATTTGAAAAACAATTCAAAATGAAATAAATAAATTATACTTAAAAATATTTATGGCGCTAAACACTATTCGGTTATATTTGACGAAACCACTGATTTATTACGAAAAAGCCAATTTTCTTTAGCTTGAAAGTGTTTTAACGTAAACAAAAAGTTAGTAAAAGAAGAATTTATAGGCTCTATTGACATATTTGAAGAGGCTTTATATGAACAAATTATCATCAGCAGTTTTAAGGGCTTTGAAAAACATTAGTCTTTATTTGGAAATATGTGTAGAGATTGGAACTGACAGATGATCTTTGATCTGCCAACATGAAGCAGTGAAAAAAATACAAAAAACACATAAACTTAAAAACTAGCTATAGAAGGCAACAAGCTACCAATAATTCAAAAAGTTGTATCGTTTGCTAAAAAAAGCAAATTTTTAAAAAACATTATACTAACGTTATACAGTTTTTCTGAAATATCCAGGTATAAAGTTGTCTTATGCTCTAAACACAACTGGGACGAACGACGAATTCGTCTGTTCAAATTCGTTGCGTATATTCGTTAAGTGAAACACATTTAGAACGAATAAAACAGCTGTGATAGAGAGACCATATTTCTTAAAAAAGAAGCACTATTTAAAAAAAATAATAATTAAAGAAAACTATTTAAAAAATATATAAATACAACACTAAAAATACACTAATTGTATTTAATGCAACAAATAAAAAGTGAAAATTATTCTTAAAGTATAAAATAATATTATTTAATAACAAAATAAAAGAAAAATGGTCACTCTGTGCCAAAATATTCGTCGTTCGTCTGCGTAAGAAATAGAAATAAACCTATCGCAGAGTTTGTTACGCATGACGAATTTTAGTCGACGCACTGTTTGTGTGCATTTTCATATACACAAATGTGTTTTATTTTTTAAGACGAATATTCGCAACGAAAAATTCTACGTTCGTTCCAGTTGTGTTTAGAGCATTATTTGTGCGAAACACGATAGGTGGATCGTCATGATTCAATATTACAATTTGCAGTAAAATGGATTACATGTTGTATATGATATACTTACTGTCACACAGACACTTTGTTTAATTCTACAAAATCAGGGTATAGATTTACAAATAGGATTATTTCTTATAAAAACCCTGATAATGTGTCTTTAGACTAGAAGGAATAAAGCTCACACTCAATTTAAAACTATTTTTGAAGAGGCAAAAAATATTTACGTTGGTATCGGAATTTTAGTTGAAAAACTTTAGATTTGAAAGAAAAAAACATTTTGAAAATGTTGAAATATACTACCGCATCGAAGGCTACATACCCTTAACTAAATCTGTTTTACAAGACTTAGAAACACGTTTTTGAAAGGATGTCCTTTATTTGTTTAAAACCCCTCAACTTTTGCCTCAGAATGAACCTACATTTACTAATCTAGAACTTTCAGTTTCACAAGTTGCAGATTATTTATTATAATTGAATAAATTGATAAAAGAAAAACTGCTGATATCGAATTTAAAGGCTAAAATTTTGCATTGGAAACAAAAATGAAAACTTTATAAAACCGCCAGAAAATATAATAATGTTTTAGCAAGGTGTGACATAGATATTTACCAAAACTTGCCAAAAAAAATTCTTAATTTTTTTTCAATGCCAGTCAGTAATGCTACGGCTAAAAGGTCATTTTCCGCCCTTCGCCGCACTAAAGCATGGATGCAAATGTCGTGTTTAACAAATTTGCTTCAGCACATTTGTTTTTTTTTTTTTTTTTGTTGAGGTTTTGTTATAATAAACCGCTAAAAATTGGTTTTTAAATTGTGCCCTTCATTGAAAGCTTAAGACCCATGTGCCTGACCGAAGGCTGTGAAAGAGCAGGCGCACATAGGGGCATTTTGCCAATCTAGCCGGACATTAAGCCAAAATGGAAATTTTAGAAATGTAAAAATTTAAGTGCGCAGATAACAACATTCTGTATCGGATAGTGAATTTTCAAATCTTTTGCTCGTTGCGCGTTTTTGCGCCATTTTTTTTTTGGCGAATTTTTGAAAATTTCACTTTTTTCTGTTTCTTCTCATCATGTGTGTTTACATATGAGTAAGAAACTTTTTTGTGGGTCATAAAACGTTTTGATAATTAATTGTTTTTTAATGTTTTTTATTTAAATTATTACAGGTAAATTGAAATTAATTTTTAACAGGTTAAATTGGGTTTTACACTGACATTGCATGTGTAAAAAGGAATGTGCGAGGCAGTAGTTTTTACCTGCCCCTAAACTGGTAATACCTGTGCGACAACTTTCCTAATAACGCTATTTTATGCAAAAAAATAAATGTACCTGCCTTCAAAACCTTCAAAAATTGTTTAAAAGAATTATTTTTAAAGAGAAACAAATCTGTCATCCTAGTGCTAATATTTTTTTTTTGGTGTATATATATTGTGGTTATTGCACGAAACTGTTTACAGGACACTTTTAAAACTACGAGAGTAAAATGGAAAAAGTTTATACAAGATTAGAGTTATTACAAATAGTAAGGGAATGTTAAGATAAATTTTTTAAAGAGAAATTGTGATTTTCAGAAAGAAAATTGTGTGAACTTCAAATTAATTGTTACTTCTGTAAATAAGTTATTTTTATATATAAATTACTTATTTTCAGCGAAATTCAATACATTAAATTACAAAACAAGCTTAAAAATAAATTTTTTGTGAAAATTAGCAAAATATAAAAAAAAAAATTTTTGTACAGGGCCGTTCCGGGGGGTGGGGTTTGGGGGCATTTCCACCCCTACCCATAAAAGCTTAAAAATTTTACTTTTATAGTATTTGGGCGTAAGTTTTCCATTATTTTTATTTTATACATAATTTTTGCAAATTTTACTTTATGCCGCCGCCCACGAAAGGGGAGAGGACGACACTGTCCAAGTGTAGATTTTTTTAGCTTTTTCTTACGTTAAAAGTTGCATATGCATATCAATAGTATTAAAAATTTAAAAAAAAATTTATTTTTTCAGAGGTAGTATAAGTTCTTCTAAGGGGAACTTTTTCCCCCTTGTTTTGATATTTATTATTTTTTAATCCTTAAATGTCTATGACTACAATACATGTTTCTGCCAAGTTTCATCAATCTAAGAGCATTCAGTAATTTTTAAGAAGTTTTATTGTAAAAAACAAAAAGTTATGTCCGGCTAGAATGGCAAAATACCCCTATGTGTGGCAGTTCGAATACACTAGAGTTTATTTATTATACATCCAGCCGAAGGCCGTAATATTGTTTGTTGTAGAATCATTTCACATTATTGAAACCTTTTTTATGGATACAAAACTTATTCGTATTCTACATACATATTTTGATTGGGAGTTATTTCCTTAAAAAATACTTGTTTTTCCAATTGGGGATTATTTAATTGTTGTTGAAAAATATTTCATTGGTAGATATTTCAGTTTTTTTGATTACCATGAAATAACTCCACACCTGATTTAAATATGGATAATGTCCCCTTCGAAATTATTTTGACGTGGGTGTTTTGAGTTCTTCTAAAAGACAAAAATTAAAACTTCTTGAACAAAACAACTACAGATCATATAATTGTTAATGTAAAATGCCATTAGTTTCAAATTTTAATAAACCAAACTGGATTTTTTCCCCAATAAAAGGAAGTAAAATGACTTATCATACAATTTTTCTAATAAAATCATTATTTTTTAAACTTCACTTTATATTCTTTTTTATGGGTATTAGTTAACAAACAATAACAAAACTAAAAAAATAGGGTTACTAAGGTTATCGATACCATAAAAATAAACAAATTTAGCAACGTCCATTAACAACAACGCAAATTTATGCAAACAAAAGAAAATATAAAACACAAACACTTAAAACAATCCAAAAATTATGACAAGCACCCACCGCCAATAGTTCCTGTAAGGTGTTGGTCAAATGTAACAGACAACAGCAGCAAAAACGACAAAAGACAATGTAAAATTAAATTATTGTTACAATTTAGTTTCACAATAGTTCTTGTTTTCAAATGAGAAAAAAAATATTAGAAGAAAAAAATCTGTTTAAATGATTCATTTTATTTGTTAATTGAGTTTTTCTTTTTTTTTATATTGGCGGACTCAAAATTTTGTAATACTTCAATTACAAAAAGCAAAACCAAAATAATTTAAGTATAAGAATTAACACGATTTTCACTTTCTGACCAGTAATAGTTTCTGCTATATTTTTTGATAGATTTTTTTTTAAAGAATCTCACCAAATTTTTAGATTAAGCAATGACAGAACAAAGTTTTGTTTTATATCAGTTTATTTTTTATTTTAGTTGATTGTTTATAAAAAATGTAGGCATCAACAATTTATATTTTAAAATAGTGAAATATGAAATTTTTCGGTAAATTAAAGTTTTAGGGATTTTTGCTTCAGCAAAGCAAAATGGCCAACTGTCAATAAGTGAAACTATGGCGCGTTTTTTCCGTTAAATTTGTGAATATGCATTTCATTGGTTCTTACAACAAATCATTAGGAGACTTCATTCAAATTCTTGAAAAAGCTGTCAATAAGCCCCATTTTTAAGTCCTCAACGATGTGCATTTCCCTTTTAAGTCTCCGATCCAGTTTAACACCAACGTATCCGTCCTCCGATGAGAGCTTTAGCTCTGTGCCATTAAGAATCGGTTCACGAAACTTTACGATATTATGCTTTCGGGTTAAAAGTACTAACTCACTCTTCCTGGGTTCACACGAGATCCAGATGGATACTTACTTTCCAATTGCACACTCTGAGTTCGCCATAACATCAACAACTTTTTTTTGTGTATAAGAAAATGAACCAGTTTAAAAAATATGTATCTATAACAATTACCCATTCAAAAATACCATACTTCGTTTAACTGGTATATATAAAAGTTTTACTCTTATTCTTTACAACAAATACTACATATTCTTTTAAACTGCATACTTAGTGTCAAAACCAAAACATCGTCTTTAAATAAAATTCTAGAAATAGAACATAAAACCGGTTGTTCTAACACATGAGTTATTATACATAGTTGTTATGAAAACAGCTATAAAATATTAAATTTATCAAAGTACTTTGTTAATTAATAACTTTTAAAATCACGATCTCAAGCTTTAGAAGTGTGACTGTTTTTTTTTTTTTAGTTTAGTGACACTGAAAATATTTACTTCCGCTCAGTTTATAAATCACAGCTGCAAAAATAAAAACACAATTTAGGTTCAAAGACCGCAGCCTTTGTAAAATTTTTTAATTATTATGATTTTGTGTGTTTATTACCTTAAAAAAAATATTTTAAATTTTTTTAAATGCTTGTTTTTTTATTTAAATAATTTTTTAATGTAATATTTTAAATTATATTTATTTTTAATAAAAAAAAATTTATTTAAATATGTATTACTTTATTCTTCTTTATTGGTTATTGGTTAATAATATATTATGGCAAGGTTTGAAAATATTAAATGCATTTTTGATTTTTTATCAAAAGTTTGTTCCGTTTATATATGTCTGTCGCGGGCTTGGGAACGGACGATTTAGTTGTTTTTGTAAAACCGATCCCACCTGGTATAAATGCGCCTTGATACTCCTACCAAAAGTATAATTTAGCCGAAATTTAGCAAAAAAAAAAAAAAAATGCTTTTATATATTTAATATTGAGAAAATTCAAAATTCCAAAGTTATTTCCGAATCATATTTCTTACTGCATCAACACAATTACAGCATTGCTATCCAAGCAATATTTTTAATTATAACAACAAACTTAAATGCATGTGAATAAATACAAAGTTTATTTATATATGCTTTAATTGCTTTTTATACAATTCTTTTTATGTACACTGTACATACCACGAAATATGGAGATGTGAATATCTTAATGTTATGTAATTATTTAACCAACTCATATTCGTATATTTTTTAATTTTGTTTTCAATGCCAATATTGTAAAAAAATCGACTCAATGTCTATGACAAAATCCGTTCGGTAACGATACAAAAGTCCATTTTGTTTAAATATATGTAATCGAAAATAGTAAAAATGTAGCAAAAAAGAATAAAAATGTTTTACATGAAATATTCAAAAGTATGTACTTTGTGCATTTCTACATACAAACTTGCAAACAAGAATGTCTTGTTTGAGTTATTTTTTGTTTTTCTTTTGCTTTTTAAAATATGGCACTTAATTATTTAAAGCCTTAAGCATTTGCATTATTAGTATAAATATGGACTTGAAAAATAATTTACATTATGGCAGATAAATGTTTATACATATGCATAGTACATACATAGATTCCCTGCGGCTTAAGTTCTAACTAGTAACGTTTTAAAATGGTTTTGTACTAGTTGCAATCAGGACGGTTTCTATCGCACAAAAAAGAGCAAAATTTAAAACATAATAAAAATGATAGATGGTTATGGCTACGCTACGCTCTAACTTAGTGTTAAAACTTAAATAGAGATGGCGTTAGTAATAGGAAATGGAAAAATTGAAAAAGCTTTGGTTTAGTTGGTTTAAGTGGAAAAAACTTCGTGCCGACTCACCTCGCCACATGGATCAGTGGGTTAAATGGCTGATGTTTACAACCAAATTAAACTAACAACCGAACAAAGAGTACTGATGATGAAAATCGTAGCTGTTTTTCGAAAATGCATTCTACTCGGCTAGTATCGGTAAAAATCTTGTTTTTTCAATAAAATTTCCTTTCTTAACTAACGCTAATAAAAGTAGTAAAAACTAAAAATATTAATTTCTTCATTTGCAAATAAATGAGAATTTAGTATAGTATTGAACTTGAGCCTGATAAAGAAAATAAAATTGTCTTAAAAATAAAAAGTGTAATAAAAAATAAGAAACAGGAATAAAGCTATTAACCAAAAACTAGAATTTTAACTAGTATATAACTGTATTAAACTAAACTAGTTGGCCTCCTATGACAACCTAATGTTAAATTCGATAGTTCAATGTATGAAAAAAGGGCAGATATGCAACTAGTCTGAAGTCAAAAGCAACTAGTATATTTTTAATACATACTAGTAATTTTATCTATAGGGTTATTGAACCTTTGCATCAAAATAGTTTAAAAAAATTAAAATTTCGACAAATGTCCTGGTAAACAATTAAGTAAATGCACAATTTTACAAGGTGGGCAAAAGGAAATCCTCCTATTGGAAGATGCACTTATTTTTGCAAATGGCGGCCAATGTCAAATCTGTTTTGACATTAGTAAACTAGACAGATATAGAATACAAGTAAACAAGCGATACACTCCCCAATAACGCGAAATAATCGTGTCTATTTTTTTGCGTAACAGTCTGTGGTGTTGGCGCAGCGCGAATTCCGTCTCTGATTTACCGGTTGTCCGGCACCGACTGCGCAAACACTGCGTCGTTTGGCCACCAACCTTGAAGAGTATAGAACCACACGAGACGCTGCCAATAGTGGGCGGCCTCGGAGCACTCGTTCTGCTGAGAGTATCCCTGCTGTTGGTGAGGATGTCGAGCTGTCTCCAGAAACCTGGTCAATGCCGTGCCTCCCCATTAGCCATCAGCAGGTCGTCCCTAAAGCGAATTTTGGTAAAAGACCTGCGCAAAGTCCAGTCCGTGCATCAGCTGCTGCCTGTCGACCGCCAAACAACATCGGATGACTTCTTTTGGCCCACCTTGTACAAGTAAGTTATTCTGCTTCATTTTATATCTTTTTAATTTTTTTTCTAACTTAATTTTTGGACTGGCAAACAAAGAGTTTGGGGAAGTTATAACAACTGCAAACCCTGATATCTGAATATAAGAATGTTTTTTTTACCTATTCTCCATTAAAATTGTAATAAGTAACTTAACAATGTCAACGACAAATTACCTATAACCAAGTGCCAAAATACTATGAAATGCCAACACGTACTTTAGTTTTATAACAACTCAACACTGTTTTATTTTCAATTTAACACAACACATGCATACATACTACATATATATCTATCTAGGCAAATACAACAAAAGAATATTTTTAAAAAAGGCTTTCAATTTTGTTTATTTAAAAAAGAATAATAATACATGTACCTATAGAAAAGTAAGTTTAAAAAATGTCTGTATTTCTAAAGATTTGATAATTTTTAATGAGAAAATGCGAAATCCCGCCTAAAATTCATTTTTTAAATTTAACAGTTAATTTCCTCTTTTCGATATACATACATATGTATTTATGTACTTGTGGATTTCTTAGGTTTGGGCTTAAGGATTTAATGAGCTATTTAGGGTGCGTTCCACAGTCAGCTAACCTAATGTTATTTTTATTTTTTCTTAACTTCTTTTTCCTCACTTTTTTTATTTACTAAGAGCTGCTTTTATATTTGAACTAAATCAAAATTTGCTACATTTTAAGGCATTGTAAAAAGGTGCAAACAAACTTTGCACGCGTTTATGCAAAACGTTTATCATGACAACCATAAAGAATGATTCACACTATACAACATGACATCTTAATCGACAAAGCGCTTCAATTTGATTTTTTTGACTCTACTCTTTATAATTTGAATTATTTTATTGTGCTGTGTTTTCGCATAAAAAAAATAAAACAAATAAAACAATATTATTTTAGTTTATATGTGTTGTTCCATAGAAATAATATCTACATAGTCGGCCAATGTTCTAAAAATTTAAATTGGGTTTTTCTGCACTCTATAATTTGAATTTGTAATACGATTTTGTTTCAGTTTTTCAAAACAAACAAGAACATTAATCCGTTGCTTTAATTTGTATGCCCCGTTTTTAGCATACACCACACATCGACAGTGTGTGGCGGAATTCAGTGCTTTGTACAGAAGGATTTTCAAAATCTGACAGCTTATCTTTGTATATTCCAATCGCTACATGATCCCTTCAATTCTTTTTCCAAATTCGCAATTAATTTTTTGGTATCTTGATTATATTACAATTGATATCTTCAAACTTTTTTCATATCCACAACTTTACAGTTACCTAATGATTGTTTTGCTTAATTATTAACTTTTATCATATATTTTGTAAATCAACACACATTTACAATAAAACTAAGCTATGTAGCGCAAATTAATGAAAAAAAACAAAAAGTTTATTTGCACAAACTACACACTTTTTCCACACCCTAAAAGCCGAAAAAATATATAAATATCCAAATGGATCACATGCAGTACAAACACTTTTTTCCTTTCCATTGTTATATCTTAAAAACTTTTAAAATATTGTTTAAAACGTTTAAAAACATTAAAAAAAATGTCTATATCTATATAATTTTTCTCGAAATAGTTTGGTTGTGCCATAAAACAAATAAGAGACCACCCGGCGGTATGTACAAAGGTTAAGGTTAATACATGCCATGATGATATAGGAAATTACTGTTTCCGTGACTCAATATAATTTAAAATCATTAGGCTTAGGTTAAAACGCTACATTTTCATCACTGTTCGCTGTCAAAGTTACAACCTGTCAGTCAGTCAACTAAAAGGAAACATATTTCCCACAGAATACAATATTTCCATTTCGTCTTTTCTAGAATCTAGGAGCGTTTATTGATTTCAAAACCGTCTTCAACGTTTTTAAAATCAAATCAATTAAAAATTAAACTAAAAGTTTTTATAAAAGAATTATTTAAACAAGATAAGCAAAATGTTGCGCTGCTATAACCGAGGCTGTGGTCAAGAATATGGACCGGAAAACAACAAAGATGGTAAATGCAAAAAAATAGGCACTATATTTTGCAAACTGTAAATGAATATCGTTAAATATGATTTTAAAGTTATTTACATACATATATTTTATGCGTACCTTAGCAAAAATTTAATTTTTTACCTAGAGAAAACAAAAATACTTATAAATGTACAACATACCCACATATATATTAGTTCCATTCAGCTGTACTACAATTATCTAATTCCTAGACTATGTTTGAGTTTATACATATATACATGACTTGTTTTTGCAGAAAAATGTGTTTTAACACATCTATCTATGATTAAGAATCAAAAATTAGTTTTGATGACTGATATAGTTCTTTGACGATATGGCTTTATTTTTCTATAGATTCATGCCGACATCATCCTGGCGAACCTTTTTTCCATGATGCCTATAAAGGATGGTCATGCTGCAATAAAAAATCTGTGGATTTTACAGAATTCCTAAGCATAAAAGGTTGCACCCTTTCTAAACATTCAAATATTAAACCACCAGAACCTGAGAAACCAATAAAAAATTACAATAGAGATGAAGTGGTTGTTAGAGCACCGATTAAGGAATCAATGGAAAGACCACCTGTTAACACAGCCATGTCGAAGGTAAAAGTTACCGTGGCGCCTGGTTTAAAAGATCTAATCGATAATTTGATTACAAAAAAGCCTGTGTTAAATGATGGATTAAAAATGGGGTATGTTACAAATTTGTGAAGCTAAAAAGTTTGACAGTATTTTTATAATTATAAATATATTCTGTAAAACTAACAAAAATCATACTTGATTGCATATTGTAAAATATTTTTGGACAACGTTAGTTTTTTTTCATACATTTTATAATTAAATGTTAAACGTTAGTTTTTATTGAAACTATAGATATTTTCCAATTTTACAGTGAAATTAATGTCGGCACCTCCTGCAAAAACTCAGGATGCACTTATGCCTACAGCGGTACCGATTCTGATAATGGTGAATGTCAATATCACAGTGGTGTTCCAATTTTTCATGAAGGCATGAAATACTGGTCTTGTTGTCAGCGTAAAACTTCAGATTTTTCAGCTTTTATGGCCCAGAAGGGTTGTGTTTATGGCCAACATAAATATATTAAGGACGATGATGACAAACACATGGTCCAATGTCGATATGATTGGCATCAAACAGCTAAAGATGTCATTGTTTCAATATATGCGAAAAAATATCATTATAATCAGAGTACAATTGAAGTTAATCCTGTGCGCCTTCATTGCATATTAGTATTTCCCGATCAAGAAAATGCTTGTTTTGAAATTGATTTGGAACTAAGAGGCGTAAGTAAATTTATATGTACATATGTATTAAGTCTTTTTCAAAAATTATGGAAAAAAATTTTTTGAAAAATAAAAATTAAAATTTTTTTTGTTTAAGGCCATTTTAATAAGCAATTTGAAATATGTAGACCTTTAATGTTAAAGATTTTTAAATTCTGTTTTTAACTTTGTCTATTTTAAATTGTCATGATAATGGCCCACTGTGTTTAAGAAAATAAGAAGATGCTTTCAAATCCTATGCCTCACATTAATAAACAATTTTAAATAATGAATAAGTTATAATTTTGTATAAAAATTGTGTTGAGAAAATCTTTTTAAATTTATAATAAATTTGGAACATAGCACTGCGCTACGCTGACGATCTGTTCGTTTTTCGTTTACAGGTTATTGACGTTGAAAACACCAAGGCTCATATGTTTGGAACAAAAGTAGAAATTACAATGCCTAAGGCTGAACCAGGTTCTTGGGCAAAGCTGGATTTTCCTGGCCAAAAATTGCCACCTCCCGTTAAGGCAGGTAAATCAACTGGAGTAAAATCTGTGTCCGAAAATGAATCCGATAATGATGGCTTCAACTTGGACGACATTGAGGCTGTTAGTTCTCATATACAACTCTCGGAACTAGCCTCAACTAAAAATAATTTAGATTAATTTAGTATTTATAGAAAAAGTTTAATAAAACAATGATCATTCAAATTGAAAGTAATGGTTTTTCAGATAACTTTTCATTACTACCACAATGCAATTTCTAAAAAAATATGTAACAGTTTCTTTTGTAAAACAAAATAAAAAACAAACGCTTTAATTAGAAAAATATGTATAAAAGTACATATTCACTATTGTTTTATTATTACAATTTATTAATCATCTCCGGGAACCCAATCTTCATCATCATCATCGTCTTCATCTAAATCAAGTTCTCCGATTCCTTGAAACAAAGTTTCGTCGATTTTAACATTATCAATGGACTCACCAGCTTCCAACAAGTATTTTATATCTGATTCATTTAAGGTGTTATCACGCATGAACAGCTCGCGGCCGGTAAGTTTTTTTGAATCGGATGACTTTTCCCGTTTTGCCGCTATCCCAGTACTCTCTTCAAATTCCATCTTCCATTTCATAAATGTTTCAACTGTAACTCTTGTACCCTCGAATTTTTTACGTTCTGCTTCTTCAGCTTCCAACAATTTTCGTTCAGCTTCCACCTCCTTTGCCTTTTTAAATTCATCCCAACGCTCATTTAACCATTCCTGTGCCGTACTTACCAAACTAAATATCATTTCCATGCCGATGTATTCCTCTATGGATTTTTCTATATGCTCCAAAAGTCTCTTTTCATAATTATCTTCAAAATTTATAGGTTCGTCTATTTCTACTAGAGGGGCTTCATCGGGATAGGTAGGGGTATATGTGAATACCAGGTTACAGGACAAACCATTTTCTGTTCGCTCCTTGTCGTACTCTTCGGTGGCTATAGGTATTTGAAACTTGTGAAAAGGTTCAGTTTCCAAAACTGAAAGATAAAAGTTGTTCATTAAGGTCATATGATATACGGCATTTCCATGCGCCTGGCGCACGTTTTTGAATCATCTTACTTTCCATATCACCACAATATATGGAGTCTAAGGCCTCCACCTCATTGCTTTGATCTTCTTGGTAATTTCTGCTCATTTTAATGCACAGTTTTTTATACAAATTGTTGTTAAAACTTTCAAAAGTGAGTAAATATCAATAAAAATTCTGTGGCAATAAAGTGTTATTATTCGAGGTCAAGAATATGTCGAATTATTTTATAAACAAATAGTATACGCTAATGATGCCACTTTTTTATTATCAGTGTCTTTTTAAAAGTATGAACCTTGGCAGTACTATATCACACTTATCAAAGTTTTTCTCTTTAATGACATTCTTAATTTGACATCTAAACATTTTAGGTTAGACATTTTGATAAAGTCTTGTAATATTTTATTTGGTTTTGCAAAACTTGGAAATAAGGTAAATTATATTAAAAAATCTTACAAAAAAACAAACTAAGATTTGGCTTTAGTTAAATCTGGTGAGAAATTTATGTAAAATCTAATAGAAAAAATTATCTTAAATTTAAGGTTTCCATACAGCGTTAACTGCTGCATTACATAACTTAAATAACAGAAAAATGTCTCAAGCTCCAGTACGTGTATCGCCTTTAATAAAATTCGGTAGATGGTCTCTATTGATTCTTGGCATTAGTTATGGTGCCTTCAATCAGAGCCGCTTGTCGAAGAAAGAGGAAAAAATACGCGAAATCGAAACCCAGCAAAAAGCTATCCGTGACGCCAAGTTAGCTGAAGAAAAGAAACGTAACGCGGCCGCTGAAATCCGTGCACTAGAAGAACTATCAAAACCTACCAAAAAGGAATAAGTTTAATCTTAAATGTATTTTGTTAAACTTTAATTCAATTAAATAACATTAAGAGGCAATTGCCATTACAGGTTATTTGGATTTTAAATATGATGATGTGTTTTAGTGGAGTTATGATGGAAAACAAAAATGTTTGTGTTTAAAAGAACTAAATGAAATTAAAAAAGTCAAATTTAAATGCGATAAAATAAAATTCACACAATATTAACAGAGAAGATAAAACAGATCTTAGTCCTTTCTACCTCTTTCGCTGTTTCCTCAATTGCTGTATGCTTTTATTGAAATTTTTTCATGTTTTTGCCAGCTTACGATTTTTGCAACTTTTTATTAAATTCAACAAACATACATACATTTTATACATATAAAAAATATATATGTAGGTAGGTATTTTAAAGTTTTTAAGGTTTTTTACATATTAATTTACTATTTTATAGTTAATGGCAATTGTTGTTCTTATATGATTGTTTTTTTTTTTAACAATTTTCAAGCATTAAACTTTTTTACTTGTTCTGCTCATTTCCAAACTTATTGGTTAGGAACAGAATTTTTTTCTGTCTCCTCTGGTGTAATAACCAGTTTTCCTGAAATATGTCGGTGCATACTTTGTATTAATCTTAAAACTTAATGAAGCGAGTTTACTTTTGTTTGAAAATTTTTGGTTTAGTTTAACCGTTACCATTAAAAAAAAACTAGTTAGTGTATACATACATACATGTATAAGCAAAATGTAAAAAACCATTCGTTTAAAATGAATCCTATCTACTCCTTAGGTTGATTGTGGTGTAAAAACAAATGATTTTTTTTTTATAAAAAGCAAGTGGACATTGTATAGCAAGGATAAAACGGTTATTTATAAAACCATACTTAAACTCATTGAATAAACATTTTTTTAGGGAAAGAACTAAGCTTTAATTTTTCCACAGGTAAATGATTTGTTGAAAAAACAAGATTGGCTGAATTACAAATTTCAAGTTTTTCCTGAAAGCAAAGATAAGGTTTTTGATAATATCTTCTACTTCTAAATGAGTGTTTACAGCTATTTTAATATCCTGGAAGTAAAAAACGTTGTCAAAATTGTAAGAAGAGTATATGGGAAGAAGTTGAAAATTTGTAATGCAAAGCAAACTGCGTTTTGGAATTCGGCCATTTATTCAAATAACAGATAACTTATTCAGTAAGAAACCATTGTTTTTTGCGAGAGCACCTAAAGGTATGTAAAGTTTTTTAATTGCTTAGCTAACCCAAAGCATATATAAGCGGCATAGTTAATATATATTAGCAAATGCCACAACCCTTCATAAAGCTAATAATGTGCTAATACTCTGGCTACACTATGGAAATATTTTCAGTCTACTTTTTTAATATGGCAACTAGGATTATAAAAACTAAAAAAGTAAAACTGTGCGGGAATTTAATAAGAAATTTAGAAATTATCCTTTTTTGGGTTTTAAAAAAGCAAGTACATATGTATGTACATGTATATATATATACTTATATATTTAATTCAAAAGTCTTATAATTTTTTTTATTTAATTATTGTAAAAAGAGCGGGCTTTAAATTTCATTAATATACTTATGTTCATATGTATGTACATATGTATGTCAGCAAGATGAAAGGACGTAAAAAAGGTAAGCATTGTGCTCCTAAACTTAAAATAAATAAAAAGTTTTAACATAAAATTAGTAAATCAATAAAATCTTGTTTATAAGTGTGAAGGAATTTATTGCTACGAACGTGTTGTAATTTTCGCCACCATTGACATGCAATGCAGCCATAAACACGCAAAAAATTATACTTCGGAATAACAGTCATACCTTATGAAGTCATACCGTACCTCTCTTTGGGTGTAATAGGAGTGCAATTTAAGTGATAACTGTTAAACATTTTTGATTTCAATAGATAGTTTTCATAACCAGACAAATATCAAATAAAATTTGATGTAAAATTTGAGTGAATAATAGAGTATTTCAAAGGGTATAACCGAATAAAAATTATACCGCACTCTTGGCAGTAAATAAGAATGTGTCCCGTTCATTTAGTAAAACATAACGATACATAACAATCCATTCATAAACACATGCGTACATATGTTTTTATGTTTGCATGTTCTTATATATGTACTACATGTATAGATTTAACTTAATAAAAACGTTAATTTGTGGAAGAAACACTTTACCTAATTTAACTTTTAAGTTAAATGGCAGATTTCATAGAAAATTTATCCGCCGGAGCCAAATCTGCAGCAGAAAAAGGTAAGTACATATGTATGTATGTCTGTTTGTACGTAAAATACTTAGCAGAGTTTGGCATTGAACAATTTATTTATTTTCAGCAAAAATCAAAACTGCAGAGCAGGCAATCTTAACACCCATGGCCCATTTATTGTTGCAGGAAAGTTCTCCTCATGATATATATGTGCTGAAATCTTCCGCTGCCAAAATAGTAGCAAAGGAACAAATAAAAGGTAAAGAACTAGTTATGTGTACATACAAACATATATATTTTAAAATTAAATATATATTGCAATAAAATATATTTCTAATTTTCTTTAGTTTCGGATTTACTTAGTCTTCCCTATAGCATGAAATGGTCACGTATTAGCTTTGGTTGTAAGGCGTTAGATAAATGCACAAGTGGTGGCGTTGTTACTAGAGGTATTACCGAGTTTTGTGGAATTTCGGGAGCTGGCAAGACCCAGTTACTTTTGCAGTTGTCTCTAAATGTGCAACTACCCAAGGAATTTGGTGGTTTAGATGGTGGGGTAGCTTTCATTTGCACTGAAGATTCATTTCCCTCTAAGCGTTTGTTTGAAATCTCCAAAACGTTTGCCAAAAAATATCCTTCATTGGATATGAACTATTTGGCCAATGTACATGTGGAACATATTTTGCAAAGTGTAAGTTCTTGTAACATATGTCCAGAGTTAAGCAAAAAAAATTCTTTGCTGTATTTGAAATACAAAATACTTGTTCCGCTTGTGTTTCAAATACAAAACACCAAATACTTTCAAGTCGAGTATTTAAAATACAAAATACATTTATAACCATTAATCAATCGGTAAAACATGAGTTTTCTTTCATAAACACTAGATTTTTAAATGTTTAATCAGATAAGCAGCCTCTTGCTAAAGAAAACAATATTTCTACAGGTCCTGATGAACACAAACTGGTGTTCAATATTATGAAAAGTAATTAACTTTTCAATTTGAATTAACATTTTTTTTGCCCTCCTTTTTTATTTTTCTAAAACATTTAGCATTTTCAAAAATAATTTCTTTTAAATTTCCTTTTTTTTAGGAACAATTGTTAAAATGTGTTTCTGAACGTTTACCAGAACTAATGTCATCAGTACGAATTGGCTTAATAATTATTGACTCGGTAGCTGCTATATTTCGCACTTATACAAATTATATTGAACGTGCCAGGGATATGCGTAAAATGGCTAATCATTTACTACATCTAGCTGATAAATACAATTGTGCTGTGATTTGTGTAAATCAGGTAGGTTTAATAATCTTTGACAAATTACTCATATAAATTATATATTTTCTATATAAATATTTTCGGAAGAAGTTTGGATAATCAATTAAATAACTTTTTATAACTTTTTTGTAATATTGAAAAGTTTCTGTTTCTCACCTTTAAAAGAATTAAAAACGAGTTTTTTTTATTACAATGAGTAATGTCGGTTTGTACTTCAAAAACAATTTATAACAAGCTTTCTGTGCTAAATATTTTATGCGAATAATCCTTTAACATTAACAAAATCCCTTCATTTGTTTTTTTTTGCATCAGGTGGCCACGGTCAGTGATAAAGAGCCTGAAGTGCCTTGTTTGGGTCTTTCTTGGGCTCATTTGGGTCGTACTCGTATACGCATCACTAAAGTCCCCAAACAAATACAACACCACGATAAATTTCTTACAGTGCGTAAATTAGAAATTCTTTACTCTCCCGAGACACCCATTGACTACGGAGAATTTATTATAACCGAAGAAGGTGTAATCGATGTTCCTCAAATGTATGAAACTAAAAGAAATTAATTTTTTGTTTAGTCGTTAAGTCATCCGTTAATCTCTGGCATATAGTTTATGACGTGTTTCTTTTTCATTATATTTTTTTTGTTTCAAATAAGTACCTTAAACTAATATAAGTTTATTTTTTTTTTATAATTTTATGGATCTTAATACATGCTTACATCCTTTTTTTTATATATATTGGCTTTTTGAAATTAGTTTTTCTTTACAATATTTACAATTGTAATTGTTATTACCGTTTTATATGGTAAGTATTTACTGTTCATATTCCCCTAAATCAGTTTCTTTTCAAAACGACACAAAAAGAAGTTTAAACTCATATTATATCATATTCTTATCTGAAAAGTGTCTCAGTTCGGAGAAAAAAGTTTTACTTCTATTATACTTACTTACTTTCGTCATTTTTTTAAGGGCGAAAATTCGAAAAATTTTAATTTGTGTTTTTAATCGATTAGCGCATTTACTACTGATCTACCGGCGCACCCAAGGATTAATATAACAAAGCATAACAATCATTTGAAAGAATAAGCGATTATCAAAACCTTAAGCTTATTCGGAATTTAAGGGGATTGAAAAAACAAAGTGATTCTAAATCAGCAGGAATTTTAGCTGACCGAATTAAAATCACAAAATTTCAAAAACTTTGTGTGTAGAACACATTTTTTGTCATTACAAATCACTTTTACGAAAATAGATTTTTAGAACATGCTTTAATAATTTCTGATATTGGCAAAAACAATTATTATTTTCTGATTTTATTTTTTTTTTCAGAAATAATTATTTTTTTATAATAATTTTTTGGCAGAAATAATTTTTTTTTTAATTTTTATATTTTTAATTGCAGAAATAAATAAGAAAAAATTAAGTTATAGAAACACTCCTTCCTATTTGTACTTAGTTGAATAGGATCAGGGGGAGCAGTAGCTCCCATACAAGACATTAGGATCTTTACGGACGGCTCTAAGTTGGACTTCAGAGTTGGATCCTGTGTCTTCTCAGAAGAGCTGGATGTAAAGGCTTCTTTTCGTCTTCCGGATGAATGTAGTGTATTTTGGTCGAGATATTTGCCATTCGGGAGGCTTGTAAACTACTACAGGACAGAAATATACGCGGGAATATTGGTTTTTTTGTCGACAGTCGGGCGGCGCTTCTGTCACTCAGATCATACACTATTGGTCAGTCAGTGTAGAATATAATTGACTAAATTAAAGCAGCTGTCTGGTTTGGGTTCCTGCGCATAGGGGCTACCATGATAATGAACGGGCAGATGAGCTGGCTAAGAAAGGATCTGCTCTGAATATCTCCAATGTGAAAAAAGTCGGAATTCCGTTGCAGACTATTAAGAGCAGCATCTTAATATTCTTTCTGCGCACTGCTGACGATAGATAGCATAGGTGTAAGGTCGCCAGGCAAACGTGGCTCTCTTTCGATGTCGGACGTACTACGCAACTTATGAACCGAAATCGCGTGGAAATTTCGAAGTTGCTGGCGGTGCCAACGGGTTATTGGATGCTGGGAAGGCATGCAGAACGATTCGGCCTCACGTTTAACGATCACTGTCGCAGCTGCAAGAATAGGAAAAAGAAGGAATCGGTTTTCTATCTTCTCTGCGAATGCCTTGATCTGGCTGTAAAGAGGCACAAGTTCCTGGGCCATAATGTACTGCACAGCCTAGGGGATGTATCTGCGATTAGGCTGAACGACCTCTCGAGATATATTAATGCGACAGGGTAGGTCTAGTACTCCTTGGACCATGGCTTAAGGGGACCTATCACCTATCGAGTGGTGTGGGCCATTTAGACTCTACTTGATAGTTTGCGTGTAGCGAACTACCACGAAAACCAACCAACTAACCAGCCCCCATACAAATGAAATTTGATAAATTTTTAATTCGCTTTATCTCGAAAAGCTATCGACCTCAAACCTGTTATAAGGTTATTCTATATTTTGAAACAGGTACATAGTTATATAGAAACACGGGGAGTAGCATTACCCGTACAAACGGGCAAATTTTGTGAAGTTTTCTATTTTTAAAATATAATAGCTATAGACCTTAAACTTTCCAGAAATTTTTTTTATAATATTTACGGTTTGGAAATAACTTAGATCGGATGACTGGGTATACAAAAGAGCAATTAGGTAGCCACGGTCAGTGATAAAGAGCCTTGTATGAGTCTTTCTTGGGCTCATTTGAGTCGTACTCGTATACGCATCACTAACAGGACGTAAATTACAGACTCATCTAAACAGGAGAGGAAGGCGTTGCATTTCTTACTGCAAAGCTCAAACGCCTAAATTGCTTAACCTAAACAAAAGCGGCAGTAATTGATGCAATGTTTTAAACAGTGGTACCACAAACTAACTAAATTTTGTTACCAAAACGAAAAACAAAATATAATATAGTAAAAAGTCCAAAATATGAGGAATTTTTTTATTTGCCTTTAAAATGATTCCCAGTAAAAAAAGTGAGGAAAAAGAAGTAGAAAAAACCCAGAACTAGCTTACTTGAATCACTTCAAATTTTGAGGAAAAACCAATGAATTTTACATAGGGTTGTCATTGGAGGGATGCTATTTATTTTTGCCAAATTTAAACCGCATATAATCAACATTTTCGATGCTACAAAATTTCCATACTAAGGTGTTATTTTGAAGTAGATGTAAAACTTGAACTTTTACTGCATTTAATATGCGGGGAAAAAACACTCCTACTAAGGAAGGAATTTTCTGATCTAAAATGCGATTTTAATGTTATTTTTAAATCTAGCTTTTTATGTGATATAAACCTAAAATTTATTACAACACTTTAACCAAGTGTAAATCGTTGCTCAATACAAACAAAACAATGACATCGGCGATTCATTTATAATGCCAGTTTTTATTTCTGCATTTACATAATTAAATGCAACGAAACCATAAAATATGCAATAGCATCTTTAGATGTGATTTAAATGTGGTCTGTAAAAAATCGCATCAATTTTTTTTTTGCTGGGTTATGATAAATCATATCAAAACAAAAAATTTTCAAAAATAAGTTTTGTATCAAAAACTTAAGCGACCCATAAAAAATTTTTTTGCAGAAATTTACGAAAAACTCCCATTTTTGCAAGTGGCGCTCCTATTTCTTTGTTACATATATTTTTCTTCATTTGCAGCTAACTTTGCTCCTTAACGCTTTTTGTCAAAATTGGCTTTTCAGCCGCCGCGTATTTCCGCCGCTGCCTGCTTAGGCTTCTGCTTAAGGTTTGGCTGTTAACAGCCAATATAATATAATATAATAATAATTATTATACGTCTTTACGAGACAAATCCATGCCAAGCTCACATTTGTCAAAACATAGATTTGTAAAATTTAAGTTCTTTTTTTTCCAAAATACCCATTGACTAAGTACCGTTTCTAAAGAGCAAAGAGGGTGTAATCTATGTTCTCTTATTGTTTTAAAATAAATAAAACAAATTTTTTGTAAAGTCGTTATGTTTTCAGTTAAATTTTGGCATATTGTTTATGACTGTTTCTTTTATTTTATTTTTGCTTTAAATACCTTAAGCTAAACATATGTAGGTTTGTTTTTTTGTACATCTTATGAGTTTTAAATACATTCAAATATTCATTTATTTACACCATGGAAAATTAATTATCAGGTGGACGCATACGGGAGAGAATTTTTGACTCTTACTTTTTTCTTTCTTATATGTGGGGGTTGACAACACAACAGTTAAATAATCTGAACCGTATTGTCCAACTCCATTTATAAAAAAGAAAAAAAGTAAGAGACAAAAACTATCTCCCGGTTGCGTTCACCTGATAATTTCATCATGATTTATGCGTTGTTTTTAAAATTTACTTTTTTTCGTCGTCAATTAAATTATTTTTATTTATTTTACAGCAAACTTTTGTTTATAATATTTAATAGTTAACAAAAGTTTATAAATATTTATTTCGAAGTTGAAAGTAAGCAATAATTTAAGAGAACATGTTACATATATGTACATACAATTAAAAAAGTTATAATGATTTTAGAAATATATATTTTTTTCGTTTTTAATGCTATGTATTATATAATGACTTCAAATTGAGCATTTTTTTTTCTTAATTGACCTAAAATCTAAGAACTTTATTTTACGTTTTGTTTTTAAGCGTTGCGTTTTGGAAAATTATCAGTATACGAAAAAAAATAGTATCAGCACAAAATTCAGTCCAGAAAAAAAGGGTTGAAAATTGCTACTTTAGTCGACGAACGGTCACGCTGATTACCATGTGTATGTTATTAGCTTTTTTTTTCATTTAGTAGAAATTGAACTTGAGCCTAAAGTAATAATTACGAAATTGTCGTAAAACAAACAAAAAAAGAATTCATAAGTTTAATATTAATTTGTTTGTATGGGGAAAAACCCGTTATATTCTCTTAAAATATAAAAGTTTTCTTTTATATTACTTTTTTTTGGCACAAATTTAACTTTTCTTTTTTGACTGGAAGATCTTCTTTAAAATAATATTCTTAAATTTAGGTAAATTTTAAATTTCTTTCATTTCAGCATCTGTATCAACATCTTCTGTTTGATTTGTCTCATCAAATGTCAATCCATTCTTATTTTCAATAAAATCTTTAAATTCCATTTGATCATCTTTATCATTATCCGTCTGCCGATCCTGAGAAGCATCATCATCAGTCATTGTGTTATGTTCTTTAGTTGATCCAGTGTTATTATTTGAGTTATTTAAATCACAAGCAAACATTTTTATTGTTGTAGTTTTTAATTTAGTTTCCTTTTTATCATTTAAATTATTTATATTTTCTATACTCTCCCTTTCAATTGTGGATTGATTTATTTTCTCATCCTTAATTTCGTTTCTTTTATGAGATTTTTCTGTTATGGTTAGTGATGATAATGGTGGTGTAGTTTCTCTGGCATTCAATTTGGCCATTGCTAAAGCATTTGAAATTTTTGATGCAGCCAATTTACTTTCAAAATCCATTTCGCCATAGTGTGGACTCTGACCATGAGCTGCTCTTAGCAAAGTTAACTGAAATTCACGATGTTGAGGTGATTCTTCAAGTTTAATTTCTAACTTTTCAGTCTGTTCCAGGGGTGCTGCAGGCTCTACCGTTAATGGAATAGCATGATGATGATGTGGTATATGGCTATGACGATGATGATTGTGATGATGATGTTGGTGGTTGTGTTGCTGGTTGTGATGATGGCGATTATTGTTTTGTGTTGCTGCTATTACTGTGTTTGTTTGTTGCTTTGCATTTGCATTTGCACTTTTATCCATAATTTTTGTATTATTTGATGATTTCTCTGCAGTAGTTGTATTTAAATCACTTCCTGCTTTGGCAACAGCTGTAGTAGTGTTGCTGCTGCTGCTATTGTTCTTATCAGTTTTTGTGCCTCCAGCATTTTTTGAGGTTTTCTCTAGTATTGCATTCAATTGTTTTTTGATTTTTGTCGCTTGTTTGGCGGTTAATTTTGCACTTAATTCACTTGCAATATCTCGTTTACTATCAGTATTGCTACTGTTGTTGCGATTGCTATTAATATAAGTGCTATTGTTGTTGCTGCTATTGCTGCCAGGTGATTTGTGTAAGCTCTTTTTGGTTTCAGCATTAATTGATGATATTGCTGTGGTTATTAAGCCATTTGTTGCTGCCACTATTTTATCATTTCCATTTATGTTATCTGTTGTTGAAGCTGTTGACGTGGCTGATGATGTTGTTGTTGCTGCTTTGGATTTACCATGATTTTCTGTTTTCATTTCGGCTGCCTCAGTATTTGTAACATTATCCTGCCGTTTCCATTTAGTACGACGATTTTGAAACCATATTTTAACCTTAAAAAAGAGAAATGGAAAATGTTTGTTTTATTCAAGAGAAGTTTCAAAAATATTTTTTTTAACATTTAAGATGTTTCTTTAAATAGAATATTTGTCAAATTTTTTTGTAAGTAGAAAATGTATCAATTATTTTAGTTACAAAAATCTTAAAGTACAGTTTATTACAAATTATGGCAAACTAATGTTCGTTTTAATCAACATTTTCATCAATATAATTTATTTTAATTAAAAAAGGCCCTCACAACAGCTAACAATTAAATTTTTTGTTAACAGAAATTGTCGATGTCTCTTTAAATAACAAATATTTTAATAAAAACCACTAAGGATTTTAGAGTCAGTCAAGCCCGAACATTTACACCCTACACCACGATTCATTTTACGTTAAGTACCGTCGTATGCACGAAACGTACGTGACTGGTGAAGGTGACACTCGTGAGAATGGATACTATGATTTTCGGATACAATGTCTATTATGGGAGGGGGTAATAATGTCTTCATAAACTTTGGTTTGTTGATTTATTTAAAAACCAAATTGCTCAGTTCTTAATACATTTCGATGATCATGTGTATTTGCAATTTATGGGGCTTAATGTGATTTCCGGGAGTTGAACTTATTTGGGGCCCATGGTAAATTTTGGATTGTTTATTTGGTGGCATAAGGTGATAAACATACGCAAAGTTTTGTAAAAATAGAGTAATATTAAAGGCAGTTATAACCCAAAATGCCTATTCCGGAAGGACAATAGTATAGGGGCTATGTCAAAAGATTAAACGATAATATCCATATTAAGTATAAAAGTTTGGGCGAATTAAAGTCCAAAATGCTTATTCCGGAAGAGCATTTGGAGGACTATGCAAAAAAAAAAAATGGTGCCAAATTTTTTAAAATTTATTCAAAAGTGCAACCTGTGCTTTAATCACAAGAATAGACACCCAGCTGGACGGACGGACATACTTTAATCGACTTAGAAAGTGATTCTTAAACGATCGGTGTAGTTGAAGGTGGGTATCACGCATGTGGTTTGGGTATTTAAGCTGCAGAAAGTTTTATTAATTCACCTTTTTTATGTAAAGAAAAATAATAACAACTTTTCTTTTAAGAAATATTTTTTTAAACATTTTTTCTTAAATAGTAAAACCAAATTTCCAAAAAAATATAAGTAAAAACCCGTTTGCTTTTATGCACTTTAATGCTTCCTTCCGTAAAAAATTAAATCAAATCTAATTACACTTTATAAATTGAAATGTTTAATTATTTTAATAAAATTGTGCTTTTAAAACTTATGATTAATTTTTGACAGGAAATAAAAATCCAATCAATTTACCACATAATTAAGAAGACATTCTTTTTTAATAGAATCAAATTTGTTAAAATTTTAATTTCTAATAACAAACATATGTATGTAGATGTATCTGGCTATAATCAAAATATCTTTTCACACAACAAAATATATGAAGAGTCATATTGATGCAACTTAAAAATCCATTAACTTCTTCTTTTCTTCTACACATAATTTTTGTGACACTTGTGCGACACTCAGCAAAAAGAAATATTAAAAAAAACTAAAAAAAATTCTTATAATAAGGAAAAACGCAACTAAAACCGTTGCAATAAGTTTAATTAAAAATATTCTATATTTAATTGCAGCATTAATGCAGCTGCATATTTTTCGCACTTAATGTTATAGAAAATTTAATTGCACGGCAGCTAATATAGTTTTTTTTTTGGCAAAAATCAGATAAGCTAAAAGTCATTTGCTAGAACAACGTCATAATTCAAAAAACGTTATTTCGAGAAAAACGCGTTCAAAGTTTTTGATTTGCTTTCATTTGCTAGAAGAGAGAAGAGGCATTTCCTCTTTAAACGCAAAAGGTAAAAAAGATAATTATTGCTGTTTCTGGAAGACGAGTAGTGATCGTTTTGGGACAAATTATATATACATACATACATACACCAGCGGGCAAAAGTGGATACATAATATTAGAAAAAATATCAACTTTATATATGTATGTATATATTTTGTTATTGTTAACAAAAAAACATAATTCGTCCCAAGACGATCACTACTCGGCTTCCAAAAACAGCACATTAAAAGATGAAATTTATACACAGTATAAAGCATCGTTAACTCTAAAACTGAATTTTTTGAGTTATTACGTTGTTTTGCAAATGATATCTTCTAATTGAAAAATATATTATAGGTATATATAAACATACTTCTAGTTTTTAAGCATACAAATTACAAAGACTATAAAATAGAACAATATTCATTTTAAAAGCAACAGTCCTGACCGTGTTCCTGAGCAAAACAGGCTTTTTTTGTACATACTTTTCATAGAATTAAATCTTAATTTTTATTTTCTAACAAAAAGTAGATATATAAATCTTAAGTATAAATAACATATTATAGTCCAGCCAGACCGAGACTAAATCTAAGTTTTCCAATTAAATGTAATACAAACTCCGATTGTTTCATCTAAGGGGGCCTTTTTCTTTAGATCTAGAGATGGAAGTCGTATTTCTTGAGGTTACTTAGCAATAACAGGCCGTATTTCACTAATGCCAGTTCATGTAATGGGAATAAACACATTTTTTTAAATGATTTGCGAAAATATCTCGGGTGGTTTTGCGATAACGGATCTTTGGCTAATCGTCATAGATAATAAATTGTTCCAGGAGTCGAATCTATAACTTTTATTTGCTCCTTAAGTAATGCTTTTCTGTGCGATTACAGCAAATTCTTTTAGTTAAGTGTTAAGTTAAACTTAGTCAGTATGCACCAACAAGCAGTTGCATGTTTTTCTTACACAACTAACCAATTTAAGGTTTTCCGGCCATATCCAATTACCTTTGTTGCTCTTTAAGCATCATACGATACTGTTTACAAGTGGTTGTCTCTAACCAACTCCAAAACGGCATCAAGTCTATCTACATATGAATGTGGCGACCTATCAACCTCCTCACCACCCTGGTGCACTGGAGTTTGGATTATGGAAAGTGATAGTAAAACCTTTTTTCTTCGGCTTTAACTGTTTCAAGTTTTGGTTGATAAGTGTATAACACAAGTGTCTAAGTCTACCTTCTAGCGGTATCAATCAGGCAACTTTTAGTTCAATTACTGAAAGGCTAAGAAACATGGCTGAGACGAAAACAATCTGTCTTGGGTAAATGTGTGATCAGTGATTAGATTTCCGAGGCTGACCAGAGTCCTATCTGGTACCACGGGAATCAGTTGGCCCCATGTGCTTACCAGTGCATGAACTGATTAATGGTGAGGTCTCCTTCGGGAGTTCACGTGGTGGTTGTGGTTATCCCCAAGCGGGGCAACTGAGAACGAAAGTTGATATGCTGGGGTCCGTCCTGTACGGAGAGAAGATTACGAAGCATTGATGATGGTGGAGTAATTGATTTGTCTAAATGAGAAAAGATCCTTCTAACAGAGCTGGGTATCGCATTCGTTGGGTGCGACATGATAATCATAGTCTTTCTTGCTTAAGGTTGGGTGCTGTTTCACAAGCGTGTGGAGAGGTGTCTTGTTGGCGCGGATCTGTTTTGATTATGAAGGAGCGAGATCAAAACTAGAAACGCAATTCGGGTTTAGATAGCCCAACTTCTCACCAAGGGGTCTGTTGTGGCTACACAGAGTCATAGAAGAGAATTGGTACATGGTGTCGGGGTACGCCATTCTGGGGGCGCTGGTGGACGCATTGTTTCCATCAAGTGTTGAGAGCACCGTGGGTTATTGCCAGCATGGCAGGTACCACGTAAAACCCTTGGCGTCTGTTTCACGTATTATTTTATTCTTAGGAAAAAATCTGTCAATTATCGAAATTTAAAAATCTTTTGTCACAGCGAAAATTTTAATTGTTTCAATGTTAACTATGATTGACCATCTTGTTCTTTTTTTTTAATTTTAAAGTTAACTTAAATATAATATTTTTTTAAATTCATAACTTTAAAGTATTTATTCTTTTAAACATTTCCCACTTATTCCGCTTGTTGGATTCTTAGTGAGTGGCGCATTATCTTGCAAACGTACGTAAGCCCTAGTATCACCATACATTGAAAAAATTTTATTAAATTTTAATTTTTTTAATTTTTTCTGTTGTTGCTGCTTCTGATTTTAAACAAAAATTTTATATTTTAAAAATTTTCATATATTTTTGTAATAAAATATATGTTGCCACATTTGAGTGCCGCCTTATACGATTTCAGTACATATTTGCATTTCTTTTCAATTTTTATTTTAGTTTTTTTAATTCAAGCAGCAAGTTTATATATTAATTTTTAGAAGAAATAAGTAAAATTAAAAGTAAACAAAATCATAACAGACGTGACAACCGTTGTTTTAAATTAAATGATACCTTGCCCCAATTGCATTTAGTATTCCAAACAAGCCAAGCAAGCGACTTGGCGTCAGTAGAAAACTAGTCAACCACAGCCGGTAAGAATTCCATGCAAAGGTATTTTTTTTTTATTTTCCTAAAACTCTTTTTGTTAATTTTGCACTAAAGATCTTTTGGAAAAATTAAGGTAAAGCAAAAGAAGACATTCAGAGTCATACTTTTAGTTTAATATAAATAATTTAAAAGCACCTAAAGTTTGTTATATATGGGCATTTCCATGAATATGTCAACCACGGCTGGAAAAATAAAAGTCATCGCAACTTTTTTTTAAATATACCAAAGAGCAATAAAACACTTAAATTTTATTATGTAAAAGTATTTATAGCTAATTATAATTTTAAAAGAGCAAAAATAGCAGATTAAACTGGTAATCTCTTTGATCAATTTCCAGAAATTGAAATTAACTATTTTCTCTTAACTAGTGGCTAAATTTAGGTAATTGCAATATTCCAATTATACCTTAAAAATAATGTTACAACATCAATGGTCAAGTTCCATTATGAAATTAAAAATTTAGAGTTCGAATAGCGGTATTTTTTATAGATTGCTTTTAATGATATTCTAATGTCACGTACGTAATGCAAAAACGTTATTTGTCGTCATAATTTGAATTCGACCGGCCGAAAGTATTTAAAAATAAAAGTTCAAAGCAAGATAAATCTCGCAAACAAATATTGATCGATTTTTTTTTTAAATTTGATGCAATAAAAATTTTATAGTCTTTCAAAGTTTGTAGCATACGATATTGTAGGTAACACAATTCAATTTAATACTTTCAAATTCCTTTATAATTATAAATATTTTATTAAGATGGGTGAAAATAGCTATGAGACTACAAAGAAATGGAGGGAGGACTTGAAGAAAAACGAAGAACAAATAAAGAAATACCGTAAAAAGCAGGCTGAAAGACAGCATATCTATCGAAAAAAGTTCGCAGCCAAAAAAGACAAAAAAAAATAATTAACGACGAATTAACACACAATAAGTTTGATGTTTACTATTTTATTACAAAAACTATGCTTGAAATAAGCTAACAATATGTAGATATACCGTCTATATACATATTTTCTGATTGGAGTAGCGCTCAATTTAAAAACAAATTCATTTTAAAAAGTATTCCCTCTTTTGTAAACAAATTTAGCTGCCAACATTTAGAATGGAACTTCTTTGCCACATCACATGGTAAAGGTGCAGTTGATGGAGTAGGTGGTACTGTTAAAAGAAGAGTCTGGCAAATTGTAAAAGCAAATAAATTAATCTTGCCAGATGCTTTCTCATTTTATGAATGTGCTCATAAATATGTGGAAGGAGTTAATTTGTTTTATGTTGCTACCAAATAGATTGAAGGGTTTTCTGCTCATCTCCATGAAAAATGGCAAAATGTCCAGCCCATCCCAAAAATAAGAAAACTTCATTCGTTTACTTATCATGATAGTCAGTATATAAATGTGTCTCGAACTGCGTATTCAGTAAGAGAAAAAATTAAAATTTAATAATTAAGTGCCAGCGCCCAAGTACATAGTGTATAGTAAGAAATGAAAATAACCTTTTATTGTTTTTAATGCTATTATCACCGAATAAACATTTTTTAATTCTTTTTAAATTTTTTATGTATACATATATTAAAAAAAACCAATTTTTTTCAGACAAATACTATAAGAGAAAAATCTGTCACATACGGTATGTCACGAACGATATTAAGATTTGTTCGTAACAAAATCATCTAAAAATCTTTTTGTATTTAAAAATTATGGATTATCAAGGAAAAATATTTGGCTTGGTGAAAGAACTTAAAGAAAGGAAAAAAACTTTTACAATTCGCAGATTTTCGTATATATGTGCATGCACCTCGACATCACTTCCGTTTTTTGTCACGTACGATATGCGCCTTTTTCGCCCGATATTTTGGCCGGCAAGGTTTTCAAAGTCATGATTTTTTTTTAGATTATAGTACCCTCTAAATGTAACATATTGACGAAACAATTTTTCAGTTACCACTCTTTTTGCAAAATCTACACCACTTTGTAGGCGTACAAATGTCACGTACTGTGAGGCACTTAGTTTAGTAAAAATAGAAATTCAAATAGTAAGTTTGAATTTGAGGTTTTTCTTATCAAAGGAAAATTTATAAATTTTATTACTGGTTGAAATTTTGAATTGTAAGGGAGAATTTTTAAAATAATAAAAGTTTTGAGATTGTGGAAAAGTTGGATTAAAATTCAAAAGCACGTATCATCCTTGTGTTATTTTTGTACTATACTACATCTTTCGCTGCGGTAATATTTTGTTTTTTTTTTCCACTTAGGTAAGTTGTTAGAGGGTTTACCGTTGGTTTTTTTTACTATTTATAACCAACCACATGAATTTTATTATAGGCAAAATAAAGTTGCGCTCAAAAGGAGCAAGGGTCTGAAAGAGATCTATATTTGGCCGCAGGGTTCTGCTAGTGAGGGTAACAACTCACAAGATTCAAGAGCCGTGCTTAGAACAACATCTTACAATTACCTGCACCGAAAACTGTTTTATCATTGTGGATCTACAAGCTCGTCCCTTCAAGCAGCTGAAGTTACAGATATTTCCTCCATAATTGAAGAATTGTTAGGAACATAGAAACCCACATCAAGTGCAACATATATTTAGCGTCGAATTTTAAAATCTCTCCTCCCGGCCATAACACAAAGCATTTTCTCGGATAGTACACAATAAATTTTTTTTTTTTTAAATTTTTATCTGGTTCACCATATATGACGTGCAACTTGAAATTTAAATTTCATTACATATGTATTGGTCAATTTTTTTTTTCCTGATTAGCGTTGAATATTTAATTGAAGTCTTACATTTATGTTTATCTCGTTTAACATAATTTTTTTTTTTTTAAAGATTTAAATTTGAAATTAAACTAATACAGACATTTAATTTAGTTGTACATTTAAATCACCTACATACACTCCTAACATTGACATACATTTTCATAACAAAAGGGGGAAAATAGACCTTTTCGCTTAGCTTCTGATTTTGGAAAATATAAAAAGAACTCCGACATCAACGACATCAGGCCTGAAGTCAACGTGGGAAAATGCTGAGGTGAGTGGATTCTAAAGGTTTTGTTTTTCCCTATATATATATATACATTTATACATACATACCTGTTTCGTTTTTTATTTATTTATTTATGTATAATATGTTTAATCATCAAATTGAATTTTTAAATTAACACTTTTAATGGTTTACTTCTTTTAACTGTTTACTTCCCCGTGTAGTTATAGAATTAATCTTGTATCATATAATTTAAATTTCTTAAATATAAATAGTTAAAAAAAAAAACAAAATAATAATAATGACAATGAAAATACTAAAAAACTATATGATTATGGATATGATTTGCTAATTTTTAATTCAGTTACGTTCATGAAACGTTAAGGCTTAAGCGCAGGTAGATTTGATGTAGGGCTATCTTAAACGATCAACACAGATAGCATGGTTGGGTGGGTAAAGACATAAGAAGAGGACCTGACACCTATCCCTCTTCGACTAAGCTTCCATTTGTTCCTATACCCATATTCTTTTATAGTCCCTCTTTTAAGTTCCGGTTTTTATTAGTTTTAATTTGTTGTTTGTTTGGTCGATGTGGTTCAAAATTCGCTACCTTTTTTTTAAGTTTTGTAAAGAGCCGTAGTCTGACTTTTCAGGAGCAAGATCCACCCCCATTTTCCATGAGCACGGCCGGTATTATAGGTAGCACCGTTCCTGCAGAGTTGGAGCCGGTTACGGTTTGGTTCGTTACAGAATTAAATGGCGCCCAACGTGGGGCCACAGCATATACGTACTTGTTATCATTTTATAGCTATGTATCTTCTCATAATTATACCTTGTGTTGCTGATGGTTCACATATAACATCTTCAGAATTCGTGTCATCGACTATTTATCTTATTGTTTTTTTTTTTTTTTTTTTTTTTTTTTTTTTTTTTTTATTTGTGTGTGGTGCACTTTTACTTAAGTCTTGGATTTTAAGATTATGTGTCTTCATTAAGCCTTAACCAAACAAGTATAAGTACATGTATTCTTTTTAGTTATGGTATGATGTTATTTTGGTTGAGATTTTTAGTCCTGAGACTTAGTAGTTTGGAACTTTACTCACAAAATTATATCATACTTGTTGCTGTTTTTGTTTTATTTTCCTTCCAATATTTGAGCTTAAGACTTTGAGTGATAGAGATTTTTGATTTTGGTTGTTTACTGATTTTTTTTTCTTACTCTCACCATAGTCCTATGTTTTTTTTTTTTTTTTTATTTATTTCTCCCGCTCCCCTTACTCAAAAGAAGCTTAGTTTGGTTTTTATTATTTTTAATTTTTATTTTATGTTTTTTTTTTTGTATTCATCTATCTGCTAATTTTGTTTTAACGGAGTAGTGATATTGTAGTAATAATTTTATTTTAATTTTGGTAATTTTGCCCATTGTTTAAAATGCCCATTACAAGAAGTCGGGATAATTTATTGAATTTGGAAGAGCCAGCGAATTGTAGCTTTACAATTCCAGTGGATAATTCTAATACTCCGCCTTCTAGACCTCAGGTTCGACAAAAGGGAAGACCTTCACGAGCTTTAGGAAATATTGATAATGATCGTGACAATAATGATAATGCTATGACTCAAAGACAGATCACAGAATTAGTTACCAACTCTATGGTAACGTTTCGAAATGAAATAACCGATTATGTAAGGAATGAGCTTAGTACATTAGTACATGGGATGAATGTGAGTAGTAACTTACAATCCGATAGCTCGAGACCAAATAACAATACTATTTTAAATCTTCCTCCAAGAAATAATAGTAATCCGGAACCTTTTGTTGGCGAAAAGGTATCTAATATTATTCGTAACTGGAGAGTGAAGTTCACCGGATGTGACGATCATATGACTGTTGAAGACTTTATATACCGAATTAACATACTGACGACAAACAACTTGGACGGAAACTTTGTCCTTCTGTACAAACATGCCCATGGTCTATTTGATGGAAGAGCTTTGGACTGGTACTGGCGTTACCACCGACAGGACAATGAACCGGATTGGTTTACATTGACGACGGCTTTACGCGAACAGTATAAGGGAGACTACAATGACTTCGACGTTATGGAGGACATACACAGACGGAAACAACGAACTGGTGAGTCATTTGACGATTTTTTCAATGCTATTTCAGCTATGACGGACCGATTAAAAAATTCAATTTCTGATACTAATTTATGTGCCATATTAGTTCGCAACCTCAGAACGGAGATAAGGCACGAACTTATTCACATAGATATTACTAGCGTATCCCAGCTTCGGTGTGAGGTCAAACGTCATGAGAAATTTTTTAGAGAGGTGCAACCAATGGATTCCCGAAAAGCTATAAGAACACGCTTATCGGAATTGGAGTGTACAAATAAGGAGACAAATATTTCTGAGTTGCCTTGTACTGAAATTTGTGCAGTTCGGTCGGACTCAAAGTGTTGGAACTGTGACAAGACAGGACACAACTACCATGACTGTATGGACGTTAGACGTGTGTTTTGCTACGGGTGTGGCGCAAAAGATACGTACAAACCGACTTGTCCTAAATGTAGTGTAAAGCAACAGGGAAACGGACAGAAGGATGTCCGGCGGTATTAGAACGGACATCCGGGGAAAATGACTGTACTACTTTTATTGCTGTAACTAATCCTGACAATACTCGAACAATAAATACAAATGGACATTTAAAACATCCGCTAATGAGACCTTATCACGAGAGACTAAGTGAGTACAGAAAAGCGAGAAACAGAATTTTTGGAAATTTTTGTGATTCATCTAAATCTAAACGTTCAACTAAGCGCATACGAGAATTTTATCGCAGATTGAAGTCCTTCCGCTCACTGGTTATATCCCCAATCATATCACCAGAAGATGACACCAGACCCTATATTAGTCTACAAATAGGAAACCGTAGGTATTTGGCATTATTGGACAGTGGGGCCAATAAAAGTGTAATTGGGGGTAGGTTAGCTTATGAAGTGCGCAATATGGAGGGTTTTAGGAAATGCAATGGGAATGTTAAGACAGCAGATGGCCAGAGGCAGAATATTGTAGGAACTGCAAACTTGTCAGTGACTTTCCAAAAACAGATGAAACTAAAAGAATTTTTAATAGTTCCAACTATTCAGCAAGACGTTATATGCGGATATGACTTTTGGACAGAATTCGGACTAAAAATTTCAGTTCCAGAGATCGCAACAATTGAATGTGACAATTCTGATCCCGATAGACTTGCTTTGACATCTACGCAGAGACAACGGCTAGACAATATAATCAGTTCTTTTCCTAATTCGGAAACTGACGGCTTAGGGTGCACAACTGTGATCGAGCACCAGATAGATACGGGTGATGCCAAACCAATTAAGCAAAGATACTACCCAATATCACCAGCGGTAGAGAAGAAACTCTGTTCAGAGCTAGATAGAATGCTTGATTTAGGTGTCATTGAGGAGGCTCCTGGTTCTCCCTGGTCATCTCCTACAGTGGTAGTTGTAAAGCCGGACAAAGTTAGAATGTGTGTGGACAGCAGGAAACTTAACTCCGTGACTGTAAAGGACGCGTACCCTATGCCAAACATTGACGGACTTTTATCGAGGCTTCATTCAGTATATTGCATTTCCAAGATTGATCTAAAAGATGCCTTTTGGCAAATTAAACTGGAGGAAAGCTCGAAACCGAAGACAGCTTTTACAGTCCCTAATCGGCCTTTGTACCAGTTTACAAGAATGCCGTTTGGACTATGCAATGCGCCACAAACTTTGTGCAGACTTATGGACGTTGTGATTCCGTACAAACTGAAAGCGCACGTTTTTGTGTATCTTGATGACCTTTTAGTAGTTTCGACCAACTTCGACGAACATTTAACACATTTGATGGAGGTTTCAACTCAATTGCGCAAGGCAGGGTTGACGATAAATGTCAAGAAGAGCAGTTTTGTCCTTAATAAAGTGAAGTACCTTGGATATGTTGTAGAAAATGGAACTTTGCAAGTAGACAACGACAAGGTTAGAGCCATACAAGATTTTCCGGTGCCACAATCTGTACGACATTTACGACGGTTCCTGGGAATGACTGGGTGGTACCGGCGATTTATACAGGACTTTTCTTCTATAACCTTTCCACTGACAGAACTACTGACCAGGAAGAAGACTTTTAAGTGGACTGAGGATGCTCAAGCGGCTTTTGATGAACTAAAGACCAGACTGACATCTGCGCCGTTATTGGTTCACCCTGATTATGGAAAACCTTTTATATTGCAATGTGATGCAAGCATCTGTGGTGTAGGTGCCGTACTGGCGCAAAAGGATGGCAATGGGACAGAAAGGCCGATTGCATACATGTCGCAAAAGTTGAACAAAGCGCAACGTAACTACACAATATCGGAACTTGAGTGCTTGGCGGTAGTGATGGCCATAAAGAAATTTAGACCTTATATTGAGGGACAAGAATTTACCGTAGTAACCGATCATGCCAGCCTCAAATGGCTTATGAGGCAAAAAGACTTGTCGGGTAGGTTGGCTAGGTGGTCTTTAAAGCTACAAGGATTCAATTTTTTAATTGAACACCGGCGCGGAAAAGACAATGTAGTACCGGACACATTATCACGTGTACACGAAGGAGAGATCTTTGTGGATGCGTTGGAAACTAATTTAATACCTGCCATTGACTTGGGGTCCGAATCATTTAACAGTGTTGAATATAGGAAATTGCGAGAAGAATTTTTAAAATCTGAAATGCCTGATTACAGAGTAATAGACAAATACATTTATAAAAGAATAGACTTTTCTACAGGTGAGTCAGATGAGTCCGAATCATGGAAACTATTCGTACCCAAGGAACTACGTCACGAGGTAATTTTAACTGCGCATGATGCACCGCAGTCTGCGCATGGCGGTATAGCTAAAACACTGGAAAAGATAAGGCGATATTTTTTCTGGCCAGGACTCGTATCGGACGTAAAGACGTACATTACGAATTGTGACTTATGCAAGACATCCAAAACACCTACTATGACGTTAAGACCTCCGATGGGTAAAATGACTGAGACAGAAAGACCGTTTCAGAGGTTGTATATTGACCTTATTGGTCCATTACCTAGGACAAAGTCGGGAAATATCGGTATATTGATAGTTTTGGACCATTTTTCTAAATTTACCTTTTTGAAACCCTTAAAGAAGTTTGTGTCTAATCAGATTGTTCACTATTTGCGGACCGAAATTTTCTGCTGCTACGGTGTTCCGGAGGTAATTGTTTCAGACAATGGCTCACAGTTTCGGAGCAAGGAATTTGAAACCTTTTTGAGTAAAAATGGCGTGGAACATATTCTCACGGCTGTATATAGTCCGCAGTCTAATGCAAGTGAGCGTGTAAATAGGTCGATAAATGAAGCTCTTAGGAGTTATATACGACACGACCAGCGCGAATGGGATACATATGTACCGAGCATTAACTGTGCGCTGCGTAATAGTTTACATCAATCAGTTGGAAGAACACCGTACCAAATAGTATTTGGGCAAAGTATGCTTACCCATGGTAAGGATTACGAAATTTTACGTAAGCTGAATATCTTGGCAGAAACTGATACTTTTCTAGAGCGACAGGATAAATTTTCTTTGATTCGTGCCCAAATTGGGGACTACATGCGAAAGGCATATGACAAAAACGTTCGGACATACAATCTACGATCTAGGACAAAGGGGTTTTCCGTTGGACAGTATGTATTCAGAAGAACGTTTACTCAAAGCTCAAAGGCAGAGTACTATACTGCAAAACTGTCACCGGTAGGAATTAAGGCTAAGGTGATTCGCAAGCTTGGGAACGTATATTACGAGCTACAGGATCTTGAAACCGGCAATATAGGAACTTACCATGCAAAGGATATTTGGTTGTAACATATGGTTTGCCTTTTCCAGTTCAGTTCGGTAGTATAACTTCGAAACTGTAACTGTTTTGTGAGGCACTTAGTTTAGTAAAAATAGAAATTCAAATAGTAAGTTTGAATTTGAGGTTTTTCTTATCAAAGGAAAATTTATAAATTTTATTACTGGTTGAAATTTTGAATTGTAAGGGAGAATTTTTAAAATAATAAAAGTTTTGAGATTGTGGAAAAGTTGGATTAAAATTCAAAAGCACATATCATCCTTGTGTTATTTTTGTACTATACTACATCTTTCGCTGCGGTAATATTTTGTTTTTTTTTCCACTTAGGTAAGTTGTTAGAGGGTTTACCGTTGGTTTTTTTTACTATTTATAACCAACCACATGAATTTTATTATAGGCAAAATAAAGTTGCGCTCAAAAGGAGCAAGGGTCTGAAAGAGATCTATATTTGGCCGCAGGGTTCTGCTAGTGAGGGTAACAACTCACAAGATTCAAGAGCCGTGCTTAGAACAACATCTTACAATTACCTGCACCGAAAACTGTTTTATCATTGTGGATCTACAAGCTCGTCCCTTCAAGCAGCTGAAGTTACAGATATTTCCTCCATAATTGAAGAATTGTTAGGAACATAGAAACCCACATCAAGTGCAACATATATTTAGCGTCGAATTTTAAAATCTCTCCTCCCGGCCATAACACAAAGCATTTTCTCGGATAGTACACAATAAATTTTTTTTTTTTTAAATTTTTATCTGGTTCACCATATATGACGTGCAACTTGAAATTTAAATTTCATTACATATGTATTGGTCAATTTTTTTTTTCCTGATTAGCGTTGAATATTTAATTGAAGTCTTACATTTATGTTTATCTCGTTTAACATAATTTTTTTTTTTTTAAAGATTTAAATTTGAAATTAAACTAATACAGACATTTAATTTAGTTGTACATTTAAATCACCTACATACACTCCTAACATTGACATACATTTTCATAACAAAAGGGGGAAAATAGACCTTTTCGCTTAGCTTCTGATTTTGGAAAATATAAAAAGAACTCCGACATCAACGACATCAGGCCTGAAGTCAACGTGGGAAAATGCTGAGGTGAGTGGATTCTAAAGGTTTTGTTTTTCCCTATATATATATATACATTTATACATACATACCTGTTTCGTTTTTTATTTATTTATTTATGTATAATATGTTTAATCATCAAATTGAATTTTTAAATTAACACTTTTAATGGTTTACTTCTTTTAACTGTTTACTTCCCCGTGTAGTTATAGAATTAATCTTGTATCATATAATTTAAATTTCTTAAATATAAATAGTTAAAAAAAAACAAAATAATAATAATGACAATGAAAATACTAAAAAACTATATGATTATGGATATGATTTGCTAATTTTTAATTCAGTTACGTTCATGAAACGTTAAGGCTTAAGCGCAGGTAGATTTGATGTAGGGCTATCTTAAACGATCAACACAGATAGCATGGTTGGGTGGGTAAAGACATAAGAAGAGGACCTGACACCTATCCCTCTTCGACTAAGCTTCCATTTGTTCCTATACCCATATTCTTTTATAGTCCCTCTTTTAAGTTCCGGTTTTTATTAGTTTTAATTTGTTGTTTGTTTGGTCGATGTGGTTCAAAATTCGCTACCTTTTTTTTAAGTTTTGTAAAGAGCCGTAGTCTGACTTTTCAGGAGCAAGATCCACCCCCATTTTCCATGAGCACGGCCGGTATTATAGGTAGCACCGTTCCTGCAGAGTTGGAGCCGGTTACGGTTTGGTTCGTTACAGTACGATGACATGGAAATGCCCATATTGAAATGAAATGTTCCATTAAATTGTCAGTTTTATATTTTCACGTTTAGGAAAGTCTTAATTAAAGTTTTTTTCCATTTTCAAAAACCCACTGTGAGGCAGAAACTTTACAAAAATTTGTTCTCTTTAAATGTTATTTTTAGGGGGTTTTCTTTTTTTATTTTTTTTTAAATATCTACAACAACTACTACTACTGCACTAACAGCGGGCAGCTTCAGTAGCTGCTAATGATGATTGTGTGCTTGCAAGCCAATTAAAATTTAGGCAACCATGAAAGCCTGTTTACATAGAACATTTTTATATTTCAGTTTTTCATTTTCCATTTTTTTTTTTTTGCAAGCGCTATTTGAACACAAAAATTAAGAACATTTCTTCTTTCTTTCGAGGGTTTTTGTTGCTGTTTGATTTTCTTTTTATACCCCTCACATAGTGATATGGATTTATATAAGTTTGTTATTCCGTTTGTAATTTATACAATATTCACTTTAGACCCCATAAAGTATATATATTCTGGATCCTTATAAATAGGGAAGTCGATATAGCAATGTGCGTCTGTTCGTTTGTGTGTCTGTTGAAATCATGATTCTGGATTCAAATAAAGTCGCACAGAAAACGTATTCATATCAAACAATCAAAAATATCCCTGAGACATTCGTTGTCTAAAATCAGCAAAATCGGTCCACTATTGACCGAAATATAAGCGAAACCCAAAATAACCCGTTTTTTTTAGGACAAAATCCCTATATATTCCAATAAATATAGTCACTTTTGCCAAACAGCTTGGCACGGATAGTTTGAAGATAGGAAACTAAATTAGGGAAAACTTTTTTTCAGATAGGATTAGGGGAAGTGGTATTTCCCTTACAATTGCACAAATTTTGTGAAATATTTCATGCGCTAAATCTGAGAAACTTTAACAGCTATCGACTTTAAATGTTCTACAAAAAGTAGTTGGACAATAAGGCCTACATTTTGGAAAAAAATTTTGGGTAGGAGCAATGGAAGCGACAGCTTCCATACAAATTAAATTTTTTTAATAAAATTTTCAAAACGCTATAGCTCACTCGATACGAAAAAAACTAGGATAGCCATTGACCTCAAACCCGGCACAAAATATTTTCTTACAATATTTGTAGTACGAAATAACTCGGCTATTTTCGATGGCTGGATATGTAAAAAGACCAATGTGTAGGATATATAAGATTCGGCACAGGCGTATAAAGGGCTCTAACTTGTTTTCTATTCTGCTAGAATTATGCAACTTAAAAGGAAGAACAAAATTACTTTAAGGTTTTTATAATTGATGTCAAGCAGCAGTAAATTAATGTTCTTTCTTTTTAATTCTACCCCCCATGACTGTTTCTGACTTACTGGCTGGTTTAAGGGATAAATTGTAAAAAAAAAATATTTATCATGGCAAAAAAGTTGCAAACGTTCAACCACTTAATAATGTTGCATAATAAGAACATGAAAAACAAATAGTTTAAGAAAGAGTGAGTGTTTTTTCTTAAACAAGAAATAAAGTTTTTCGTACGCAATGAAATGAAAACAGGTTATACTTTTCGCGCTCAGTACACTCTAATTACCTTAAAAGCAACACAAATCTTTTGCGCTAAAATTTTTGAAAACCATTTATAATCAAGTTAGTCAACTACACCTTAATTTATCTTCTATCTTTATATATAAAATTTAATTCTTAATACCGGTGCTCCAACTTTACTGATTGTTTTTTAAAATTTCGTACGCATACACAGGGTGTCTAGTGTCTTAATTCTTAAGGCAGCAAGATAGGCAAGGACACGCCCACAAAAATTCAAATATCAATACAAGTACCTCTACCGCACCGATTTTAATGAAATTATCTATGCTTAAATACGGCTTCTAACGCAAAGGTTTAAAGGTAATAAAGTATGCGGTGGGTGCCACGCCCATAATACAGGTACTCCTACCCAACCGATTATGATTGTATATTTTCGCAAAAGTTATTTGCATGCAAATTGATTATTTTTAATGTCAAAAGGTTGTGCAAAGCAGGCGCTACACGTTTGATAAAAAATATATTTAGGATATAAGCTGTCTTATTTTGAAGAAAAATATTAACTTAGAAAAGAAGACTCCCATAGGCAAATTTATATAAGATAATAAATTTTACGAGCTTAAGAGAAAATAGCTCTTAAAGTTTTAAGACTCACGTGCTAATTAAGCAATGTTTTCCCTACTAAGGAGAAAAACAAATATAACAATATTAGAGAGACTTGTATCTTTTATTCAAAATTATTTTATTAAACCATAAATTTAAAACAATCGAACTTTTTAATAAATATGTGGTCTTAAGCGGAGTTAAATTTTTAGTTTCATTAATAGCAGTCGAGTCCAGCGGAGCTGGCCGGGTAAACCTAGTAATTTAATATAAACTTAGTCACATAACTAGAATAGAGAAATAGTATTTATGTGTTTATCCAATATATACGAAATTATTGCCCATTAAAAAAAGTGGCAAACGGCTACCCTTTGGTTGCAACAAAATTTCACTGAAACGTAAAAAGACAAAAAACGTAAAAAACAAACAATTTTATAAATGTTAAGTAACATGTTACAAAGCAAGTACCTTATGACTTAAAAGTTAAGGCACTACAAAAGTATTTAAAAAACAACTCGAAAAAAATCTTGAAACTAAAGAAAACAAGTTAAAAACTTATTGCTGCATTAACTTTGTGGCTAAAAACAAAGATTTCTTTAAAGCATCTTTGTTGTTTCAATAAAAGTTATGCAATGTAAGGGAGTGGTTCTATAAATCTGTGGTCACTAGCAATAATGGTCTCAATCAAAAAACACACTTTTAGGATAATTCAAAATTAATATTTGAAAAGGTTTTTAAAAATATACAAGTATGGTTTAGAAAAACAATTATATATAATAAGCCAGGCGCAGATCCAGATCGAACTTTTTTTGTTTGGTGGAGGGGGGGGGGGGGGGGGGAATGGGGTTGGGTAGATGGTCAATGAAGCACACAATTTAAAAACTAGCTTTTATTGGTTTATTACAACAAAAACCTAATAAAAAACTTTAATTTATTCAAAATAATTACAATTATATAAAAGGAAAAAAATATTAAATTAATAATTGATGGTTTCCTGTTAAGGTAAATTTGTTAAGCACGACTATGGCACACCCAACAAGGTTATATAAGGACCCCAGCTGATTAAAATAAATTTGACATTTTCACGTTACAAATATTAAATTTTGTATGAAATTTTTAATTTTTCTGATATTCCACCGTTCAAACACAAAAAGGATATGCAGAGGGCGAATTTTTTTAATTCGCCTTGCTGTTACCTTGACCGGCATTACAACAAAAATGATGAATATTTTTTTTTGGCAAGTTTTGGTAAATATCTGGGTCACACCTTGCTATTATGTTTTCTGGGCGGTCTTTATAAATTTTCCATTTTTGTTTCCAATGCTAAATTTCAGCCTTTAATTTCGATATAAGCAGTTCTGCAAGCTGTGGAAATTAAATTTCTAAATCAGTTACTGTAGTAATATTTTGAGCCAGAAGTTGAGGGATGTTAAACGAGTAAAGGACGTCCTTTGAGAAACGTGTTTTTAAGTCCTGTAAAATAGATTCAATTAAGGGTATGTACTTCACATCCTAAAAATGATTTTTTCTCCATAAATATAGGCTTTTCAACTAAAATTTTTAAATAAAATTAATTTTTACTTCAAATTTAAAATTGAATCATGACGATCCACTCATCTTATTTCGCATAATGGAGACAACTTTGTTCCTAGATATTTCAGAAAAACTGCATTTCGGTTAGGATGATGTTTTTTTTTTTTAAATTTTGCTGGTTTCTTTAACAACCGATAAATTTTTTTGAATTATAAGTACCTTGTTGCCTTTCGAAATCGAGTTAAGTTTATGGGAATAGCAAAGCGTTTGCTTTGCATTTTTTGCGATTTCTTGTATTTTTTTAAAGTTTTTTTTGTTGGGGGAAGGGGGAGAATTTAAATACTGTGAAAATAATTATTTTAGTATATTTTGGTGCTATTTTATAATGTTAAAAGAGCTCAACTAAAATTTAGTTAGAGAAATGGGAGTTATTGAAAAGTATGTTTTTAATTCCTTAATGGCTACTCATTTATTAGTTTTTTTTGCTGCGAACATTTAAAAAAAACATTTTTCTGAAAGTATGTCTAAATAAATTACTTCTGCCACAGGTATACATATCTACCTCTTTACCTCTTCATGAACAACAGCTTCAAAGCAAATTATGACCATAAAAATACCATAAAACTACTTAAAGTAATTGATAAAGAAATAAGAAAAACACATTCTTCTTAAATGTTTGATTCTGTATGATTTCATTTGATTCAATTGTAAGTTTTAATTCAAATACTACTGGCAACAGTTGTCGCCCACATACTGTCTATAAATATCTTAAATAGCATTGTTAACAATCTGACAACTGTGCTGAACTGGGATGATATTCTTTTTATAGATGTTGCCATTGTTGTTGTTATTGTTGTTGTTGTTGCAAATGCTGTTGGAATTGAATGTTAAAACGGCGATGGGGCCAATAACAAACAATTAAAGTACATCAAAATGGACAAAAGACAGGCAAATGGACAGACAGACAAGCATACAAGAAGCAGAACATTAGATAAAAGAAACAACAATAATTATTTTGTGGCACAAGAACACCCCTTGAGCAGCAAGAACAAACAACAACAACAACAATATCTTTAAAGCTAATTGTTTTTATATACTTTTTGCCTAAATTCTAGGCGTCTGACGAAAACAAAAAATATTAAGTTTATAAAGCATTTAATTCGAAGAATTTTTATTAGGAACTGTAGGCAAGAACGTCTGAAAAATTCCCTAAATTTTTAAAAAAATTTTAAAAAGACCATTAAAAAAAATTTAATAAACAATTTCGGCAGTGCAAGCTCTGGAATAAAAACTGAAATTTTTGTTTACTTAAATAACGGACCAGCCGCTCCCAAAAATCTTTTTTGTGTATTTTTGATCAGGTAAAACATTGATGTCAATAATTGAATTACGGACCTGTGTAGTTGTCATCCTTTTTCTCTCACTGTTCAGGCTTGCGTGGGTACTCATGTTGTGTACATATGTACATATAAGCCCAATAACATTTCGGGCCCCATTGACTAACATGGCCATCGTTGCTGTAAATCCCTTAATAGTGACTTTTTTGGTTATCCTTTACCGATTTTTTATTTTTTTATTCTTTTGTATAAAATTGTAATTATATTTTCTTAATGAATTCCTTAACATAAAAGCAAACCACAGAATAGAACAAAAAAATGTAAATGAAATTATGAAAATAAAATAAATAAAACTAATAAACAAGAAATCAAGAAAAGAAATAGAACAAACATTCTATTTCATCATCAACAATTTATTAAAATTTAAATGAATACACTTTTCTTATCAAAACACATTTAACACAAAAATATAAATTATTTTTGAGAGAATAAAAAGAATGATTAAATGTTAAACAACACATTTTTTTTTATTCATTATAGATGATGGGTTTTCCGCCAAAATGTTTATGTGTGATTTTAACAAATGTTTGCGTTGATCGATGTATTTTTTCGAGTTTTTTAATTTGTGTATCAAAAGCAATAAATTTTATTGAACATTTTTAAATGTTTCGTTTTAATTAAAATGAAATTTTTTTTTTAAATTTCCGTTTTTTTCTTATTGTGTTTTTTTAAATGTTTTTAATACTGATGACCACTTGAAACCAAAAACTATTTTGTAAAATGTTTTTCAAAAAAAAAGTTTTAAAATTTTTTCACAATTACAACAAAAATGTCAACAAAGAAACTGTTAAATATTTAAAATAACATTAAGTTCTTAAAAATAAAAAAATAATGTGATAAAAAAATTAATTTTTTTCTATAAACGTAACATCCCTTTTAACATGTTGCTTAAAGACGGACCCTTTTTAGGGAGAAGTTCTATAGGCATAACAGTGGAATATGACTCTCAATATGCTGCTCAGGAGTGGACCCAATGTGACCTAGAACTGTCGCCTATGCGGATAACGTGACACTGGCGATATCTGGCGTCCATCTTGGTTACATCTCTTATAGGATGGAGTTGCCTTTGCAAAAACTCAGTGAGTGGAGCGCAGAAAACGGGTTGTCTATCAACCTTTCTTGATCAGAGCTGGTGCTGTTCACAAACAGATGCGAAATTCTTTCTTTTGACCCCCTAGAGCTGACTCTGTCAGATAGCGCGAAATGTCCGGAAATCATTCTAGCTGTTTTGGAAGCCAAACAAAGGCACAGACGGCAGTGCATGTGTGTAAACGTGCTATTGGTAAAATGGGGATTCGATTTTATGGAAGTATAGCATGGTGGGCTATTGACTATACCATTAATCGTCTACATATTAAGAGGACGATTATAATATAAAAACAGACACAATGGGTTCAACTGCAATTATGCCACTTCTGACCTTATTAAAAAAGCTTTCGGCGTACCTTCTGGCAAAGAAGCTGGCGCTCAACACCATGATAAGATTACTTGCTGTGCGCGGAAGAAGACAGAACATATTGTCATGAAAGCAGGAAATTCTTCTTCCTTAAACTGGATGACAATGCATACTAACATCCCTATGGTGTGAGGACACAGGACCAAGGCGAGCTACTATGTTGCTTATGCCCTGACAAAAAATGGTGTGAAGTTGGATAATGGGTCAATCGACCTCTTCGGTGGCATTCCGGTCTCTTTCTCCATGGATAAACAAGCTGCCAGATTCGTAGGGACCAGATTTTCCAACAAACCAAGATTTGGAACCTCTAGAGTAACCTGGCCAAAGATAGATCCGACCTGAACAAATGGAGACTAAGAGACACCGTGACCGCAATTACCGTTCCCTGCCAATTTGAAACGCATGCCAGTAGATTGTGACTACTTTTTAACGACTTCTGCAGACGGCGTTAAGACACAGAGGAGATTAATTGTTTTAATCACCTCTTGTGCTACTGCCTAGCACTGGACGATATTTGTATCTGACATTTTAGAGCCGGTGGACTGAACAGCGTGTCAAATATTGCTTCCATCAGGCTTATCTGGCGGAAAGGAACTATGAAAGGTCGGCTATTGACAAGGATTTGAAATAAAATTAATCAATAAATCCTCTTCGTTTTTCTATTTCTCATTTTCTCTTACAAGTATCAGAAGGGCACCGAAGAAACTTACCCAAATTGACTGCACCTCGTTCTTCTTTAACTTAACGCAGCCCTAGAAAAAAAATGTTTATTCTGAAGGGAAAAAACTTATGTTTGCTAAATTACATCAAATTATCTTTAACGCCTAGCCAGAGGGACAGACAGACGAACGGACATGCTTTAATATACTCCGGAAATAATTCTGAGTCGATCAGTATAATCGGAGGTGGTTCTCATGCTCATAATACCTATATATACCATGTACATACATACATATGTACGTGATGTAATCAGATAAAAAAGATATCGTATCGAATAAATTAACTCTACCAACTGCAAAAAATATTTTACAAGAAGCTAATAATAACTAAATACATTGAAAACAATCGAAAAGATTAAAACAAAACGAACAAATTTATTAAGTGGCCTGCTGTCGACTTTCTACTACATTTTCGTTGTGTTTTTACTTCAATTTCTATTCTTTTGTTAAATTCGAAAAAATAAAATTTAACCCTTAAGCATACACATAGAGGTCTGGTCAGACTTTTCAATTTTCTTTTGCAGTTTAAGCGCGTTTGTAGTATCGATAGCGTTTTAATTTTTCTGTTACCCTCCAAAATATAATTTTTATTGTTAAAACACGGGACTAAAAAAGTAAAGAAATAGGAATTTTAAGGAAGTCTTAACATACATATATGTCAGTCACCCAAGTAACACATATGTAGGTCTGGCAAGACCCACATATATTTTGTGTAAAAAATCGTTTAATCTACTACTATCTTCTACTAATTTTTAATAAAGAATGCGTTAAAGGTATTTCAAATTAATGCTTAAACAGAACACGTCCACAACTTCAAGCGAAAATAACTCTCAGAGTAAACAGACTCATAATTAGGGTGACCATTCGTACTGATTACATCAGTACATGTACTGATTTTTCACTTGGTGTACTGATTAAAGATTTGTGTACTGAAATGTACCATTTTTTTAAAAATCAGTACGATTGTACTGAATTTTCAAATAAATTTAAATTTTAATTTTTTCCTTAGAAATTTGTTAAATTATAGCAGAACTAAATATTCGAAATTATTTAGCTTTTCATATCTTGTTTTGAGTGGATCGACAGCTTCCAAAAATGATTAAACAATTTTTGAAAATTTATTTTTTGAATCAAATATTTTCTTTACATGATTACATCACACCCAGACAGGTGGAAAGGCTAAATTCAATCCGGGCAGTGGTTTTATTTTGATCGCTGTAATTGAAGGTGGTTCTTAGACTATAAAAATTGAAAAGCGTACTGATTACGAATCGGCTGCAGCTTCAAGAACTCAAATTTAACTTATTTTTAAAAAAAGTTTTTGTGCATTGGCGACTGAAAACGGTTTTTTTTGTACTTCTTTAAGAAATTTTTTTTAGCAATATATCATCTATAATATAGATGATGGGTTTTCCGCTAAAATGTTTGTGTGATTTTAACAAATGTTTGCAATGATCGATGTATTTTTTCGAGCTTTTTAATTTGTGTATCAAAAGCAATTAATTTTATTGAACATTTTTAAATGTTTTATTTTAATTAAAATTAAAAAATTTTTTAAAATTTTCGTTTTTCCTATTGTGTTTTTTAAATGGTTTCAATTCTGATGACCACTTAAAACCAAAAACTATTTTGTAAAATGTTTCTGAAAAAAAAAGTTTTAAAATTTTTTCACGACTACAACAAAAATGTCGGCGAAGAAACTGTTAAATATTTAAAATAACATTAAGTTCTCAAAAATAAAAAAATATTGTGATAAAAATTTTTTTTATAAACGTATTATGTATCACTTTAAACATGTTGCTTAAAGACAAGTGCTGTTCACTTAAAATTTTTTCAAATTATGTATTTCCGAAAGAAAGAAAGAGTATTTTATTTGGGTTCAGATATCTGGCATCGAATAGGTTTTTCTATTAGGGCTGCAAAAAATTGCCCGATTATATTGTTAATTCTGAATATAAATAGTTGATGGCATTAAGCGATACACATGTGGGACAGCAGTTTTCGAACCCTCCTACACCAAAGGCAGACCGGTGGAAATGGCTCTATACGCGTTGGATGGTTTTAACGAAAGTTTTCTTAAATTGAAAAATGGTTAACATGCATCTTTTCTGGATATAGGCCTATGCCCCCTTTTTCGGGCCCACCATAAGATGCAGGTTGAACATTCTCTAGCTGTATTTGTTCCAAACTATAAAAATTTAGGATCACAAACTCCACGATGGGATGCGCTGGTGTAACGCGATCAGCGAATAGAGGACCCCCTTAACGGAGGAGTTCTACAGGCATAACTGTCGAGCATGACTGTCATTATGTCGCTTAGGAATATTGACTCAATATGACTTGGAACTGTCGCCTATGCGAATAACGTGACAGTGGCGATATTTGGCGTCCATCTTGGTTACATCTCTTATAGGATGGAGTTCACTGAGTGAAAACGGGTCGTCTATCAACCTTTCTTGAGCAGAGCTAGTGCTGTTCACAAACAGATACTAAATTCCCTCCTTATACCCCCTGGCACTGACTCTGTCAGATAGCGCGAAATGTTTGGAAATCATTCTAGCTGTTCTGGAAGCCAAACGAGGAGGCGAGAGTGACGAAGGCACAGACGATAATGTATGTGTGTAAACGTGCCATTGGTAAAATGGGGCCTCAGTTTTCAAAACATCAGATGGATCTACAAAATATTTTGTAGAACGACTCTATTTTATGGAGCTATAGTCTGGTGGGCTATGAATCGTCTTCATATTAAGAGGGCGATGAGATTTTAAAAACAGGCACAATGGGTTCACCTGTAATTATGCCACTTCTAACCTTACTCAAAAAGCTTTTAGCGGACTTTCTGGCAAAGAAACTGACGCTAAACACCATTATAAGATTACATGTTGTGCGCGGATGAAGACATAGAACATGTTCTCAGGGAAGTTACATTGGGGCTGTAAATTTTGTTCCCAAACTAATTGACTACTGCACACCAGAATCTTTCTCTGCGGAAAATTCTCCTTTCTTAAAGTGGATGGCAATGCATACTAATATCCCTATGGTGTGAGGACACGGGACCAAGGCGAGCTACTATTTTGCTAATGCCCTGACAAAGAATGGTGTGGAGTTGGATAATGGGTCAATCAACCTCTTCGGTGGCATTCCGGTCTCTTTCTGTAAATTTCGCATTGATAAACCAGCTAACAGATTTGTAGGGACTAGATTGTCTAACAAACCAAAATAACCTGGCTAGAGATAGATCCAACCTGGACAAACGGAGTCTAAGAGACACCGTGACCGCAATTACTGTTCCCTGCCAAGTTGAAACGCATGTCAGTAGATTGTGACTACCTTTTAACGACTTCTGCAGACGACGTTAAGACACAGGGGAGATTAATTGTTTTAATCACCTCTTGTGCTACTGCCAGGCACTGGACGATATTTGTATCTGAAATTTAGGAGCTGGTGGACTGAACAGCGTGTCAAATATTACTGCCATCAGGCTTATCTGGTGGAAAGGAACTATTGGCTAAGATTTGAAATGAAATTAATCAATAAATCCTCTTCTTTTTTCTATTCCTCCTTACAAGTATCAGAAGGGCACCGAAGAAACTTACCCAAATTGACTGCACCTCGTTCTTCTTTAACTTAACGCAGCCCTAGAAAAAAAATGCTTATTCTGGAGGGAAAAAATTATGTTTGCTAAATTACATCAAATTATCTTTAACGCCTAGCCAGAGGGACAGACAGACGAACGGACATGCTTTAATATACTCCTTCTGAGTCGATCAATATAATCGGAGGTGGTTCTCATGCTCATAATACATATACCACGTACATATGTATATGATGTAATCAGATAAAAAAGATATCGTATCGACTGCAAAAAATATTTTACAAGAAGCTAATAAATACTAAATACAATGAAAACAATCGAAAAGATTAAAACAAAATGAACAAATTTATTAAGTGCCCTGCTGTCGACTTTCTACTACATTTTCGTTGTGTTTTTACTTCAATTTCTATTCTTTTGTTAAATTCGAAAAAATAAAATTTAACCCTTAAGCATACACATAGAGGTCTGGTCAGACTTTTCAATTTTCTTTTGCAGTTTAAGCGCGTTTGTAGTATTGATATCGACTTAATTTTTCTGTTACCCTCCAAAATATACTTGCCTTTTTATTGTTAAAACAAGGGACTAAAAAAATGAAGAAATAGGACTTAGAAGGAAGTTTTAACATACATATATGTATGTCAGTCACCCAAGTAACACATATGTAGGTCTGGCCAGACTCACATATATTTTGTGTAAAAAATCGTTTAGTCTACTACTATCTTATACTAATTTTTAATAAAGAATGCGTTGAAAGTATTTCAAATTAATGCTAAAACAGAACACGTCCACAAATTCAAGCGAAAACGACTCTCAGAGTAAACAGACTCATAATTAGGGTGATCACTCGTACTGATTTCATCAGTACATATACTTATTTTTAAATTTGTGTACTGAAATGTACTAATTTTTTTAAAAATGTACTGATTGTACTGAATTTTCAAATAAATTTAAATTTTAATTTTTTCCTTAAAAATTTGTTAAATTATAGCAGAACTAAATATTCAAAATTATTTTAGTTTTTCAAATCTTGTTTTGAGTTGATCGACAGCTTTCAAAAATGATTAAACATTTTTTGAAAATTTATTTTTTTTAATCAAATATTTTCTTTACAAGAATACATCACACCGAGACAGGCGGAAAGGCTAAATTCAATCCGGGCAGTGGTTTTATTTTGATCGCTGTAATTAAAGGTGGTTCTTAGACTATAAAAATTGAAAAGCGTACTGATTTTGAACCGGCTGCAGCTTCACGAACTCAAATTTAACTTATTTTTAAAAAAAGTTTTTGTGCATTGGCGACTAAAAACGGGGTTTTTTTTGTACTTCTTTAAGGAATTTTTTTTTAGCAATATGAGTAATTTCATTCATAAGTTTTTATTGCATTTTTAATGTTTCTTTAATTTTATTTTGATTTGAAATTTAATAAAAGTGTGGCAATATTGTTGAGAGAATTTCTTTTCCAAAATGAGAGTATAAGAAAAATCGCTGTCAGAATAAAACAGGTTATATCAAGGCACATTCAACAAGGTAACCCCAAGGCGAATTAAAAAAATTCGCCCTTTGAATTTCCTTTTTGTGTTTAAACGGTAAAATGTCAAAAAAAATTCATATAAAATTACATTTTTATAACATTAAAATGTCAAATTGATTTAATCAGCTGGGCTCTTAATATTACCTGGTTGAGTGTGCCCTGGGTTATATTTTATAACTGCATTTAGCAGCCGGATTTTACGTCAAATTGTATGGAAAAAATCGTCAAGCCCAAGTTATGTTTCATAATTTACCCTAAAAAATTTTTCATAATCCGTTTTATGTGGCAAAATAATAACAAAGTTGTCTTTACTTTTTTTCTGTTATATTTTTTCGTTTTTGTGAACTTTTTTAATTTTTTAAGAAGCTCTGAAGCAAGGCACATTCAACAAGGTAAACTCAAGGCGAATTAAAAAAATTCGCCCTCTGCATTTCCTTTTTGTGTTTGAACGGTAGAATTTCAGAAAAATTAAAAATTCCATATAAAATTAATTTTTATAATGTATTAATGTCAAATTGATTTTAATCAGCTGGGTTCTTAATATTACCTGGTTGAATGTGCCCTGCTCTGAAGGTGTGTATGCGAACTATTTTTTTAAAAATAAAATAACTATGTAATTTATTTTTGATCATCGATTAAGAATTGGTACTAATGTTAAACACACGACATTCTATTAATTTTTAAGCCGACTTTTTTTTCGGAGCTATATATATGTATGTATGTACCAAAATTTATTGATATTAACATGTGGTCTGGCCAGCAGGTTTCATTTGTTACTAATGTGGCCAATTAAACATGTGTATAACTGAGGGTTAAAAACCCCAAATTATACAATATCATTAGGTCTCTTTAATTATAGAACAAAGTAATAAATCATTTAATTTGAAAGAAACATGTTTTTTATAATTTTTAAAATTCATGTTAAAAATTTATAATTAATTTACTCGTAAATATGCCCACATACATACATACCTACATATATTAATAATATTAACATTAATATTTATTTGTATAAAACATTCAAGCACACATTTATACAGATTTAAATTGTTTTCTTTAGATTTCTAATTTAGGTTAAAAGCATTAAAATAAATATTTGTAGCAAATGATTTTTTCGCAATCAATTATGTACCACAATTATAAACCATATTTAAAATATGCCTTCTTTTTACCAGTAATTAAATTCCTTCTATGGTGTTTATAGTAATTTTTAAAAATTTTTTGCAAAAAAAAGTTTGAAACGAAACCCATTAAATAATTTATTTATTAAATCGAACAAGAAAATATCAATATCAATATCAAATATCAATTTTATTGCAAAGATTTTTAGCGATAAAAAACAAATGCTTCAATTTTTTAAAGAGTATTATTTACAAATCATTGCAAATTTATCAATCATCGTACATTAGCACTTTTTATTTTTTTCCTATAACACTCTTCAAATAATCTTACACAAATTTTGAAAATTAATTAAAAAATGTTTCCATGTTTTTCATGTATGAAAGTGATTCGTGTACAAGTTTTTTTCCTGTTCGTTTTGTTGCCTTTTAATCTGAAATATATTCAACTAAAAAGCCAATTTTCCGTAATGTAGTTAGTAATCAAATTTTTAATGTAATCAACAGTGCAAGTCTTCATTAATATTTGAATGGTAAACGAGAAATCATCTTATGAAAGTGCAGTTATGAATAAAAAATTATTAAAAAAAATTGTTTGTAATAAATTGCGAAAATGTAAGGTGTTTTGTTAATCGAATAAGCTAGCTGTCATACTAATAAATTATGTCTTTTTTCTCAGTATATTTTGCCAAATCATTGCGCAAAGACTTATACCAAAAATTTGTATACATATCGTGAAAACTTTTTTCCCAAACTAGTCCTCTATCCATCAATTTTATAATCAATTTTTATAATATCATCAACCATCGCCACTGTAGATACGAGTGTAACAGACCACTCAAATTTTTCGATCCGGCGCCATTTGCAAGATCTCCTTCTCTGCCGATTGAGTACTTGAAAAATTTTGAAAAAATATATTGACCTGAATCTTTCTAATATTAAACTTGCGCAATAATAAAGGCCTTTGTACAATCAATAGCGTCGTGTATTCGTTGAATTTGAATACTTCAAATCATTTTCAGCGATAAGGGTAACTTTTAACTTAACGGGTACCCAAACAGGCAGAATTGTCATTTTTGGAAAGAATACGTTCGTTATAAGACTCTTGAGTCTCCATTAATTACTAACTTAGTAGGCAATTCATGTTGATTGTTGGCCGAACTAACAATACGTTTCCAAGAACCTCGGTCTTCTGCGCTTCCTCTTCAATTTTTCAGTTGAGCTTAGAAAGGTTTTTGCGAAATTGGTGCTTGCCATGGAGTTTCGGTCGTTCCTTTTTCCACGTAACATACTTATGAAATATTCTTTTTGCTAGAGCGTCTTCATTTACAACGTGTCTAAGCCAGCGCAGACTTAAGGATTTTATACCAATAACTTCGCCGATGTCAGCGTAAGTATTTCAAAAACAAAATCAACACAAGCGAATATTGAATATTGGTTTGTTGGATTCTTAAAAAAACTTGAACGTTTTAGTTGCTTATAGTAATTCTCATTTTGTTTAATAAGGTTATTATATAAAAACAAAAAATATTCATGAGTTTTTTAAGAATTTGGGTTGAAGTCTACTGATGATTTGGTGTAAGAACCAATGAAATGCATATAGACAAACTTAACCAACAACAAACCCTATAAATTAACAAGAAAATTGGGATTAAATCCTAAATAATATTTTGAAAAGTGTTATTTCAAAAACATTTAATAATTGTTCGCACTATACTGATATTCTTCGCCCACTCTATTGTTTCCTAAATTGTACCCTAAAAAGAGCTTTGTATGCTTGAGGAAGTGCCCATGCCTCCGCGCCCTATAGTATAGCATAGTAGTCCGAGTGAACCAAGTCTCTTGTTAAGTGCGAGCTTTGTCTGCTGAGAAAGGGACCTGGTGCAAAATCGTGGCATTTGATTCGAATAAAAATTTTACTCCATGGTTCGAGTTGCTATTTAGTGCTTTAAATACAGAAATTTTTTAATTTGAAGCCAAACTGATAAGTAAAATTTATTTTTTTTTAATTATAGTTTTTGATTTTTCTTTGCAGTATACATGACAGTATCTTATATGCGTTGGGTAGTGGACTTATTCCTCTATAATTGGCCCAGATAGCTTTATCTCTTGTTTTTAGACGGGACACAACACAATGATATTCTCATAATAGAATATTCGTTCTTCCAGCTTAATTATGCAGACAAGTTAATGCATGCTCCTTACATATCATCACTTTAAAGAATTATTTGTTGGTGCGGTTTACATACCGAAGATTTAATGGGTCCAACTGTCTCTAAGTCCTAAAACGGTGTCACCATTAGCGTGAATGGCACACGCATGGCAAGAGAAATTATTTGGAAAACAAATGATTTCAACCAGATGATGTAACATAACATATAACGCTTGAGACCATCACTTTGTTCCGACAAACGTTTGGTGATCAAATCATCTCAAGAAATAAAACCCGTGAATTGGCCAACTCTTTCTTAGGTTTTGGCATACGCCAAATCTCTTTTACTGATAAGCTGAGAAGTCAGCAATGGTTGAACATGTGAAAGTCAACATTTGGCAAACGCTTGCCAAAATTAGAATGAGTGCGTACGAAAAAGTGGTGCCAAGTTTGTCCAAATAGACAGTGCCCATAAGGTACAGTAGTGAAATCTACATGCCAGGAATCATTCACAAAATTTAGGCCTTTAAAACAAGTGTCAACGAAAACTTAATTATTTAAAGTGAAACCCATAGATTGATGTTACAGTATTTTTGAAAAGATACACTCAGGGCAAAGCCATTCATTTAACATTTTTTTCCGGGTTGAACACCATCGATTTAAATATCACGATTCATTTTTACACTTGCCCCTAAGTCAGATTGTATTAGCATTCTTAGGTATATTGTAAAAAAGGCAAGAATATGTAAGACCCACAAGAAGGAAAGAGATACGCTTAGGCTGCGAAAGCAGAAATCAGTAAAATCAACTGCGTGAAACCCGCCGCTATACTTCCTTTCCCTTAGATTAATGATTCCCACAAAAACCCAATAACGTTTTACACCAAGTCCTGCATAAAATCTTTTATCTCACCAATTGAGCTCGTGTTTCTGCAATCTTGAGTTTTGACAGCCGCCATACTATATCCGTATCATTTCCTTCTCACCTTCTCTTCATTCCTTCTAGCTCTAACCAAACAGTGTCCAGTTACAAATTCAATCGTGGTCCCAAGATCCCATTTTCCCAAGTCCTTGAGCAACTTAGTGCTTGCTTAGCTCAACCCTGGCCATGTATGCCAGCACGCAGTCACTTGTGCTCCCATATAACGATTCGACAGGTTAAGTCCCCTAATCTATTCGTAATAGCAACCCATTAGGGGTTTCAGAGTTTTGTCCTTATATATTAAGTCAATGGTCAAGTCAATACGAGCAGGCCAACTATTTCGCAACATAATCTGAAGATAAAGAGTTCAATATTTCAGCAAGCTTGACTTCGCGCAATGCACCTTAAAGGTCCTTAAGACTGTCTTACTTTCGTGGCTAAAGTGACGTTTTTATGCTCCTCTTTCTGTTTCTTCTAAAATGGCCAGAAACGCGATCTGGAAATCACGTTTCTGATGTCCTCTTCCATTATACAGATGTTGGCTCCGGTTCCATCTTAGATTCGTCAGTGAAAAAAACACACCCCTAATACCTTTCCATTATTTTTTACATTTTTTAGTGAAAAATTAAAATTTTTTCCATTTATAAAGGCCAACTACTTATTATTAGGTCAACGGCTCTACTATTATTTTAACCCCAACTGTTTAAAGTATTTATGAATCTCAATCATGTGTATGATTAGGGCTTTTACAATGAACAGCTAAGAAATCTGTTATGAATTATAAATTATTGAAAGAACAAGGTGTTTGTATTTCATTCCCTTTTAACTTAATAACTAAAACCAGCGTTCCCCCTTTGGGTCTTAATAAATATATCATGTAGATCGTTGTCGTATGGCAAAGAAAATTTTCTTTTCGATTTTCTTCCATAATTTTTTAATGTGTTTACATTTTGGCATAATTTAAACAAATTTCATAATATATTTCATGTTAAGGCTCTTAGCTGCTTTAGTTTCTAAAAACAAAAATATTCAATATTTTTTTATATGGTCAAAACCAAAAAAAAAAAAGAACGAACATGAAGTAAAAGTTTACAAAAATAAAAACCAGAAAAAAAAATACTAATTAAGTGCGTGATTTAAATAGAATTTCATGTTTTTGTTTTCAAATCTGACAGATGGACGGACAGACTGTTTGGCTAAATGAATGTCTGTTTTAAGAAGTGGAAAGAGAGTGTTTCCTCACACAAAATAATGATGAGTGTGCACGAGTTTAAATGTGTAATGGTACTTTTTAAATTAATGATGAGGTTTCTGCTGCTGCTTTTAATGTGTTTTGTTTTCCAACGTTAAGCCATATGTACATATCGTCACCTGACAAGATCATAAAACTTAAAAAATTTTAAGCTTGAGCAAACTTTTTGTGGTTTTTATTGCATTTTTTGAGGTTTTCGTAGGTACTCGTGAAGCCTACATGTAAAACCCGATTTGAGTTCGGCTTTCAGGGGCCAACTTGGATGACATAATTAGGATCGAAAAAAAGGTTTGACTTAACT